>OX465046.1:2049488-2642121 GCA_949841015.1 Aplysina aerophoba
TCATGAGCTGATATCCATATCATAAGCTGATATCCATATATCATGATATGATATCCATATCATGAGCTGATATCTATATCATGATATGATATCCATATATCATGATATGATATCCATATCATAAGCTGATATCCATATCATGAGCTGATATCCATATCATGAGCTGATATCCATATCATAGCCTGATATCCATATCATAATAAGCTGATAGCCATATGGGCTGCATGACATCTTAGCCTGATACCACTGATTACCTTAGGGTTAGGGTTAGGGTTAGGGTTAGGGTTTAGGGTTAGGGTTAGGCTGACCTCCCTGTATGAGCAATCAGGTTTGAGGAACACTTGACACCAAAGTCTATACGAAGCTATGCAGAAGGAAGGTATAGCTATCTAGCAATAGCGACTGCGATGGACAACAACGAGCAGTTGAGACTATTGATCACAGATGCTGTGGAACAAGTTTTTGAAAACAGGTAAGGAACGTGGCTAACTAGCTATAGCTAGCTATTAGTGGTGGATATGTAGGCTGCAAGTGCAGCTCTACCCTGTCACAATCATGTTCAAATAATCATTTATTGGTATGTGTATATGGTACACACAGGGCAAATCTGTTGCCAGTTTCATCTGGCTCACAGTCCATTCCTCAAGCAAGCCGGCCATCTCTACCATCTACAGTGTCAATCACTCCTAGCAGCCACTCCAATCCACTACCAGCAACACTTGCTTCTCAGAATTTGCCATCTGGACGTGCAGGCAAGAGGAGGCCTTTTTCGCACAAGAAAGGGAAGGAGAAGGCACCACGTCTGGTTACTTGGGATAGGAGCATTGTTTGCTTACCTCAGGGATATGGTGCATGTGGGAACAGTAGAGTGATACCTATTCCAAAAGGCAAGGCACGGACTGCACTGCAAGCTAGAGGTCTCTGTGGCAAAATTCGACTCCACTCTGAGATGACAGAAGATGAGGTTGTTAACGAAGTGAGGTCCACCTTCAATAGCTCAATGGGTCACGACAATAACTTTCCTTTTTGCTTTCTTCAAACCGGTGGAGGTGGAACCAAGTCACTAACCGTTCCAGTTGTGTCAGCTTTGTTCACCTGGACAGCTAAGGAGGTGGCCAAGCTGAGCGGTCAGGGGTGTCTGTATATTGAGGCAGAGGCAGAATTAATGAAGACCGATAGTGACTCAGGCAGCGAGAAGGAAATAGATTTGACGGAAGGCGAAGTCAATGAGCTTGAGGTATATAAATGCATGTGCAGTAGTGTAATGTTCAACACTTTGCTATCGTGTGATTTACCTTGTGTATGTACTTGCTTGCCGATTGTCAGTGGTGGTTTTATGCTCATGATCATGCAGGAAACTACTGATCAACCACCCACTGGGCTGTGCAGCTCATCTGCCCATCAGCCATGCACTGCACAAGGGCATGCACGGTTACAACCTTCTCTATTTGACAGAGACAAAGTCCTATTTTTGTATAGGTCAGTCTTTACATCACATCATATGTAATAACGAGACATGGAAATAACAATTTGTATGAAACTATACTTGCAGTGATCCTGAATCAGATGATCTAGACAGTGACAATGACGTATACTTGCAAAAGGCAGTTGAGAATAGCCTCTTGAAAGAGGCACAAGGACCGTAAGTACATACAATCAATTCTCCATTTCCATGCTATACTAGAATTGTAACTATTTAACATATGCATGGATGCAGTACGTGCAAGCACAAGACAACACAGTTCACAGCATAAACACATGGATATTAAAAGTATTATTCTTATTTACCTATATAACAGATCTACTGAAACAATCATCCAGCAAGCACGTCGGGATCACATCCCAGAGTTCAATAGCACATCTGAAGATTCCACAACATACATCCAAATTAGGAGAAAGTACGTATGGAAAGACACCCTGCGTGCATTCAAGCAGCCTCGATTTACGACAAGAAAAAGGCTCAAGATCGAGTTCATCGGAGAATCAGCCATTGACGATGGGGGTCCCAGGAGAGAATACTTTCGTCTTGGGATGCATGAGTTGCATCAAAATAGTGCCCTTTTTCAAGGTGCACTTGACAAGCGTGTTCCAGTGTACAATAGTAGAGTGCTCCCCAATGTTACAGCTGTACATGCATGGAGCAAATAAAATTATCAGTCATATGTATAATTTTATACAAGAGTTTCAGTGCAGCACACAGCAACAATTCGCATGATTCTGTAAATGAGTGCAAACAACAGACATGGCATTGAGATAAATGTCTTTACCATAGCTATGTGATTCACCTAAAGGATTAATGTGGCTCTGCAATTCTTGTTGCAAGAGGGTGCAAGGCTCAAAACGGCTCCGTGGCACGCAGACATGACTCAACACACCTGGTAAAGAGGTGGTTGAATGCCTAGCAGTAGTGTTTACTCTGTCTTGCTGTGCAGCTACTGGTGTGCTAGGCAACATAGGGGTGCTTCCAACTGCAGGAGACGACAGCATTCCCATCATGAAAAGTTGATTGGGGGATCTGTTTCCCTCGGTAGATAATTTATGGTTGTTCCAAGCAACTGCAAACTCGTTGATGGCATGATTGATTCTGATCTCAAAGACATAGTGAAGGCAATACATATCAGTTTCGTTCAGTGGGTTCAGAGATCCTTCGTACTCCATCTGGTAGAATAGACAGCGGAACTCTTCAGTTACTGACCTTCGAACATCATTCCACAGGCGCTCAATTCGTTCATTATGAGTGGAACTACCAGTAATAACTGCTGAAGAACTGTTGTGTATATCACTCATTAAACGCCACACATCTGTGTTCTCACCTCCAAGATCTGTGCGAACCTTCTCTGGCAGTCCATACTGGCGAATGGCATCTTCAAAGAGAGTGAGAACTGTGGGTGCAGTGTTGTTGGTGCAGCACTGCAAGAAAACGATCATTCGGCTAAAACCATCCACACCTCCATGTATGACAAATCGCCAGCGTATGAGTTTGTGATTGCCATCAAGGTGCCACACACTGTTAGGTCCTTGCACCTGATACACCCTTCTTCTTACTGTTGTAGCGCGTCGTAAAGTGGTATTTGCTGGATCCACACGATGTATGGTTAATCTCAGTCTCTGCCGTTGCACACGGACTCCTACTCTCAACAAATGGGCCTGCATTAAAACTTCACCATCATTGGGGTGGTCACGTTTGATTCTTCTGACTGTCTCATCAAGATCCCTATCTGATATGTCAGTGTACTTCTCAATCTGAGCATTCTTCATGTGCCGGTAAAGTGTTGACCTGCTAACATCCAACAGAGCTGCGATGTCTTCTAACTTGAAATCAAATGCCAGCAAGTATTTCACTTCTTCTAAATCCAATTCCTTAGCAGGACGGCCAGCCATTTTACCGCAGCATGCACAACACATGGCACTGAGCATGCTCAGAAGAGTCATGAGGTAAGGATATGCAATGGATATCATATCATGACATGGATATCAGCTCATGATATGGATATCAGCTCATGATATTAATATCAGCTTATGATATGGATATCAGCTCATGATATTAATATCAGCTTATGATATGGATATCAGCTCATGATATGGATATCAGCTCATGATATGGATATCAGCTCATGATATTAATATCAGCTTATGATATGGATATCAGCTTATGATATGGATATCAGCTCATGATATGGATATCAGCTTATGATATGGATATCAGCTCATGATATGGATATCAGCTTATGATATGGACATCAGCTTATGATATGGATATCAGCTCATGATATGTCACATATCAGGCTATGATATGCCATATCAGGCTATGATATCCCTATCAGGCAAAACACACTAATTTTGACACAAAGGGCACCCCATAGTAACAAGGTGCTCTTCTCATGAAATAGAAAACCATATTAATATATCACTTAGACATTAGACAAAACACAGCCACTGTATGGATGCAGTGGTCAGATGTCCAAACCTCTAACACAAATAGGTCAAACATCTGCATACACACAGGAACTGAGGCCAGCTTGTAAGGAGGTGGATATGCACATAGCAGGTGGATGTTGTTTTAAATAAAAGGCATGATGCAGTATCACAACAGATGCCTAGGATGGCAATATAACAAACCAGCAAAAAGGAGGCTTTCTGCTTCACATGTGTTTAACATCTTTACAACAATCATTCTAATCATTAATTAACTGAGTGGCAGTCAGTTTAGGAGGCAATCAGTTAGCTATGTATAGCAACCCAGTTGCTATCTGCTATACAGTTACATCACTGTGCTAGCACCGATACATCACCTTGCTACACCCAAAACATCACTGTGCTATATATATGGACCATAGGACACTCAAGCACAGCAGTCCAAAATACAGTCATGCCACTTACATAATTGGAGAGGGATGTATGACCTTGTCTGAAAGAAGGCAGATAGTCAGCAAATAGTCAGTAGAGTGGTCTGTGTTAGGGAGAGTGCCAGGTCGAGTATAGGTGGCTTAGCGTACAGGGTAAGCTTGAGTGAGTGGCAGCACATACATCACTGTGCTATATAGACCCTAGGACACTCAAGCACAGCAGTCCACAATACAGTCATGCCAGTTACATAATTGGAGTGGGAGTGAGTGAAAACAAGGTGCTCTACTCATGAAATAGAAAACCATATTAATATATCACTTAGGCATTAGACAAAACACAGCCACTGTATGGATGCAGTGGTCAGATGTCCCAAACCTCTAACACAAATAGGTCAAACATCTGCATACACACAGGAACTGAGGCCAGCTTGTAAGGAGGTGGAAATGCACATAGCAGGTGGAAATGCGTGCAGTAGCAATTCGCTGTGTCTCGATGAATGCATCGACAAGCGAAGAGAACCACACACTGGCTACTAAAGGAATTGGGCTAAAATGGACGAGACACTTACTTTGTTGCCTAGATAATACAACCTCTATGCTGCGATGGCATAAAATCATAATCACGGAAAGTGTGATAACTTTATATAGAGTACACATGAACACATGTAGTTGCCTGCATGTAAATAGCCTAATACTATATATTGCTGGTTCAATCACAGGCATACCACCTGCTACACCACACAATGTTGAACAGGTGGACTTGGAGCATCCAAGTGATTAAGCACAACATCTTTACAACAATCATTCTAATCATTAATTAACTGAGTGGCAGTCAGTTCAGGAGTCAATCAGTAAGCTATGTATAGCAACCCAGTTGCTATCTGCTATACAGTTACGTACATCACTGTCCTAGAACCAATACATCACCTTGCTAGACCCAAAACATCACCGTGTTAGACCCAATACATTGATCACTGTGCTATATACACCCAAAACATCACCGTGCAATTGAAATGTGTGCAGTAGCAATTCACTGTGTCACGATGAATGTATTGACTGGCAAAGACAACCATGCACTGGCAACTTAAGGAATTGGGCTGGATGAGACACCTACTTCGTTGCCTAGATAATACAACCTCAGAAGCTTAACCCATTAATCCCTATTGCTGTTATGCTGCGATTGCATAAACTCATAATCAAGGAAAGTGTGATCACTTCAAAGAGTACACATGTACACATGTAGTTGCCTACATGTAAATAGCCTAATGCTATTGCTGGTTCAATCACAGGCATATTACCTGCTAGACCACACATTGTTGAACAGGTGGACTTGGAGCATCTAAGTGATTAAGCACGACATCTTTACAACAATCATTCTAATCGCCAATTACATGAGTGGCCGTCAGTTCAGGAGGCAAACAGTAAGCTATGTATAGCAACCCAGTTGCTATCTGCTATACAGTTACATCACCGTGCTAGAACCGATAGACCCAATACATCGATTACTGTGCTACACCCCAAACATCAACGTGCTAAATATAATATAGACCCTATATAGGACATTCAAGCACAGCAGTCCACAATACAGTCATGCCAGTTACATAATTGGAGTGGGAGTGAGTGAAAACAAGGTGCTCTACTCATGAAATAGAAAACCATATTAATAAATCACTTAGGCATTAGACAAATCACAGCCACTGTATGGATGCTGTGATCAGCTGTCCCAAACCTCTAACACAAATAGGTCAAACAACTGCATACACACATAGCCAATGACCCTACACAGCATCTTCCTTATGACATCAATCATGCAAGTGGTAGCACATGCAGAGGCACTCTAATAGCAGTTCAAAGAGCAGACTATCACCACTGAAGGGTGAACTTCATAAAAATGTATATATGACCTTGTCTGAAAGAAGGCAGATGGTCAGCACATAGTCAGTAGAGTGGTCTGTGGTGGGGAGAGTGCCAGATCGAGTAGGTGGCTTAGGATATAGGGTAGGCTTAAGAGCACTTAGTCTACATTACAGTCAAGTAGAGTCTGTGGACATACATCAAACACAAAGCTTCAGTTAAAGTTAATGTTTCTAATTGTCAATAATAACATGAGTGGCAGCAGATACATCACTGTGCTATATAGACCTTAGGATACTCAAGCACAGCAATCTCACAATAAACTCATGCCATTCACTTTAGGGGAGTGGAGTGAGTGCAAACATGCAAAGGTGCTCTACTTATGAAACAGAAAACCATATTAGTAAGCCACTGAGGCATGACAAAAGGAAGGTCAAACACCTGCATACACACATAGCCAATGACTCTACACAGCATCTTCCTTAAGACACATCAATCATGCAAGTGGTAGCACATGCAGAGGCAATCTAATAGCAGTTTCTAGATCAGACTATCACCACTTAGGGACGAACTTCATAAAAATGTATGACGTTTCAGTATTAGATTCAAGGACGCACAGTCACACACAGTAGTGATATTATAGAAGCAAATTACTACCTTCTGACACCTAACAATCTGACATTACCACGTTCTAACAACTAACAATCTGATCTTGATGAGCATATACATAAAAGAGTACACATGTACACACGCAGTTGCCTGCATGTAAATAGCCTAATACTATATATTGCTGGTTCAATCACAGGAATACCACCTGCTACACCACACAATGTTAAACAGGTGGACTTGGAGCATCCAAGTGATTAAGTACAACATCTTTACAACAATCACTCTAATCGTTAATTAACTGAGTGGCAGTCAGTTCAGGAGTCAATCAGTAAGCTATGTATAGCAACCCAGTTGCTATCTGTAATACAGTTACATCACTGTGCTAGAACCAATACATCACCTTGCTACACCCAAAACATCACTGTGCTATATATATGGACCATAGGACACTCAAGCACAGCAGTCCAAACTACAGTCATTAATATGGTTTTCTATTTCATGAGCAGAGCACCTTGTTTTCACTCACTCCCACTCCAATTATGTAACTGGCATGACTGTATTGTGGTCTGCTGTGCTTGAGTGTCCTAGGGTCTGTATAGCACAGTGATGTATCTGCAGTCACTCACTCAAGCTTACCCTGTACGCTAAGCCATCTATACTCGATCTGGCACTCTCCCTAACACAGACCACTCTACTGACTATTTGCTGACCATCTGCCTACTTTCAGACAAGGTCATACATCCCTCTCCAATTATGTAAATGGCTGTATTTTGGACTGCTGTGCTTGAGTGTCCTATGGTCCATATATATAGCACAGTGATGTTTTGGATGTAGCATGGTGATGTATCGGTGCTAGCACATACAGTGATGTAACTGTATAGCAGATAGCAACTGGGTTGCTATACATAGCTAACTGATTGCCTCCTGAACTGACTGCCACTCAGTTAATTAACGATTAGAATGATTGTTGTAAAGATGTTGTGCTTAATCACTTGGATGCTCCAAGTCTACCTGTTCAACAATGTGTGGTGTAGCAGGTGGTATGCCTGTGATTGAACCAGAAATAACATTTGGCTATTTACATGCAGGCAACTGCGTGTGTACATGTGTACTCTTTAAAGCGAACTGTGTGTACTCTTTTACGTATATGTTCATCAAGATCAAATTGTTAGTTGTTAGAACGTGGTAATGTCGGATTGTTAGGTGTCAGAAGGTAGTAATTTGCTTCTATAATATCACTATTGTGTGTGACTGTGCGTCCTTGAATCTAATACTGAAAGGTCATACATTTTTATAACGTTCGTCCCTAATTGTGATAGTCTGCTCTAGAAACTGCTATTAGATTGCCTCTGCATGTGCTACCACTTGCATGATTGATGTGTCTTAAGGAAGATGCTGTGTAGAGTCATTGGCTATGTGTGTATGCAGTTGTTTGACCTATTTGTGTTAGAGGTTTGGGACATCTGATCACAGAATCCATACAGTGGCTGTGTTTTGTCTGATGCCTAAGTGGTTTATAAATATGGTTTTCTATTTCATTAGTAGAGCACCTTGTTTTCACTTACTCCCACTCCAATAATGTAAATGGCATGACAGTATTGTGGACTGCTGTGCTTGAGTGCCCTAGCTAGGATCTATATATATTTAGCGCGGTGATGTGTTGGGTAGCACGGTGATGTGTTGGGTGTAGCACGGTAATGTTTTGGTTCTAGCAAGGGTATGTAACTGTATAGCAGATAGCAACTGGGTTGCTATACATAGCGTACTGATTGCCTCCTGAACTGGCTGCCACTCATGTAATTGACGATTAGAATGATTGTTGTAAGGATGTTGTGCTTAATCACTTACTAAACATTGTGTGGTGTATGCATGTGATTTAACCAGCAATAGCATCAGGCTATTTACATGCAGGCAACTGCGCGTGTAAGGTGACCACACTTCCTCGATTATGATTTTATGCCATTGCGGCATAGCAGCAATAGGGGTTAAGCTTCTGAGGTTGTATTATCTAGGCAACAAAGTAGGTGTCTCATCCATTATAGCCCAATGCTGTATAAGTAGCCAGTGCGTGGTTCTCCTTGCCTGTCTATGTATTCATAATGACACAGTGAATTGCTAATGCTTTCCAATGAGAAAGGTTATATTAAAGTATAGGTTTTATTTGTCTTGTACCTAAGCATTTCCACACTTCAAGGAAACAAGGGATTGATGTATGATGGTCTTCTTTTGGTGGTCACTCTGGTGCCTGCTGACAGAAGTCCAAGATATGTTCATAGAGACCAGCTTGCAACTGTCTACCCTGTGTTTAAAGATGGAGAAACATTTTTATGTTGAGAGAATGAGACACCATTTTGCCTTTTTCTTTGATAACATGTGATTCATGTGAGTCTTTCACACTTCCTGTTTGCTGTTAACCAGTCCATGCTGGCTAATGAGGCCTAAGACATGTTCTCACAGTGGACCAGCATATATAACTACCTGCCCTGTTGCAGAAGACAATGAAGCTTTTTTATGCCAGAGACCGATCATTTGATTCGATGCTTACTGTTTGAAACATAATCTAGCTACCTACTGTATACTAAATGCATATCCAACTACTTAAATGCAATTATTGCAGGGAGCCAATTGATCGGTTGGTCTCAGATGCAATGTTTGTGCAAATGTTTTGTGGAGTACCTTGTCTGTTAACTTTTAATAAAGGTTATAAATCTGACATTTTGCCTATGCTTAACTATGAGGCGCTATCGGTTTTACAAAGTAAAGTAATGCATTACTTTCTTTGGGAGGCAGACAGTTTCCACGAAATTTTCCTGGGAGAATACTGTGACAGCCTTTTCGCTATCGTTACAGTTTCATGTATGCGGCTGTGTGTGATATAAACTATGTATATAGCGAGAATTATCATCCTGGGAGAAAGAAAGTGGCTGGGTGGCAAAAATGTGGGCCTCAAATATTTGGTTTGGCTATTGCACATGAATGACGGATGACATACAAAGTGTGCTGAGCCTCGACGGTTAAACTTGCTTATCACACTCACAATCACAGCCTGGAGTTGAATGGTTGAGGCACTAGAGTTGCTTTACTAGTACCACATCACCGTTCAATTATTGGCCACCATTTTCGGCATTTGGGACACGCTCAGGAAAACCAAAGTCCAACGATAAGCTGCTGGTTTTCGAAACTAGTATTGCGACATTGCGTCTAGTTTCTAAACTTGACTGCCACATATATTAATTAACTAGGACAGACTAATGCAGATCTAGAACTTATGTCTGCAACCACACCTGTATGATAGATTGCTCTATATATAGCCTGTATATTTAACCTTGGCTGCATTTTACCTTGGCATAAATATGTATACATTTATATAGCATATAGCATATATACAGCTGCCAGCCTGTTGTGCCAGAATAGATAGAGGAAGATAGTGTTAGAACAGGAGATTGATTGTGACTCAACTTTGTGTTAGCCAACTATGACTGATGATGAACTAGTGAAGAGAAGCAGTACTCAGTGATCGCAAAGGAAAGTGCCTTGTCTGTGTACCATATACAGGCTGATATATAGCAAACTAGCTGTACCATGAAGTGAGGTGTGTGTGAGTGTCTTTGAATTTGTTCTGTATTTGTATATGCACGTGCTAGTGACTTTTAACTGCACATCCATTATATACTATGCTTAATTAACCTCAAAAATGTGCATTGCCATTGGCATCAGGTATTTATTCCTGTGCTCTGAAGCTGCTGCTCTGTGTGTGTAACAGCTAGCGACAATGATTCTGTTGTGGCTAGCCCTCCTTTTCACAGTCAATTGCTGGAAAGGTAGTGTGGCAACCACATCATGCTTGAATACTTCGTTTGCTAGAGTTGCAGTGGCATATCAAGAGTCAGCAACAATTGTGGCTGATGAAGTATTGAACCGGACTCTAGCAGTCTTGGGAGATCCTTCAACACCAAAGGAAAGCAAGACCAAAGCTGCTTATGAGAAAACACTTAAAGTGCTAGGGCATCAAGACACCCCTGAAAATGAAGCTTCCTTTCATGAAGCTATTACAGTGATCACGACCGGTTTCTATGATGCCTGTTATGGACCAGGAAATGTATCATTGAGAGATTTTCCTCATCTGAAGCAAATGTTTGAAACTGCTTTCAGGGATGAAGCAAGCAGCGAACTGCAAAGCGTGTTTGGGGCAATCATGTGTCTGAAAAGCAAGAGTACATCTGCATCTAGGAGGAAGCGACAACAGCCAAGCTCTCCTTGTGGCCAAAGCAATGATATCAACTTCTTCTATAACTGCATAAGTGCTGATGCTGTCCTTTTGTCTCGGATTTTCGTTTTTAATGTCGGGGGGGAGTTCTCATTAGCTTTTGTCATTGATGATTCAGGCAGCATGGGTGATGAAATTGAACGTGTGAAGTGTCTTGTTAAAGGATTTGTGAAGGCTGAAAGAAACTCGCCAACACGCTACATATTGGGCACCTTCAATTATCCAAGTAAGTCTGTTATCCATTTGGGGTAGTATGTAAAAGTGTTTATTTTGGGTTGGAGGGAACGGATGTTCAACGTATGGGGGCAAATGAATATATAAAACCCACACCAGTGCAAGTTGCAGGTGATTCCTACTGAAAGGGCAGGTGAGGAATTTGCACTAGTTAACGATGGAAACAAGTATTTCGAGTTAAAAAACTCGTGGGGCTGCCGCCCCAACTCGAACTACTTGCTGACTCAGTCACATGTCAGGTACATGACAATTTGTTCAAACTTGCCCATACAGAAAGCATTGGGACCATTCGAAAAGAACGGACCAACGGCCATTACTTTCCGGTGACGTCATAATCAATGTCAACGTTTAGGGTTAGGGTTAGGGTTAGGGTTAGGTTATGACGTCACCGGAAAGTAATGGCCGTTGGTCCGTTCTTTTCGAATGGTCCAAGCATTGGCATGCACAGAGCTTCACTCATGCAAGGGCACACAGACACGAACAGACCGTGCAAATTTTTTCTTTCTTTCCTTTGCTCATTTGGAGCACCAAACAATCCTGCTATTCATAACTAGCCACATAGTGTGTTTCTTGCTTGAAGACAGAAACACAATCAGAAGGTATTGACACACACACACATGCACACATGCACACACACACATGCACACATGCACACACACACCACACACACATGCACACACACACACACACACACACACACACACACACACACACACACACACACACACACACACACACACACACACACACACACACACACAGCCCAGAGGGACACGGTAGCAGGTGTTTGGCCGAGGCAGAAAAGGATTCGTTCGAGTACAAACAGCGCGCCACTGAGACAATTGTAGCTAGAGGCTTTCACTGCGTGCTGAGATTATCTACACGAAACACAGCTAGCAAGCCTAAGAATAGAGGATTCACGCCCTCACCAAGCTTGGCGTTACTCCTGTCAATTGTTCTCGGCAGTGTTGTGAAGATAGAAAGTCGGGAAGCCACAAATTGAACACGCAGCAAATGATACGGTGCGTTTTCTGAGCTTAGCACCGCTCCTGTCTTTGTCTGAGGCAATGGTGCGAACAACGCTGATGTTGGCATCCAATGAACAGAGTGGGACGTTCAAAGTGACGACTAACGGCGACCTGTGCCGCTTTCTGAGGTCTTTCTGTAGCTTTCTCCCCCTAGCGAGCCACAGAAAATGGCCGCCAATATATACGTTTCAGAACGCAATACATTGCCTGTACTTTACAATATATATAACTTTCAGTACAGTTATACTACCACCGCATCAACATTATATATAAATTATAATATTAATGATATTCATGATATATATCGATATATAATTATTAAGGTGTACATACTAATAATAAACCCATAATAATATGTGCAGCATATGAATATTAATGTATATATAATATATATATAGCATTTAATGTAGTAAATTACTACTACTGAAATAGGGCAGTGCCTAGAACACTGCACTAACTAAAAAAACATTCTAAATAGTCAAATAAAACCATTGTCTGTTGGGGGAGAAGTACCCCTCACTGCAGCTGCATTGCCCCGCTGGACAGCCACCGCAATACCCTGCATCAGAAACTGCAGGGAGCGTGGCTCCCCAGTCTCAGCCCTGATCCTGTGACCCAGCTCCTTGATGAATGTAATGGCCTCTGGCCCAAAAACCCCTGACGTTTCGATTGCAATTGGAACGAAGTGGTGGCTGGAACCGAGAAAGGCGTACTTCTGGGTTTTTGCCTTCTCTGCTTGGCTGGCCACCAGCCCTGCTTCCCTTGCAGCAAGGGCTACATGGGAAGGGGCGAATGTATCAGGACAAGTGGCATCCCATATCAGTGTCCGCCCGTTCCTCCAGGGCATCACTGAGATCCCATCCGGCCTTCTTCCATCGGAGCGTGCGATGCCTGCGGGCTCCAGGAGAGAGGGGATCTTTGCTGAGGCCAGTGACCGTTTGAGAAGGTCATTGACAGCTGCATGTCTTGGATGCCGGCCCTGACTCCTCCTGCAGCTAAGGCCATGCAAACCCAAATGGTTCACTTCAGCGCCGCACTGATGACATTTGTGGGGTCTGCACAGGGTAACACCCAGGCGGAGCCCCACTGCTACTCGAAGCACCTCATCATCCATTCGGAGACCAATAGCCGACATTGGGGGCGCATATAGCCATTCACCCGACTCCCTCCTCTGAGATGCCAGCAGACGAGCTTGAGCTAACTCATCAGGAGCTTCCCTCATAAGGGCTTCTGCTGTTGCTGTCACCACGGGGCCATCCCAAGCCTTCTGATTATAATTATATATAATATCTATATATATTTCCGTAACATGAAGCCATACAACGAGCGCAAAATGAAAACAATATAGGGGCTGCCTGCAGCAGCCCCTAAAAACATGAATACAAGTTGTAGGGGTTCAAGACCGTTCTTATATCTAGTAGGAGGAAAGTGCAACAAGGAAATTAATGTATAGTCTCATTTTGTGGCATTGTGCAAGCTGTAATTTGTTCTTTGATCCCGCTCCTTCTAGTGGGCACAAGATGGTACGACCCTCTGCTACCTGCACAGGTGGTAGTGCTATCAACTATTACAAATTCATTACATCCGCTACACTTGCAGTAGGCATAACCTACAACATGCCCTGGTTATATTTAGGGGCTGCCGGGCAGCCCCTATATCGTTTTCATTTTGCGATTTTGTTGTATGGCTTCATGATACAGTAAGATATATATTATATATAACTAGCAGTGAAGCCCGCCTTTGGCGGGCTTCTCTGCTACGGCGCGTCGTCGACAGCGTTTCGGCGAAAGCGCTCTGACGCCAGTGTTTTATCAAGAGCACTTCTAATGTCAGCTTTGTTAATTACAGAGAGTTGCGCAACTGAAGTAAGGTCATGCCCATGGCCACAATGTGACAGTGCTTCAGGGTAATTACGTGCAAAGCATGCATGCATATAATGTTTGAACTTGCAAGGCGTGCCTGAATGTACATGAACTTGTCTATGCATGTCCGCTTGCAATTCAGTAGCGATGTAGCGCGGTCGACGTCATTTTGCAAAAGCGCTCTGTGTGTTCCAGCTAGTCTGACGTAGCCAGCCCCACTTCCAGCCTCCATTTTTATGCGCGACATAAAATGGCTGGAAGGGGTCTGGGCAACGTCAGACTATGTTCCAGTCTGTGTTATATAGGCGTCTAAGCAAGAGCCAGAAGTGGAAGGGAGAAAAGTAAAAATGGCTGTCGGCCGAGAATGGAAAACTGGAACTGTCACGATATCTCCACGAGAACCCTAAGGCGGGAGATTTCAACCCACGGAGGACACTTTCTGGGATGTTAGTTGTAATTCCAGAGCGTTTGGCGTCAATTTGTGCCATAGTTTTGCTATGTTTGCGAAGCGCTCTGTGTTAGGCGTCTAAGCAAGAGCCGGAAGTGGAAAGAAGATAAGTAAAAATGGCGGTCGGCCGCGAAGGAAAAACGGAAATGTAACCATATCTCCCCAAGAACACTAAGACGGTCGATTTTAAACCACAGTGGACACTCTCCGAGTAGTTCTTCGTAATTTCTGAGCGTTTAGCATCAATCCGTTCCGTAGTTTTTGCGTTTACCGCGAACAAACAAACAAACAAACAAACACTCTCAATTATATATATAGATAACTAGCAGTGAAGCCCGCCTTCGGCGGGCTTCTCTGCTACGGCGCGTCGTCGACAGCGTTTCGGCGAAAGCGCTCTGACGCCAGTGTTTTATCAAGAGCACTTCTAATGTCAGCTTTGTTAATTACAGAGAGTTGCGCAACTGAAGTAAGGTCATGCCCATGGCCACAATGTGACAGTGCTTCAGGGTAATTACGTGCAAAGCATGCATGCATATAATGTTTGAACTTGCAAGGCGTGCCTGAATGTACATGAACTTGTCTATGCATGTCCGCTTGCAATTCAGTAGCGATGTAGCGCGGTCGACGTCATTTTGCAAAAGCGCTCTGTGTGTTCCAGCTAGTCTGACGTAGCCAGCCCCACTTCCAGCCTCCATTTTTATGCGCGACATAAAATGGCTGGAAGGGGTCTGGGCAACGTCAGACTATGTTCCAGTCTGTGTTATATAGGCGTCTAAGCAAGAGCCAGAAGTGGAAGGGAGAAAAGTAAAAATGGCTGTCGGCCGAGAATGGAAAACTGGAACTGTCACGATATCTCCACGAGAACCCTAAGGCGGGAGATTTCAACCCACGGAGGACACTTTCTGGGATGTTAGTTGTAATTCCAGAGCGTTTGGCGTCAATTCGTGCCATAGTTTTGCTGCGTTTGCGAAGCGCTCTGTGTTAGGCGTCTAAGCAAGAGCCGGAAGTGGAAAGAAGATAAGTAAAAATGGCGGTCGGCCGCGAAGGAAAAACGGAAATGTAACCATATCTCCCCAAGAACACTAAGACGGTCGATTTTAAACCACAGTGGACACTCTCCGAGTAGTTCTTCGTAATTTCTGAGCGTTTAGCATCAATCCGTTCCGTAGTTTTTGCGTTTACCGCGAACAAACAAACAAACAAACAAACTCTCAATTATATATATAGATAATTATATATATAATACGTGAAGCTACGGTTGTATTGTTACACTGACATTTATATTGCAAGTACAGGCGAAGTATTGCGGGAGAAACATTTATATTGGCGGCCATTTTCTTAGCGTTCGTGAAGGGAAGACGGCACGGACAGGACTTCGAACGTCGCCCAGGTCGCCGTTAGTTGTGTTCTTGCTACGGCATTGTGTTCTACGGCGTAAAAGCTAAAGGTTACGCGAATTACTGCCTTGAGCGAAGGACAAGAGGGACGTTGAACTCGGTGAGCGCACAATATTGTTTTCATGTCTTCGCTGTGACTTGTACACTAGTGGTCTTCACCACGCTGCCGAGGATGATTGACAGGAAAAATGACAAGCTTTGCGAAGACCGTGAATCGTCTACGCTAAGGTTATCCAGCTGTCTCTAGCGCAGGAATACATGGCACACACTGGAATCGTCTTCAGCACTGGCGCGCTGCGTTGCACTCGAACGAATGGCCTTCTGTGCACATTTATGCTTCTGTGACCCGTGTTTTTCTCGTGTGTGTTTGCACTTTCTGTTGGTGAAGCTATTACACAAGCAAACATGTTTTAATTGTGCACAGTGTGCCAATCCTGTGCAAACCTGCATGTGTGAATGCTGGTATTGTGTGCTTGTATATATGTTTGATTGCATGCACTAATAAACTGACATGACGTGGTCCTGGTACACAACTACCCTAGCCAGCAATTGAGAACTAGAGCAAGTAGTTCGAGTTGGGGCGGTAGCCCCAGGAGTTTTTTAACTCGAAATACTTGTTTTTAACTAAAAATACTTGTTTAAAGTGTTCTCTGTGGTGTGTGTGTTTGTGTGTGTGTGTGTGTGTGTGTGTGTGTGTGTGTGTGTGTGTGTGTGTGTGTGTGTGTGTGTGTGTGTGTGTGTGTGTGTGTGTGTGTGTGTGTGTGTGTGTGTGTGTGTGTGTGTGTGTGTGTGTGTGTGTGTGTGTGTGTGTGTTTGTGTGTGTGTGTTATGTGGTGTGTTTGTTTGTGTGTGTGTGTGTGTGTGTGTGTGTGTGTGTGTGTGTGTGTGTGTGTGTGTGTGTGTGTGTGTGTGTGTGTGTGTGTGTGTGTGTGTGTGTGTGTGTGTGTGTGTGTGTGTGTGTGTGTGTGTTACATGCATGAGTGACTTATATATAATTACTTATGCACGTGTGCACGTTAACGTTGTTTTTTGTGCATCGTTTTCTTACTATTACCCAAGATGGTCTTGACCGATCTACAACTTGTGTTCTGTGTATTTTCCTGCCTTCAATTAGTGTAAATATTTGCGTAACATACGCTCGCGGTGGTTATCTCATGCCATTTTGTTATGTACCTGTATGTACATCTGTTAGTCTTGTAAAGCCAGCTGCATTATCCAGAAAAGCAGAGGTATAACATGTGCATGGCTAGCTAGATTGCTTGGCACAACTCTAAATGTTGAAGGATTCAAAGGAAAGAAAGTGTATGCACTGTCTGTCTGTGTCTGTGTTCCCATGCCTGAGTTAAACTGCATGTGCTCATACTTGCTGTATTGGCATATGTGGTTGCATTGCTCTGACATGTTGTCATGTCCTGGCTTGCGACTACAGACAGCAAGTAGTATGAGTTGGGGTGGTAGCCCCACAAGTTTTTCAATGAAATAGTTGTTAACTTGAAGTACATATTTGACCAATACATATTTGTTCTTCCAAGTGTTTCTTCCTAGTATGATTATACGATTGCTGTTTGTAGTCCTGTAAATATGCACTTTCATATGGCTTTCTTCATGACTATGTAGATGATCCTGCTGAGACAAAGTTCTATGCACCACAAATATATGACAGCTCAGATGTGAACCGAATGACTCAATTCTTACAAGATCTCAAGTCTATTAAGGCTGCTGGTGGTGGTGGTGATAATGAGCCCGGCATTAGTGGCTTGATCAGAGTTGTGGACACCATCAACACCCAGAGCAACTCAGAGGTTAGTGCTGTTATTTTGTTCACAGATGAAAACCCACAGATGCCGAATTTGAAAGCTACTGCTTTGGAAAGAATAGGGCGGAATCCACATGGTATAGAAGTTTTCTTCTTTTTGGATCCAAGATTACCTCGCACTGTCAGCACTGAATGCTTACGGCGTGCTGCATTACTGCCTGATTTATCTGAACGCTTATTGGCAGAGTACCAATGTCGTAGGCAATGTGTAGAAGATTATGTGGACATTGCTAGGGAAACAATGGGATTTGTAACAGACAGCATAGCTCAACAAGACGTCCTAAGTGAATTTGCTAGTAGGTACAACAGCATAAATCCTGGAGTGATAGGAGACTTAATGTGTAACACCGCATCTAGACGAAGGCGAGCTATCACTAGCTGTGTGAGGCTTCCCATCTCTGTGTTTGCCACTGCTTTTACAGTTGTCATTGAAACGAACGTAGGATCAGTCAGTGTTGCTGACCCTCATGGTAACACCCTGAAAACTGTGACTAGTATAGAAGTTTTTACCCAATTGAACCCAGAAGTAGGAATTTGGTCAGTCTGTCCACAGGGTACAGGGTCAGATTTCACCTTTGAAAGATCCATTCGAAATGACTTCCAATTTACTGTTCAATTTTTAATGGTGCTAAATGGAGTTGTATCTATTCTCCCTTCACCATCACCACCAGGCTGCAATGTGACAATCCTTACTTTAACACAGCAACTGAGGAATCTCACCAACAAAAAAGTGCAAAGTCTTGCTGTAACAAATCTTGCAGGAGAAGTTATACAAGTAGTAAATTTGGAAAGGTGTCATGATCACTTTCTTGCAGAATTTCTAGTTCCTCAAAGCAACTTTTCCTTTCGTTTTCGAGGAGTAACTCTATCTGGAATTGCCTTTGAAAGTGCTCAGACACTATACTATGAGCCGGAGCAACCACGTTTAGTGGTGACAGAAGTTTATACACCTCAGCAGATTTCTAAAAGCAGTTCTGCAAAATACAGGTTTATTGTAGCGACAGACAACAATGGACCCTGTAGTATTGGTATAAGGATTGATGCACAGGTAGTTACAGCTGATCCGGAAGTGAACCTATCCTTGAGCTCTCCAGAGGTAACTATCAGTAGTGGCGCTAATGTTACTTTCCATATTGATGTCTATGTTGGTCCTGGAGCACTTAGTGGACAGAACCAGATTGAACTTTCGTTTTATGCTACGGGTACCACAAGACTACTCAAGAAAATCTACAGTCCACTTGGAGTTGAGGTGTGTATGTGTATGTATGTGGTAGCGTGTATGTGTCTTCGCTTTTGTGTATGTGTGTGCATGAGAGTGAGTGTTGTCAGAGGCAGTGTGCATGTATTACTGGGTAAAGTTTTGCATGCCAGCCACTACTGTCATGCTAGCTATAATATTGCACAACCGCAAAGGATAAAGTCTAGTCAGACTGACTAGACAGGTTTTTGTGTACACATGGTATGTGTGGAATGTGATGTCATCGACTGCACTGCATTTTTGTAATATAGTTGTGAGGTGAACTCAGCACTTGTATACATCACTTTGCCAGAAGCTGTCAACGTATTTGTGGAACATGTCTAGCTACTGTTTATGTAGCTTGACCCTGTGGTATTTGTACCTAATGGTGTGAGTTTGCGTTAGCATGATTATGCATGTAATGGTATGTGGTGTGCATGTGGTCTGAAGAACTATGGTATATAATCGTCACAAGACGTCATATTAGAAACTAACGATGGGCGATAATGAAATTTTCATACCGGTAAATGGTATTGCAAAAATATCACGGTATACCAATATATATAGTATGTGCTTTTTGTAGGTGCTATTTTGCATTGTACTTCTTGCTACTTTGCTCTGTTTTTCTGCCTTTTTGAAAAGCAGCCCTAGTAGTTGGCTGTCCTGATTTTTTGAACTGAAAACCGGGCTTGAGTGTTCTTCTGAGTGCAACCTTCGCTTCTGTAGCTTCTGAACCGTAGCGAATTTTAAAGGGTGGTGAACTCAGACGTGCGAGAGCAGGTTGCTGGTGTTTCTGCCCTTTGGGATAACACACTTCGCACACAAACCGGAGATGACATTGTTGCGCCTTCCCTTGCCTGTGTCACCAGCATCTAACCCAAAGTGGGCCCACATGGGAGAGGTTGTCTTTGTCTTTGCTACAAGAGACGCAGTGCTTGTTGCTGTCGACATCGCACACAACCAGACTGAACTACCGTTGTAATCACGCTGCAATTGTTTGAGTAACAGGACCTTGTAGCAGATTAATCAGAGACAGATGTCTGAAACGTCCTGTATCTGATCTTCCATGTCCTGCCTCAACAACACTACTACTCTTATGTAGCAATGTTGTACTGAAATAATATAATATTAATAGGATACACTCTTATCTGTTGCCCAGTATTGATTTGGCAGGAAGTTAAAAGAACTTAACTGGTATTACCACCATACCTCGAAGTAGGGTAATACCAGTATACCACCCAGCTTTATTACAAGATACTCAGTACACTTGTGAACAGCACAATAGGGGCAAAGATAGTCATCGTTTCTAACATCGCAATATATGGGCAGACATCTCAATGACGTATTATGCATACGCTGAGGTCATGAGATGGTCACATGACAGTGGTCCTTAGGAGGTCGACGATTTGTAGTATTCATTTGATCGTGGCATTCATTGGGAAGTGGGTGTGAAGGATTCAGGTGCACTAAAGAGTGATTCGGAAAGTCAAGGAAAGTTTTCCATGTTTGTGCTTTTGTTGCAATGTTTCTGTACGGAGTTATAAGATGCACAACTTGTACTAATAGCGGCAGAATTTAGTTTCTGATTGTAACTTTGCACAGGATTATTTTCGCAACTTCACACACATGGAATAAGTTGAAATGCATGTTTATTGGTCTATGCCCCCATATTCTGTCTAATCCACTCTCGCAACAACGTTTTGTGCTATTTTACTGGGTCCAGTGATGGCGAGCGTTTTCTTGTAGCGGAGAAGGACTATTGATAAAATGTGAACATGGAACTGCTCCACAATAAACAATGTTCACGATTATGCCAAGCTTGAACCCGTTCAGGTTTGCCCTAACAATTAAAGGGCTCATTTTAGAAGAGGTTTTTGAAAACTTGCCGCAAGTGGCATTTGGCAGTTCCTACTTCTCCAGGCCCCTAAGTTCCTAAAGAGAGTTTAAAGCAAGCAGCTGTGTATTTACAACCTCGTGTCAATTAGGCAGAAAGGCTCGTTAACAACAAACACCTGTTCTGGCAATCTGAATGACCTGCCTACATTCCTTTTGAGCCTGACCAGACAATATACTTTGCAATTGTGCAATAATACGCCAAGGTAGAGGCTAGCACGAAACAAGATTTTGACCTTTGTGTTTATGTAGAATTTAGAAGATAGTCTGAAGTTGTTTGTAAACACCAGCCAACAATGAGCTTGATTGATTAGACATTTTGGTAACCTGTGGTTGCATATGTGCATTTCACCAAAACTTTCCACTATCTACAAATGATTGGTATAAGATGCAAAAGTCTCTGATTTGAAAAGTGGCACTCAGATGGAGAATCTTTCTCATCACATGCATTTTGAAGGTGAAATTTACCAAAGATGTTGCATTCATGGGCAGATGGGGAATGGTACACATTGCCCAGTGTATGGGATTTGCGACAAATGGTAGTAATCACTGGATATTACGCCAACCTGACCAGGTCAGTAAAAGGGAAACCATGGTCAGGGGGACCGAAGTCCTATTTGCGGCATCCATCTGCCTGAGTGTATAAACTGGAAGTGCGACATTACATCATACTAAGATGTGCACTGATCTGATTGGTCAGATTCAATACTCTATTTTAGGAGCCTTCTGCAATGTTTTGATGTCATATTTGAGCTAAGCAGCGTTGAAAACCCCATAGTACTCATTTTCATTGACTGCCTATAATGACACAGTGAGTTATAAAGTGATATTAAAAGTGGGAAGTCTTGGTGAAACGCACTATACAACAATAAATCACACTGATACAAGCACTAGTGTCAAGTCTACATCTGTAGCCAGGTGGTGAGTAGTCACGTGATACAAAAAGGAAAGCACAGTGGATGTGTCTGGAGCCATTCTTCATAACTGCACATAGCCGTATCATCGAGTCTCTTCCCTGCTCCTTTGTGTTAACTTAAACACCTTTCACTTGAACAGTGCCAATCCGGATTAAATCCAGATTGCAAGTCTGGATTACATTCACATGACTTTTTTTTCGCTGTAGTAATAAGGCGTTACCCTACGTGTGAACAGCTAATTTTAAAAGATGGTGTTCGAGGAGATTCTGGTAAATCGTGTTGTTTTTTGGTTGTGCTCAAGGGCAGCAAGGAGGTGGCGAGCTAAGAGAGACGCAGAAATATAGAGACACAGCAGCAAATACTGCGAAGTGCCAGCCTTGCGATATCGCAATGACTCTTACAAGGGTTGCAGGTGGACAGAGCATTGTGGACAAAGTGCAGAAGCACGATATCTTTCCAAGATATTGTCCCTGGCCGAAGTGATCAGGTGTTTAAAAGAAATTTCTCTATGTGGTTAACAAATTGCATCTTGATCTTCGTAAAATAAAATTCTTGCGTTGTCCCATTCCTGTGGAACAGCTATTGCTATTGCTTTGTGGCAATTGGAAACCAACGTTGAAAGTAGAACCCCAAGCCACCTGTTTGGTGTGGGGCTTTCCACAGTCTGTTGTATTGCATCAAGTTGTATCAAGTGTGCAATGCAATTGTCAGAATGTGTGCAAATACCACAAGGATAAAATTTGCAAATTGTTGTGGATGGATTATTTCAATGTTGGCAATTTCCACAATGTGCAGGAGCAATAGATAGGACACAGAATAAAATAATTGCACCTAAAGACAACCCTCTGGACTACTAGAACAGAAAGCAGTATCACTCGATTGTAATGCAAGCACTTGACGATCATCAATATTGATTCATGGATGTGCGCATTGGATGGCCAGGCAGTACTCATGATGCGTTTGCACTGGCTATTTCATATATTTTAATCAGGGGCAATGCAGGGACCCTATTGCCCTACTAACCAAAAACGTATGTGTGGAAAAGATATTCATCTGCTCTTCCTTGGTGATCCAGCCTATCCTCTCTTTCCTTGGATGATGAAACCAAATTCAGAATGTGAACACTTACAGTGCAGTAGAGAATGTTCAATTACCAATCAAGTAGAGCTAGGTTTGTGACTGAGAATGCCTATGGTCGTTTAAAGTGAAGGTGGAGATACCGCCTAAAAGGAATGATACTGACTTGAAGTATGTTGTGCAGCAGGCGTCAACCTGTTGTACACTGCATAGGGTGAGATCCACAGTGATAGCTTTGATGACAGGTGGGAAGTGGCAAATCCAGACGACACCAAGGCATCATCAGGACTAGCCAATCAAAGCAGTGTCACAAGTGGTCATGATGTTTGGGAAGCATTGTCCACATACTTTGCAACCCACTGACCATCGCACTCACAGACTGATGTTAATTGAAAACTAGAAGTGTTCGTTAATTCATGCAATTTTGGGTTATGGGTTTGGGTTTTGGGTCATGCAAATACAGATTCCTCAAAGATTGTAGCAATCTGATGAGGAGGATGAATTGTATGAGGAGGTGTAGGATACCTGGAGACAACATAGTCAGTTTACTACATGGTATTGCCCTTTTATCCTGCCACACACCAGAAGAGTTCAAAGTCTAATCACGTGATCTTACTGCCTTTTTGTTCTGAGAAGGCATGAAGTGAGAAAGAAACTTTGATGGCAAATCCCAACAGACTTGACATCAGTGCATGTGAACAATAATCACTGTGTATACATAAGCAGCACTTACAACAGTAAACCAAAAGGTCTGAGTTTAACCAATGCATGAATAGTACACTCTAGTGTGTTGACTGATGGTCAGTGGAGTGCAGGTTGTTGCGAAGAGTCCTGCAAGTGGTAGATATGAGGAATGGGTTGGTAAGACTGGTAAGACTGGGTGGGAAACTGACTATGTTGTCTCCAGGTATCCTACACCTCCTCATACAATCCACCTCCTCATCAGATTGCTACAATCCTTGAGGAATCTGTAATTGTACTTTGGAGGTTCCGGATACGCTCTGACAACATAGTCAGTTACTACATGATATCGTTTGAAGCTCACCATTGTTGTAATTAACTCAAGCGTGAGTCTCTCAGTATCCCAAGGCCAAACCCTGATGAGGGACTGGCCTGTGGTAGAAACGGCAAGAAGGGGCTTCTGGCTCCAATTGGCTGCTCTTAGAATGTCTGCTGTAGACACTCCCACTGCCTTAGCCTTGGAAGTCGCAGCTCCACATGTAGAGTGGGCAGAGAAAACTGAGGTGTCAACTCTGGAGTCTGCCATCACTCTCTTTATCCATTTAGCTAAGGTGCATGGTTTCAGGTGATCTGAGAGTGTTTAGAGTGTGTTTAGAGTGTGGTACTGTTTTCCTGCCTGAAACTGGGTCAGCCAAAACTCCAGAATATCACTCAGAGGTGCTGAAAGGGGATCACACCCCGTCTGAGGCACCAGCTATCCCACTGATGCCAGGCGGAAGAGTAGGGTGACCCAGTTGAGGCCTGCCAAGATTTTCTGATAAGCTCAATAACTCCCTCTGAAAATCCCTCGTGGTGGAGGGATCTCCTGAGATGGACCAGGCGGCACCAGTGGATGGCTCTGGCCCTCTGAGCCGATTAAAATGTCCTGCACTGGAGGCAGCAGGATTGGATAGTTCGTTAAGGCCCTGAGGAGGGAGGGGTACCAGAGCTGATTGTGCCAAACTGGGGCAATTAACACTGCGCTCGCTTGCTCCAGTCGAAGCTTCTCAAGCAGCGTGTGATTAAGGCGAATGGTGGGAACACGCATGCGTGATTCTCCCAAGGTAGGGACAAAGCATCCACGGCCAGAGCTGCTGGGTCCGGGCACCAGCTGCAGTATACAGGGAGCTGTGCATTCGTCCGTGACGCAAATAGGTCGATGGAGAATGGGCCCAACCTGGACTCTAGCTGGAGAAGGTGCCTCTCTTGAGCATCCAATTACTTGAGTCCCTCATGTGCCGTGACTCCCAGTCCACTCTGACATTCTCCTTGCCAGGGAGGTGTTCTGCGTGAATAACAATCTCCTCTATGCAACATTCCTAAATTCTCATTGCTAGATCTGAGAGCTCCTGAGAATGGGTACCACCCATTCTGTTCAGTAAAGCGATTGCTGTCACATTGTCGATCCGTAGGAGAATGTTCAATTTCCTCCTGCTCGGTAGGAAGCTCCTCAATGCTAGGAAGGCTGCAAGCAGCTCCAGGTAATTGATTTGTTTCTCCAGTGGGGTCCACTGTCCCCTTGTTTGTACTCCCTGACAACAGGCACCCCATCCAATCCGGATGCGTCGGTCTCCACTGTCAGATCCCAATGCGCTGTCTGAAGCGGTCTGCCATTGTATCTTCCTGCCTCTTCTGTCCACCAAATCAAATCTGTCTCCATGCCATTGCTCGCCTCCAGCTGTGTCTCCTATGCTAAGCCCTTTCTCAGGGCTCTTGCTCTGGCCCTCTCAAGGTATCTGAAATGTAATGGTGCAGGAAGGATTGCTGGATGTGCTGCCACCATCATTCCTAACACCTGTGCTACATGCCTCAAGGGCCCTGATCCTTGGTGCTTGAGCTTGCTTGCTGCCCTTTGTAGGGATCTCAACTTCTGATTCGGTAGGGAAATTGACATCCTGTTCGAAACCAACACAAAACCCAGAAACTCAATCACCTGGTCTGGGTGTGTCACACTCTTCTTCATGTTGATCACAAAACCCAAGGCTATCAGAGGCTCCAAGGTTGTGGCTAGGTGCTTCCTCACCTTCTCCTTCATTGGTGCCATGATCAGCATGTTGTCTAGGTACAGGATGAGTCTGATACTTAGCTTCCTCAAGGTTGCTACTATTGGTTTCATTAGTTTTGTGAATATGAAAGGTGCACTGCTCAGACCAAAAGGGAGGGACGTACACCTCCACAGCTGGCCTCTCCAGCAAAAGGCCACGAACTTCCCAGACAGGTAGGCGTCCTTGAGATCCTATTTGATCATCCAATCTCCCTGCGTACGAGGCCCTTGGCTGTTCTGATAGACTCCATTTTGAAATGTCGTGTCAGAATGTGCTGATTTTATCACCGGTCTCCAGGAGCCATTTGCCTTTGTTGCCATGAACATTGGACTGACAAATGTTGCTTGTGAGCTGTCTCCTACAGGCTCGATTGCTTGTTTGACTGCCATCTTTTCTAGCTCCCAGTATAGAGCCTGTGCCTTCTCCTTGCTCAAAGGTACTTGTATTACCTTTCTCTGATGGGGGCAGTCTGAGAACTCCAATCTGCTTCCCAATATTGTCTCCAAGATCCATGGGTCTCTGGAGATCTGCTCCTAATTGTGTCGGAAGAACTGCAATTGCCCCCATACCGGCCGATTCTCCTCCTCCTCTGCTACTGTTAAGTCCATATTCACTCTCAGTTTCTTCAGGTTGCTCGCCAGCAAAGAACGTAAAAGCTTCAGAGCCTCTTCTGTGCTTGTGGATTCGGATCTCCATGTGGTAGTCTCGGTTCATGGTACCTATGGCCCCTGAAGTGGTTGTATGGCTGGCGACCCCTCCCCGGTTCCCTTTCCCGAAACTGGGGGCTCTTGCGTGTGTACAGGAGTGGATTCTTGCCCTGCCTGCCCCCATACTTGGCAGGAGGCCCCCCTCGAAAAAATGGGTACATGGCTGTCCAGGAGTGGATTCTTGCTGGAAGAACTTGGCTGCTCATTGCATTGTTGGCTTCTCTTCATAATTGATATACCGCTTTGGACAAATCTACACCTTTCTCGATCCTGTCTGTTAGGGAGGACTGGAATTCCTTCCCAAAAAGGGTATCACTTGACCTGTATTCATTTTAAATTTGCCCCAGAATTTGTCAATGGCCTCGAGGATCTTCGTCCTCCTGGTTTGGAATACATATTCCGAGGCGTTCCCAACAAGACACAAGGAGCGTTGGATGACTGCTAGGACATCCCTAGCTGGTACCATCATCTTGGCATTCTCCGCGAAACCTTCCCCCAGGAACTCCTGCCACGCCGATGTAAAAGGTCTGATGCAGGCTAGCACTGCTGTCTGAATCTTCATAAGCTCCGTGTCTTGCTCCCTGGGGAACTTCTTGCCCAGAAAGTCAGATATGTATCTGTCGGCCTTAGGTGCTAGAGTGGTGTCAAGGTCGGGTCTTGGGTGCTCCCTCAATAGAGCTTTCCGCTCCTCCTTCGTGAGGCAGTGCCTGAGGTGCTTATCCAAATACTTCTGGATCGACCTTGGCACCTTCATTGTGCCCTCCCTTGATTGTACTAGGGAGGCTGGATCGAAATCAGTGATGCCTGGAGGGCTGTCAGAGTCTGTGTCCTCAACCCCCTTATGGCGCTTGCTGCTATTGACTGACTCAGAATCTGGGCTCTGCTTTCCACATGTCGAGCTCACACCCCCTGAGTAGCTGCCATTACCTCCTTCATGAAGGGATTTCGAACCGAACACCAGGAATCAAAGACAGGGTGTGGCCAGGGGATTATAAGCTATTAGCTTTCGCTGTATGCTTATGTGAGCGAGCACTAATTCAGTGTCTTCACTCTGCAATGGCTCCGGTTCGTGAACCGGACCCTCCCTAAAATGCCGTGAACAAGCAACTATATAATACCTTTGTCTTGGTTCTTTGGTGGTCCACCACGTATGGCTGTCGACCCTTCCTTGCCACTGGGAGGCCCGCCCCGTGTGGCTGTCGACCTGTTTTCATTTCTGGCAGGCCCGCCTTGTGAGGCTGTCAACTCGTTCTCAATGAGTTCTTCCCCGGGGGTATTCTTGTCCGTCTCCCCTGTCTGCTCTACAGTGCGCTCACTCTCGATCCTGTCCAGCCATTCCAGGATGAGTCTACGCGAGTCCTCTGTATGCGGGAGGTCCCTGAGGAGTTCCCCCGTGGCCATGAGCGCAAGGTTCTCTGAGCTAGTTGAAGATTACCGTATTCTCTCTAAAAATTCGTCACTCTAAATATTCGTCACCCGCTAAAAACCTGTCCAAATGCATTCTAATTGCTGACGAATTTCCGGTTTCAAATATTCGTCACATCGCTCTAATAATTCGCCAGACAGGAAGGGCATTCCAATATTTCGTCACAAAACGGCCTCTCGCTGCGCCGCAGTCAAGTTCTTCCTTGCTAGTTGTCTTTTTGTGAGGTATACACAAAAGACAACTCGCAAGTATAATATGTTAAGGCTTCAATCTTGCTCCTCGTTGTTGTGTACTCGGGAGAGAACTAACGCGAAATGGATGGGCCTGCGGATTACCCGTCTTCCCCCTACCTGTCCGATGTGGACGCTTCAGAGAGTGCTCCGAGTACTCCCTAGCCTAACCTGTCAGACCCACGGTCTCCGCGGCTGAGCGATGCTGCCAATTTCTCGAACAGCAGTGATGTAGTCTGCATCTGTAGTGGTGAGAGCGACGAACCTCCATCACCAAAGGAGAAACTTGCGGACTTCTTCAAGTCCGCCAAAACGAGGACGCCAGCATTCCCGAACGCTCTCCGTCAATATGACCCTCAGCCTGGAGGTGCACAGAAGCAAGCGTCAGCTACTGATGCGCAGCAGTCGGTGGATCACCCTACAGGTAGCAGATGAACTCTTCCCCGACTGTGTGTCGGCGCTCAGGAGTCTTTGTAAATGTGAACTCGAACTGCTGTCCATACGTTGAGTTCAAAACCCGCTATTTCGTCTCAAGAAATGCCCCTAACGAAACGCTCCAAGGTTTCGCCGTCGCTCTAATGTTTCATCGTGATAATCTAAATATTCGTCACCCTCGGCCATCTTGCTCATTCCAATTCTAATGGTGACCAAGTGACGAATTTTTCTGGCCACAGTTGGTGACGAATTTTTAGAGAGAATACGGTAGTTCTCTTTCGTTGCCGAGCAGGACGAAAAGGCTGTAAGATTTCGTGTCACATAGACTTATTAGGTAATGATTAGACTTTGAACTCTGCTGGTGTGTGGCAGGATGAAAGGCAATACCATATAGTCAGTAAGTGTTAAGTAAACTGACTATGTTGTCGGAGGGTATCCGCAAACTCCGAAGTACAATTTGCATATGAATGCATGACACTGACCAATGATTACTACAATAGTAAAGCTGCAAGTGGCTACGCTACAATGTTACAGAACAACAGAAGTGAATACTACTGTTTGTCCAAGTCGTTATCATCACTTAAGAAGGATCCATCACCACCTACAGATGAATTAAAGATGTACATACCATGGTGTGCATTGAAGGATAGTGATATGTATCCACCACTAGTACAAGACTTGTGGTTTCAACAAAGGCAGACAGGGAGGCTACAGTCATCAGGACTGACGCTTGATTGAGGAGAAGATTGGCGAGTATCACACTCGGAGGGGATACTTGAATCACTAATCACCAATTTGGGGTAATAGTACCAGTGATTAGTGATTCAAGTATCCCCACCGAGTGTGATACTCGCCAATCTTCTCCTCAATCAAGCGTCAGTCCTGATGACTGTAGCCTCCCTGTCTGCCTTTGTTGAAACCACAAGTCTTGTACTAGTGGTGGATACATAGGCAGCCAGTCATCCCAACACATCCATCAGTACGCCACACTGATGAGCCCCAATCAGGGCGAAACAGCTGTCTGTGGCTCTACCATCTTTTGTTTGGGATGACTGGGGAGGCGATCACTGGTTCCCAGTCAATAGGGCGGAGTTACCGCCCCCCAGCTTGCTTAAACACTGTTTCAGTGTGGCAGGCTGGTTTGGGGTAATAGTACCTGTGATTAGTGATTCAAAACTCTATCTAGTTGTGCCCCGAATGCCTGAGACAAACCAAATTTGGTATACAGAATCTACAAGCATGTGTGCACAAACCTATGGGAGGCCACCTTCATTTTCGTTTTTGTGGCAGTGTTATTCCTGTTTCATATAATAATTACAAATGTTGCCATAACTTGTTCACAAATTCGCTTTTCCAGGTGGCCTCCCATAGTTTTCTGCGTGTGGTTGTGTACATTGCGGTGAACCCATACGCAATTGCAGCGTTAGCAACGCTGCAGACTAGATAGCTTAGCAACACCTTGGTCTCCCCCAGTTACATGCCAGAGTAGGCGCCCTGCGAAGATTTCATGCCTACTACCATACCCAACAGTAGGAACCACTTCTATAACACAGAGTGAAAGACCTTTTGAGCTTTGGAAGCGGATCGATCGCCCACAAAAGACAGTTTGGAAAGCCTTTCTCTCGCCGCATATTTGTATCCAAATAGTTGCGGTTTCACACCTCATTTCACACCTCATTTCACACCTCATTTCACACCTGTCGCTTCAGGTGCTCGTGCAACAGCCAGCCCCAGGGCTCAGGCGTATCCCAAACATCATCAGCTACCCGCTAGCTTCTGAATGTTTGGGAATGCCTGCGTACACCACCGGTAGTTACAGTAATAGTACGCGATGCTGAAAGTGAAAGATGGGAAGAGACAGAGGCACCTGGCAAGGGTAAGCTCGCAAGGGAACCTCACCCGTGGAGTAGGCCCATCTAGCAGAGTGTCCGAGGACTTTGTACTGCCGCCGGATTGGACTACCGAAGATGCTGGCACCGTTTCGACCTCTAAAATTCGTTCGAGGTATCGTTCTCCCGCTGGACAATATTTCACTAGCTTGGCAGCCGTTCAGGAATTCCTCGCTTGCTCTGGAACAACGGCGGGCGACGCTGACGCTGGATCTGGATCGTCAATGGACGAATCTGGTTCGGAGTACTTTCCAACTCCAAGAAAAGGCCGCCGATTGGAAGCCATACTCGAAGAGTCTACCACCAGCATAGGTCAGCAGGAACAGCCTGAAAACTGCCTGTTCCTTACTGAGTTAAGGGCCTTCACGACATTTTTAGAGGAGTTGTCTGCCCAGAGGAAGTGCACCACTAAGGGATGCTTAGGTAATCTTGTGCCTGTGTCTGTGGACAGAACAGGTCTTGGTGGAGGTGCTCGCATCCAGTTATCCTGTGATGGATGCACATCACACAATCTAATATTCAACACCTCGACCTTTGTTCAGGACTCACGACGATACGTTGCATCTCTGTCCGTAACACTTGCCTTCCTACTAACTGGCCATGTGCATTCCTGGTATCACAGGACACTAGGTCATGGCCTAGGCATCCCATCCCTTCATCGCAATACATTTTATACAGTTGTGAAAGATGCCTATGCAAACATCCAGAGAATGCTGCAAGAAATATGTGAACGTGCAAAGGCAGAGATGAAGGCAATGCCCGCAGAAGAGCTTGGGAGTTGGCAGAATGCTGTCACAACGGCTGATGGGTGCTGGTTGACCAGGGGCCACTTTAGTCAAAACTTTACATTTATTGTGAAGAACTACCTGAAGAACACCATTCTGTGGTATGGCCACCTTTGCATGCGTGGAAGTGACAACGTGGTAGAGGAGCCACTATATCCTGGCACAGCAAAGTCAGCTGAGGGGCACCTGGCTGGGAAGCTATTCCAGCAGGCAAGAGAAGAAGGTTGACAGGTGTCAGTGAATTGGCAGGACAGTGACTCCTCATCAGCAAAGGCCATCACAGAAGTGTACCCATCAGTTTCCATCATGCATTGTGCAGGGCATGTTGGGCGGGCTCACTCCCATCGGCTGACAGATCTCAAGGCAAAGAAGTCATTCACAAAGACATACAAGGACCACCACGTTGTCAAGCATCCCTCCGTCACTTCAGTCACCTGCTGCTGTGCAAAGTGTAACCACAGGGCTGGTTGTGGGTGTGTCACTGATGATTTTATTCGCAATGCCCGTATAAACCACTTCTTGGTATGCATCCAATCTGGAAAGGATGCACAGGTTTATGCCAGTCGAATGAGAGAGCTTGGGAAGTATCATGCCCGGGGGATTCACCAGTGGAATGGTGGAAAGTGCTCTTTCCACCCATCAATAGTTTGCTCATGTGGGAACTGCGATGATGATGACAACCTCCAGTGTGAAGGCGAGCCCTATGAGAGCAAGTTTGTTCTGTCCTGTGAGCTCCACTCCCTCGGTTACGAGATTGAGTGTGAGGTGAGAGCCTCCAGTGCAGAGAAAGTTATCCATCCCATAATGGGCCGAGGGCATTCCAACCTCTGTGAGGCAGCATTCAATGTCTTACCCAGATATCGGGCCAAGAGCCTTGCAATCCATCGTCTCTCATACATCACTCTTTCCAACTGGGGACTTATCATGAGCTGCAGTCCTGATCCTTCACCATACGTCTCCTTGTTTCAGCACATGGGTCTGCCCATACTGGATGGCATGGAAGACATTTGGAAGGAGGACATGGAAGGAAGGTTGAAGGCCCTTGGGGAGAAGAAGACAGATAAAGTGAAGAGATATCGGAATGAAATGAAGAGTGCACGCGTAGCTGAACAACAAGAGAGAAAACAGTGGACAAAGAGGCAACGAATCATCCATAGTTATGGGAACCAGGAAGAGGATCTTAGCGCTGAACGGGAGGAAATTGTCGACAGTGATTCTACTGTGTACTCGCACATTGGTGGTGTGTACAGTATGCAAGGTGATGGTGAGGGCATCATGATTGTTATGGGACACACCACTGAAGAAGCAAGAGGCCAAGTCTCCACAGCACAGCCGTCAAGAAAGGGGAAAGAAAGGAAACCATGTAAGTGTGGCTCAAGGACACACAGCCGGGTGTCCTTCCATGGTTGCCCATTAAACAAACTGTCTTGACATTTATTTTGCCAACTGTCTTTTGCATTCTTGTCACAATTTCTGCATATCATCTTTAGCCATTTCTTTGATATATGATGTATACATTAACATTCACATTTCACCTGAAGGAGTGTGCATGTGGCATGTTCGTGTGTTTCAGTTTGAAGAGCAGACATTATCAATTTGATGCAACAAACACAAGCAAGTATAGCTAAAATGTGAATAATATGCGAATGAAGACGTTCCTGAGCCCTGTACTACTTTTGCCGTCCAGATGACTCTTTATGCGCATGGGAGCTCTTTACTGCAGGCCACTTGGCCTGGAAGAGGTCTTGAAAGGTTACTGCGTATACCGATGTGTTAGAAACCAGCATATTATATTAGTGTGTTGCGGGATAAAAAAGGCATAATTATTATTATGCAATTTGTATTGTTATATACACGTGTGTATAGATGTGCGTACCGAACTTCCTTCAGGGTCTGGTTTTGACTCCGTGGCTTGCTCGTCAGGGAAGCGGGCCCTGACAACTGCCTTCAGAGCCTCGGGATATATGTAGCTTGGCTGGCGCCCTTCAAAGTGGCCAGCTCCGACGTGAGAACCATACTGAAATGAAGGACATGATCGTGCATGGTGGATTATTGTAAAATTCGTCGCGAATCATGCACCACTCACCCAAAGAATGCCGTATAGGCGTCGACATTTTCGACCGTCCTGTTCTCCCACTCTCTGCTCCGCATGCCGTCTGTAGAAAAGCTACTAGGGCCCTTGGAGCGCTCTCACAACTATATAAGTACCAGAAACAATCAATATTATGCTGTACCGTAATTCTGCAAAAAATGCTCACCCGTTGTCTACAAATTTAGCCTCTAGAATGGCAAGGCTTTCTTCTAAAGACATCTGGGCAGCCATTTGTCTTGTCCTAGTCAGCAATTGCTTTTCGCCCCATTAATTAATCAAGTAACACTTGGAGTTTGACACGATTTTCATTTCTTTCTTTCTTCTATAACTCATACAAGCCAATAGTGATCGTCACAAAACTGCAGATACGCATTTTAGACCCACAACTGTACCTATCCACCAAAAATTGTTCAGGTTTGATTTCGACATGATAGCCAGTGCTACTACCTTAAGAGAACAGTTGAAGCCCTGCACATCCATTGGAAGAGGGTAACCTCCAATCCTGACTGCAAAAGAACACTGTGTCCAGTATGGCACACCTCTCTGAACACCTCCCCCCCCAAGGCCCATCCCCCTGTAACCAGACACATCCACTAATTACATTCTGACACCATGCATGAAGACGTCTTATTTCATAACAGTTTATTTTTATGTCATACATCATCTACTGTCACATTCATCTATTTTAGAAGCATTTTTTCTTCAGTCATGTCAGTTTATACAGTTGAGAAAGGTCTACGAATCGAAACATCCTGGATATAGATTGTTTTATGAACTCTAGCAGCTGCGCTATTGCTCAATGACTTCCTCCTCATTAACTTTACACAGCAATGAACCTGTACCAAATCATGTGTTTAGATACATATTGCTCCTGCATGCACCATTCACCATCAATCTTTTGACCACAAAGTAGGTGGAGTTCATGCATGTCCTCTATTGGCCAAGAGCCCTTTTACCTACCAAGGACCACAATTTAAATACACAAACACTTTCCTTATCTATTAGTGCCAGACTCATTAACGAATAGCAATAGGTCATCATTTTCTTCACGGAGCAGCCTTTCTTTGTGTGTGGAGCCTGCGGTAAAGGGTGTCCAGCATTTGGCGAAGGGACAAGAACTCGACGTCAACCATGAAGTTAATGGCATTGCCGTTTTGATTTCTAACACCGTTGTCAATTGAGAAGAGAGTAGTCATTACTGCATAGCTTTCTCTAACCAGATAGCCAACAAAAATTTCATCATCCATCTAGTTCCACCGTTTTTTCAACTCGCTGTGCACTTGCAACCAGGGTTTGACCCTACTCCTGAGTCAAGCCTGTTTTTTACTCGGTTTAATGCACGCATATGAATGCTCTAACCCACAGAAGTTTTAGTTAAGTTCAGTTGCCGTCGCTACTGAATGATAAGAACTGACCTACCAAAGTAATCTTGCTTGGATGCCCAGAGCGATGCTAATCCTGCAGCTTATGGTTAGTTTTCCACTGGTGCGTAAGGTCCTTCGTTCTTCTGACTCCAAAGTCCTCACAAATTGAGAGCTATTCTCCACCTCATCTGACATAGACACAATCTAATACCATGTTATGCGTCGGCTGCATAGATGCCATTTTATGATTTGACTGTCCGGGGCAGTGTGTCCCAGTCTGGTGCCACCTTGTGCATGGACTTTGGACACATCTGCGGCAGACTCCCGACTCCGCTCACACGCAGTGACTAACAGTCAGAAAACGTCCTTCATGGTGTAAAGTGAGTGTTAATCTTTGCGAGTACTCTTAGTTACTCTCTTGTACTCTTGAGTACTCTCGAACTGAATACGCTTTACATGGTAATGCTTCTTTGGGAATCCAGTGTAGTAGTGGAACAGGCCAGGATCATCCTTGATAGTTTTTAACAACACTCTGTACAGCTGCAACAGCTTTTCAGGAAAGCGAACACGTGAAACCAGCGGCATATAACTGATTTCTCTATCTGAGTTAGTTGCTTACCAGGAGACACTGCTCATCTTCATTCCAAGCACAGGTGGATAACTTGGGTAGTCTGAGAGTTTGATACTTGTCTGCCATTTTAATTTACGGCCGTGATATTTAACAAAGTGGTACTTGCATACACACAGTCAACTTCAAATGTAAGTTGTTTCAAGTGGTCTTGTGCCTCCACAAGTGTTAAGTCTGACTTGTATCACAATACGAATGATTGTAGCACCCAAAAGCACAACAGCAAATGTGTGGCATACCATCAAAACATATAGGAATATGTTTCTCGTGACATTTTGGTTGTTTATGCCACTCTTATCTAGTCATACTTGTAGGGTTTTATGGTTTCATGTCTGTAACCATACATATATATGTATATGGTTTTCCAAACTTCACACAGCCTGGATGGCCAGCCATGTTCAACATAAAGGGGAGTAAAGCTAGACTAGCATAAAATGGTGCAAACCAGGGTAACTTGCATGCACGTCACCTGAGTAACATCATCCACCCTCCCAAGGATGCAGGATACATTTTCCATGTGTGGTATCAAACAGTGAAATACCTGTACATCCACTATTTATACACTACGATTGTATGCATAGACAATTATTGCAATATACACTTTACTAGAGTGCTCATTCCTTATTTGCTTATAGACCCCTGGATGCCCATGTCAACATGGAGGCTCCTGTTTTCCATTAGTACGCCGTGGACGTACCTTCATTATATGCCAATGTGCAAGTGGATATGCTGGCCCTGAATGCGAGATTCGTGAGTTGTGTGCATGGTCTTTTATAGGCCTATACTGTACAGTATGTGGAAGGGAAAAGTTGCTGTCTATAGGAGTACGCACGGCCATACGGTAACCTATATCTTTCTACATACACACCCGTATAGAAGCACGTGCCCATAAGATAAGTCTTTACCACTTTTTATACAACTCAAAGGTCGTGATCTAGGAATGCTTGCAGACGAATAGGAAACAATGTCTGTTAGTGGTACAACACTCTCGCAGTCCTCCTATGGTAATTACATAAATTACACAATTACATATACATATGTGGCAAACTGTGACAGTGCGCTGTTGTCAAATGAACTAAACACTACTTTGATTCACTATACACTCACCTGCTCTTCTTGTGTCGCTCAAATTCACAGCCTTAGACTCGTTCTGTTAACGTGGAAAAGGCTTTAAAGACTATTCTCATGAAAGTAGCGAATCTTGATATTGAACCGGAGCATCGTACCATCTGAAGCTCGGTGGGTACGCATGCTCAGGAAGTCCAATTCCACGTGCTTGTGATCTCATCCTGAGCTTGCCTCACAACAACATCAAGCTACCATTTTCCTAGTTCAACCCACCCACCTACACCTGTTGTAATGGTAGGTATGCTATAAAACAGCAAACAGTGCTGTGGGCCATGGCCTAAAAGTTCTGCTATGATCTTCACTGAGTAGTCTCAGCGTGAAAGGTACAGAACCAGAAAATCAAAGAATAGCCGTGCAATTCATGTTCAAACAAGATATGATTTTAGTTGGGCCAAAAGCTAGTAGGTATTTTATAAGGCCACTGACATGATTTTTTTCCCCTAAAATGCTAGCTTACTATCAATAGAGATTGTGTGCGGGGTTAATGACCGCTGTTGCTCCCTGCTTTGGGAGTAATTTAATAAAATAGTAGCGAAAACTGGAACCTTTTGATTAGTGACGTTGATGAAATGGACCACATCTGGAATTTGTTGTGACATCACAAGGGGAACGGCGAAGATGTCCCAGTACAGAAGAGATGCTGAAGCTAGATTCTCCTGCAGCGATTCGTCCTATGACAAACATAATTTGAGTAGCTCCGAGGGTGTGCACAACTATCCCAGTGATGAGGACAGTGATGACGTCGAAGACAGGGGTGTGGATGGCGAAGATATGAACGAGGAACCACTTAGATTGGAGCAGTACCAGTATGAACCCTTTGGGACTGTTGACGACTCGTTGACTATGGAAAGCAGCTCGGAGGAGAGTGAAGACAAAGCTTGGAGGTTAAACAATACCAGCTGGTGCATACTCGTAGTTGAAAGATATTGTCAATGTTAGAATTGCGTATGACAATAGTGGCTTCGCATACAGGTGCACATGTGGCCAGTGTGAACCCCATGCCAATGGAGAGGGAAAGTGTGTGCTGCAGGGAGATTCACCAGGTGGAAAACAAATTGATGGACTGGCATGGTAGCAGTATAGACTGCATAACTAAACATGGTTTCAGTCAATGTGCTTAGACATATGGGTGCTACAGACAGCACTGTATCAGACTCGGCAGGAACATGGAAGAAGTACCACAAGTGAACCTGTACACAAGTTAGCATATAGTCCTAGGCTGTTTAAATGGCTGTCATATACTCAATACCTCTGAGTTCTATTTACAGAACCCTTCGGTACATAGCATATTGGCAGTTGGCAAGGTGGTGTTGGGGATATCTTGGGTGTTAGGTACGCGTTGTGTTGCTGTCTTGTGCAGTACGTAGGATTAGGGCAACATTTCCATCTGCCACCATGCTGGATTCAAACTATAAAATATGTAATCTGCAGCATGTTATGACGACTATATAATATTATGTATGTATTGCACTATTATGTTGATATTACTTTCATTATGTATTGAAACAAGTGCGGTGCTCCTTTATTACATCCATCCTGGAGGCTCGTTCATAATTGCTGCACAGTGAAGGAGGAATTTGCAGGGCCTTGGACGGAGACAAATCCTCAGCCAGACAAACACGGGTGACTTCACCTAATAGAAAGCTAACACATTCTACAAAAGAGAAGGATGCAAAGTATAATACCTTTCTCACAGGCATGTATTATGGATTATGTGCAAAGAACTCACTGAAGGTGGGGTCAACTTGAATTGGCCGCACTGTATATCCACCCTTCTTGAACTTAGGGAATGCAATTTTATAAGGTTTCTCCCCATCAGCTTTCTTCTGTGCTTGTGATCAGCTGCTGTTCTTGTTGAAATACAAAGCTGCTAAGATAGCCTGATGTATATAGAGAGAAGGATAATGTTAATGCACCACAAACTGTGAATGAGACACACTATAATATATATCACATGTACCTGTAAACCATCCCCTCGTAACTGAATACAAGTAATTTTGGTGCAAAGTGGATTACCACACTGTGGTAAACTTCAACATTGCTGTTCTGGTGTCGTGTCGACAGCTTTCTGACATCAGCGACCAGTGCCTTTGCAGTGAGGATGGCAAGCGGTGACAGCGGTGAATTTCGAATTTGGAGCCAGGCAGCGTCACAGCGCTACGTGGGCGTGGTCATGCGACTCCGCCCATCACGCTGACGTCACTGTCACGTTGCCGTGGCAACCGCATGTGACGTACTGATTAAAAATGGCCGCCGCTAAAGAGAATACCGATTTTAATTAACACGTTTTGAGAATTTCTGCCACAAGGGGAAGAGAGTAGGGACTATTGGTATACTGGATGTGTACACTAGAGAGGTAAGTATAGTGCGTTAATGAAGACTTTCCACTTTCTTGCAAAATAGGTTATAGGATGCAAAAGTCTCTAATTTGAAATTTGGCACTCAGATTGAGCATCAACCTTGTCAATGCATTTTTGAAGGTGACATATACGGAAGATTTTGAATTTATGTTGCCATGGTAATGCAGGCATGCAAATGATGTCATTAAATATGCGCATAATTATATATTTCAGATATATAACTAGCTCTATTTCTCCCTGCATCAATACTGTAGGAACGAAAGTGCCATTCTGTACCATTCCTTAGATATTTAGCTTAAATATTATTAAGAGTTTTTCTTTTTTCTAATTAGCAGCAGAGCTAAACAGTTGCAATTTTGATGCATTTTTTTATTCTTACACATATTCGAGCCTCTATTTCTCTCTCAATCCATCAAGGATGCGAATGTAACATTATCTGTGCATACTTCATGGACTGCTTTTCAATTCTTATTAAGCATAATTATATTAAAAAATATGATGTTTGCATGTGCAACAGAGTATTGAAACCATCCAATTTGTGGGCAGTTCAGATACTATGATATATAGAAAATGACTTAGCTAAATCAAAATACATTAATTGTTCATCACACCCTACTCTCAGTTTCAGGGACTCTTCCATGAGATCTATAGTCCTTGATGACCATTACTATCACCATTTCCACAATCATCACTTCTGCTGCCATCAACTACATTCCTTAGTTCACTCCTCTCTTCAGATATTCCCTCACTCACTTCCCCACCTTCTTCTACCAGCTCTCTTGGTGCTGAAGGAATGAACCCTGCTGTTCTGTAGTGTCCGTAGACAATACAGCGAGTCCATTAAAACGTCGCGTCTCTTAGCCTCATGCGCTGATTCTAGTATTTCAATTGATCGCGCTTCCTCTTCCACCTATTTGACATACTTGCAGAAACTACAAGCCGATTTCGTTCGCAAGTTTTAGCACGACGATTGAAGAATTGCTCCAAAAACGGTCATTTAAAATGACAATGTGTAGCTATAGAAAATGGCGTCAATTTAGAATACAAAGACATCTAACGTATCCGTAAATGCGACATTACGTCATGGAGAAATGCGCTGATCTGATTGGTGGGATTCATTACTCGCCGCTACGAGCACTCTATGATGTTTCTGACATCAATTTCGAGCTCAGCAGCCTCGACAACCATATAGTACCCATTTGCATCAACTACCTACGAAGAATATGTGAGTTACATAGCGATTTTAAAAGTGGAAAGTCTTATGTATATACGTAAGCACTTCGATCAATCAATCTGTTACCATTAACAAATTGTTGCTTGGTGTGATTGTAGTATCATCAAGTACATCAAACAGTGGTACACAGTAAGTGGCACTAAAATTGATATAACACTTTATACAGTACCATGTTCTACCAGACTCAGTAATAGTTAATCTTGAGGTACGTACAAAGTTCTTACAGATTCAGCATTCAGCATTCTGAAGTCTCTACTCAATGATAATTATTGTGACTATGAACACACTTACTGTGTTCATGTGTTCATCGGTAGCACATGTGCACAAGTGTACAACTGGTGGATTTGTCCTTTGCAGAAGATGAAGCCTCAGATGTACATCCCAGGTCTTCGGTCCACCATCGTGAAGCTACTGCAAGATTACGGGCTGCAGACGTCGCTTAGGGAAGGATGCAGCACCATTTGCGAAATGCACTATAAATTCTCACAGAAGCTTTTTGTGATTGCTGCCATGCTGGTGGAGGAACCAAGCGTGATTAAATTATACTAGTGTCACAGTCTGTGAGGATTTCCAGAATAGAGAAACAGAGGAATAGATTGTCGCTAGTATCTTTAGAATGCCCATAAGATTATCTAAATTTACACAGAAGCTTTTCATGCTAACGCGCTTGGTCAGCTAGATATAGTACCATTAATTTCCATGTTTTCATACTTGGTATTCTGGCATAACAGTAGGACTTGCGCTGGTTTAAGGGGCTATGGCGCAATGTCAGAGAGAGATATTGCTACTAGACACTACAATCTGGCTTGTCATTGCTAGATTTATACCAGTTCTTGATCACAGCCTCCAAGGTTTGTGAACCAGTGATCGAGAATCTCTCAAGTCGGCTGTTGCAGCAAGATGGTACCGGAGAGCTTCATCTGTAGTTACCTTGCTGTATTTTTCAGTTTCAAATATTTGTAACAGTGGCAATACTGCATGACACATAGAACACATCATTTGGCTTATTTCCATGTACTTACATTCAGAACAATAATCTTGATTTTTCGTTCTTTATCTTTTATTGTTGATTTGGATTCCTGATTGTCCAGTAGCAATCTAACTCATCATAAGAACTCTCAAGCTTTGCCACAGACAGCTTGAGATGCAACTGTTGCAATTGATCATGAGTGTATGTCGGCAGCAAGTGCACAATGGACATGATAGTCAAGTTTGGTAAGGGTCTCAAAGCACGAGACATTGGCTGAAATCGCAAGTTGCTGAAGGTCTGTGTACACATCAGGTAGCATGAATGATCAACATTGCACTTGGCTAGGACAATTTCTCTCAGCTGAATGCTGAGCTCTGAGTCATGTTACCACTGTGAGTGTTTCCGTTTGGGATACAGATTATTTCGCCTTTTGTACGACCTAGTCCTAGAGTGAAGTTGTTGTTGCTGAAACTATTCAAGCCAACACAGGCCACATGCCGTGTGGAACAATTGTTCTCACCGCCGCACAAGACAAATCAAGAAATTAGCACTTTCCTCACTCACGTCCTCCTTTGGAATCCAATGGTCTTCTAGTGCCTCCCTAATATTCTTCTAAGAGTAGTGTCACGCCTTATTGGCTTTAAAATAGACGCGAACAGAAGTACAAACCACCGTACTGTGTTTCCATTGCCATATCTCGTGCACAGTACATACACGATATAATCTCGTACCCAGCACCAACTTCCACTAACATGGCTGACGCCGCGGAAGGTTGGGTCTGGGGACTATGTGCATAATCCTGGCGGTGATTGCACAATATCACATGATGGGCACATGCTTCCATATCGCGTATGAAAGCCCAAGCACAGCTATCACGATGCTCCTTGTGCACAGCCTCCTAGCGATACAAAGACAAGAAGACGCCATCTATCTTCCCTTCTGCGCAGTGGTAGCATAGTTGGAAGCTTCGTGAGGATGGTTTGGCCTGCATTGTGGCACCAGTTGACAGTGAGTATGCAAACTGCGTACGCTTGCCGACGGTACTTTCAAGATCTGGACACTAGTTCAAAGCGGCTTGAAGCGCTAAGTCAATCCATTTCTAAACTGGAAGGATCATTTTCGAGCTCTGAGTACTATCCTTTGGCAGTTAGGACAACGACAATTTTACCCAACCATTCGATTCGTATCCCAGGTCTCTAGTGACATCAGCGATAACTCACTGTATAAGCAGTGGCTCGACCGTTAGCTTGACCAAAGGATGTTCCATCTCAGCTGTTCGCAACGCACGCGCATGTGACCGACATGTGATTTGCTCATTATTATTCACGTATCTGCAATCTGATTGGAGTCCGCGGATCGCCGGACTCCTCCAAGAACAAGTATTTCGAGTTAAAAACTCGTGGGGCGCCGATGGGGCGCCCCAAACTCGAACTACTTGCTAGTAATAGTGCCCACATTTGTCATGCCATATAGCATCACTCTAAATCCTAGAATGACCCCAGGATGCACCACACAAAGGTTTGCATGAATGCATCAGGGTTTTAGACACAAATCAAGACAGCTGTGCTTAAACATCCACACTCATTGGAAAGTTGGCAATTGCATGGGAAGGTGCATTAATTAGCTAAGTTTTGGATGCTTTGCACAAGATAGAGCCCTGCACGTACACAGCTTCATGCACTCTGATACCTAATCCAGCTAGCTAGTCTTCTTATTACGTGCGGAACAATGCGAGAACGTTCATAAAATGGCCGTTCAGCCTCGGTAGCATTTGGAGCTGTACTCCGAAGGTAAGATTTATTTAAGCTTCTAAGCAACATTAGTCTTTTTGAAACTATTTGTGAACAACTTTCGTTCGTTTGGTAAAGGAAGAAATGATAACAAAGACGATTTCTAACCGGGTGAACAGAAGCCTCCGGGGCGGCCATTTTGTTATCGGACCTCTTCTCTTTCCGGCTGTTTCTTCTCAAAAACGTCCTGCGCAGGCTTGGCGATGGCTTATTATTATAAAGTAGTGTTCTTAAATACTTCTCATTTGATCAAATAGCTGCGCAAATGAACACAAAGCGAGTAAATGCTTGGTAAATTCAAGGTAACCCGAGCGCCGCCATTTTGTGACAGATATATATATACGAACATGAAGCCATACAAAAACCTAAATCTGAAAACAATATCCCAAAAATGCACATAGTCCCCAGACCCATCTTCCGCGCCTTATAAAATGGCGGCCGGAAGTGGGGATGGGTACGAGACTATACACGATACAGCTATTCTGAAGCGAGAATTGGACTCTATGGGAAATTTTCGATAATATGGTATACGGTTTACTAGCGTGCGGTTATCTGTAACTCGGGGACGCTTCGGCGAATATTTTGGAAGTTTATGGTGTCTTGCACCATACAAAGGATCAGAATTGCAACTATGTAATTTCATGTGTCTATCATATGTCACACATCATTTACATACATACCTGGACTAGCTGAACATCAATGAATTTGTTCTGATCTAAGTCAATGATACTGTATGAGCCAAACTTTGCACTATGCTCAGGCCTGTCAGCTCTCCCATCGCCTCCGAGGTTTAGTGGCAAGCCTCTGTTCTGAGCTGCTGCAATGAGTGCTGCCTTCTCCTTTCCCCACACTTTTGATGCTGATGGCATGAGATAGTAGGACTGGTGTCTGAAAAACGTTCGCTGTGTGATGGTGGGAACGGATAAGAACTCCAGTACACATAGTACTTGTGTTGGAGATGCTCCTGCGTAGGTATGAAAGCTGACGGGAGGATTACCCGCTGGTAGTGCTCCTTTACCAATGCATGGTTGGCTATTCCACGTGCGCAGATGTCCACATGAAGTACAGAGCTGCTTAATAGATAGGCAAGTACCTATCACTGTTGTACTGAGGGTGCATGGTGCTAATCATCTTGAACAGGATGCAAGAAGCTCCATCAAGGCCGAAAAGAATACCAAAAACTTTGCTTCCTTCATAGTACCTCTTGTTGAAGTATACTCATTCATCATCATGCCTATAACAAGGAGCATAAAGTGCAGGTTTTGTGTAATGATACGTTACTGTACAGTTCAGTATACCTCAAAATGGTGCATGAAGACTTACATGGTACTATGTTTGAGCTCATCAGCCTCTGTGGCCTCACTGCAGTCAGCTTCACTAAGCTCCTCAGCGATGTCACCCCATGATCGAGACAAATTGTCTTCACCATGGTATTGTGGCAGGATTATGTTGTCCTTCTCCTCTGACTCTATGCATTGAGTCGGAGTAGATATCAGCAGTGGCAGTGAGATGAAGTCACACTGGACACACATCAATTATGGAGGTGCTGATGTTGACATTAACTCCTAATGTACACAAAAATAGATGCTCAATTGGCACAGTATAGCACATCATCCTTGTTATGCGCTTACTCTGACTGCATGTTGTTGACAAAACTCAGCTTGTATACACTTTGATGCTGTTTCAGGATGGCTTGGCAGGCAACTGAATTGCTGCTCTCTTGCCCAGCAACATCTGCATCCTGTCCAATGCTCCGTTCGTTACACCCACTTAACTCCTCTGGTGTACTGATGTCGATCTGCTGAAGAATCTACCAAAGCAAATGCAAAATGTCATAGAATTATATAATGGACACTGAGTTTTATGCATGCGTATTCATTATCATGCAGTACTTGGCGTACCTGAGCCCTCTGCCTCTAGACGACTGCTGGCCTAGTCGTGGTGCTGGAGCCAACAGTGGCTTCAGGTGTAGAATAGTGAATAGAGCCACATGCCCATTCCATGGATCCTGCTCTTATCTCAGTAGCCTTTGGGAATAGTGTTGGTATAGCTGTTTCTACCCCCCTCTTTCACATGGCCACTTGAAACTGTTTCGAAACCATTTTGGCGTGTTCACATGAGCACTCAAATCGTTTTCGAAACCGGTTTATGGAAAGCTACTCCTGAGCAGGTTTCTTGGAAACCGGTTTCGTAGAAACCATTTTCAAAGTGCGATAAAATGGTGGAGAAGGGTAAAGTATGGAGTGATAGCGAGACGCGAGCATTTTTGGACATCTGGAGTGAAGGAGAGATCCAGCAGCAACTTCAGGGGTCGTTCCACAACGATGTCGCATGCAGCAGGATTGTGGAGGAATTAGCAAAGTGCAAATACAAGCGAACGGTGATGCAGTGCAGGGCCAAGATAAAAGCGCTGAAGATGAAGTACAAACAGATCGCAGACAGGCTCAGGAGGAGTGACGCTGGGAGGAAATCGGACGACGAATCCGAGGAATCGTCAGAGTTCCCTTTCTTTGCGTTGTTAGACACTGTTTTAGGAAGAAGAGCTAGCGTCAGACCAGTCTACCTCCTAGATTCTAGTTCTGCTAATAGGCCTGACATCTCTGCAGTTGTACCTGGCGAAACTCCGGGTAGCAGGCCAGACACTCCTACAGCTGGGCCTCTTGAAACTCCAAATAGCAGGCCAGACACTCCTGCACCACTGCCTGGTGAAACTCCTGTTAGCAGGCCTCACACTCCTGTCATACCTGAAACTCCTACTCCTATGGAAAGAAGCCTGGATGCCACAAGTACAACCCAGCCAACCACAAGTCATGACACCCTTAGCATGTCATCTGGCTCAGGAACACCAACATCGAAGAAAAAACGCAAAAGACCGAACAAACTGTACAGAGCAGAGGCATCGGCTAAAGGAATAATCAAAGAAGTAATGGACAGTCAGGAGAAGGCCAAACAAAGGAGGTATGACTTGGAAGAACGTAGGCTGGAGCTGGAGGCAAAGCGCGAAGAGAGATAGAATGAATGGGATCGGCAGTTTATGGTAACAATGATAAACATGATGACGATGATGAGTCAATACATGGGTGCAGCAATCTACCCAGCACGCATGTGGGACATGGCTAAACAAACAAAAATGGCTGCCGCCGCGGGCGATTTTCACTCCCGTATTTTCCCTTCTATCTCCTGCACATTCCAACGGATTGCGATAAAACAAGGACCAGACGAAAGGCAAAGAACAGTATTTGAACTGTGTATATGATTTGTATGAATAATGTTTTTCAACGTCGAGGAATATCGCGGCGAAAAAGCCGGTAAAATAGCGATAAATGCCTGTGTGGTAATCGAGGGAAAGTCGGAGCCAGTGGAGAATGGCACCTTTCCATGCGCATTTGTACTGCCTAACTTTTCCATGTGGGATAAGTTGTTAAACAAATCTGTTGGGGACTTACAGCGTAAAAACTACAAGCCTTAGACGATATTTAATATTTCGAGTGGTGTATCTTTGCAAAGGAAACCTGCGCAGCATTATCCCACATGGAAAAGGTAGAAAATTCTCTTGACTAACCATTTTAATCCTGATCTCGCCAAGAAACGTTCTCAACAATTACCACACAAGTGTTTTGTCAAACGACTGTCATTCAGCTACTGAAACTCAGCGCGTCACGTGACATTCTCGTGAATTACTAATAGAACGTCATATTACGTAATTGACAGCCTCGTAAAATGGCAGGTTACCAGCACGAACCCACACGCAGCTGTTTTGATGCAAACAGGAACGCTTTCCTTCGCGAGATGTGTAGACTTGTGCAGCAAATACCACATTTAAGACAAAGCATTTCTCTGACTCACGCGCACATCACGCGCAGTCACAAGTGTAGCCCTTGAAACGGCGATATTTTCACTGTTATCAAAACAATGAACAGTTACCAAAACATTTTAGTTTATTTAGCCATGTCCCACATGCGCAATGCCCATGCCTCCATCATATGGACCACCTCAGCCAACATACCAGCCACCATCCCAGCCATTACAATATTCCGAAAGTGAGGATGACAGTTAATTCACACTTACGCAATGCACTATTTGTAACCTTATATTGTTTTGTTATTGACAAGTTACATGATATATCAGAGTGATAACATGATGAAATAAACAACAGAAAGTTGCAAGTTACGCTGTTGATTTTAATGGGTAAAAAAGTAATCAGCTAAAGCATTAGGAATCGTAACAGCTGCAGAACTACTTGGGAGAGAGCCTCCACTGCTTGAAGGCCCAGAGGTTTCTTCCACCTCTTCAAGCCATTCTTCATTAAACTCATCCCTGTGAATTTCACAGATATTGTGCAGAATGCGATAAACAGTTACAGCATTGCACATCTTGTCATTTCTTTTTGAGCAGTGATCTCCAATGGCCCTTCAACCTCCCGAAGGCACATTCAACTACAACTCGAGCTCTACTTAGCTTTCTGTTGAACTTTACTGCTTGGTGCTGAGGCCTACTCCAGGATATGCCTTCATCAGCCATGGCAACAAGAGATAGGCTGGATCCCCAAGTATTACCCCCGGTACAGGTAACCCAGAAAAAGTGCGAATGTGGTCAGGTACAAGTGCTCCAGCCTCTCCTTTATAATAAACTTCTGAGTTTGATAAAATTCACGCATCATGGACACTTCCTGGCCAGCCAACATAGGCATTTAAAAATCTGTACTGGTGGTCCACCAATCCCTGCGGCACAATTGAGTGGAAGCCTTTTCTATTGTACTAGTCAGTTGGACTTTCTTGAAGTGTTATTATCAGTAAATAACTCTCATCAACAGCACTGCGGGAATCCCCATGTTGCCTCTAATCCATGCACAATCTCCATCGCCTGATTTCCAGAGGAAATTTTAATGTACTTTGTTAAAAGTACGTCCACAATTGCCTTGCACACGTCATGGACGATGACACAAGCAGTCGATACACCAACACTAAAAAGATGTGAAATGGTCCTGTATTCTACATTGGTCCCCCAGTCTCCACAATGCAATTGCTACTCTTTTTCCACTGGTATTGCTGCATGCACTGTGTTAGAACACTGCACACATCCACTCAGTTCAGAACACAGATGTTGAAACGTTGCTTTAGAGAAACACGAAAATTTCTCTTCCATTCAAAGTTGCTCCAAGATGCGGTGATAACTTCAAAAGCTTGACTTCTGCTTCTGACCCAGACTGATCGTAGCTGCAGCGTGCTTAAAAAGAGTCGATTAGCAACAAAAGCAGCTAGAATCTCCCATAAATTCTCCTCTTGTTGATCATTGAAAGCATCCAATCGTCTCCACTGCACAAGTGCACTCCTTCTCCTGCTCCTAGAACGCTGACGTTGCCTCCGTCTCAGCTAAACGAGCGCAAAACAAACGAACAGAATAACGATCTCCAGTGTAGCTGTCATCTTACTTCACACCTGATTGCTAAACAAACATTACGTCATTGACCACAACTCTGTGTTGGACTTGTGAACGCACCATGTCCAAAACGTTTTGTAAACGGTTTCAAAACGAATTTGAAACCGTTTTCAGCTTGGTCATGTAAAAGGGGGGTACCAGTGTCCGCTTCTTAGAAAGCAAACCCATTTCTTGTGTCAGCAGTACAGATGTCTCATAGCTGTCTTTGGTGAAGTGCAAGCTGCATAGTCGGGAATGCTCACTTGGTTCTGTCCAGTCAGATTGCGTTTTGGCGGCTTCCTTGGACCATTGATCTCTAGTTACTGGATTCTTGGGGGAAATTTGTGCAGGCTGAGCCCTGATTCGTTGCCTCCATGACATCCCGCAGCGACACAGCATTTGAGCATTGTCTCACAATCGTAATGAGCCAGAATTGTTTGCAAAATGCGGCAAATTCGACAATTTAGTATTTATTTGTGCTGATTGTGGTTCCCCTTGTGACATCATAGCATGTCTGGGAAACAATGGCGGATTTTCGTAAGGTACGTGGGGGAAGTACTGGATTTTCATTTGCGCGTAAGTGCGGCAACTTTTAGAATAATAAATGCTCACTATTCACCAAATGCCATCTATTCATGTAATAAAAGCTTTCCGTGTCAGTGGCCCTTTAAAAATCATAGGTAGGGTGGGTGAGAAGAAATGATAAAAATGATTAATAGATGACAAAATGAGAATTAACTAGAAGAAGCAGAAACAAGTAGGCATGCTGCTCGCCCCCAGGCGGGTCTTGTAACACATTCCAAACGTAACCAGGACCCCTAGTGCATTGCATAAATTGACTACAAGCATGAATAAGGAACAAACAGCGGTGAATATACAGCAATGCTAGGTGGTGCATATATCTAGGCATTGATTAGGTGTGGAAGGTAGTTAAACGACCCATAGTCCCAGCTACTTTTCATTTCGTCATCAGTTCGTTGAATCTGTGACATACTAGTTATCACATGGCCTTGAGGACGCTAAGCGCCCGAGTGCGATAAATTGGCTAAGTGCCCGACGGGCCAAGAGATAACTGGCTTGCTGCAGTTCGAACTCCCACTGTGTCGAATTATTATTGAACGAATGAGACTGACATTTCTATGGACATCAGCAAACGATTTTCCTTTTGGAAAGAACAGGTGAAATGCCAAAGCGGGCAGCATCAAAAACCACCTCTCTGTGAATGATGTTGTTTTCCAGACAGAGTACGAATAAAAAACGTTTCTCGGCACAGCATGGACTGGGCGCTGAAAGTTCATCTTGCCTAGTCTCTTGTAGCTTGCACCTGGTAAAAGCCATCTGGATACACAAGACTAGCTACATCTTGCCTAGGAGGCAGAAAGAAATGCAGCACAAGAGGAAAAGGTTTCGAAAACTTACTTCTCTAACACTAATAGAAATAATAATTATGCAATGTACATTGTGTAATGGTATGAAGTGAGATTCGTCTATTAAAAGTCAAACATTTGTATGAATTGCCACAATTATTACAATCACTTGGGCTCTTTATAGTAGCTACAGTAGCTGAAAACTGCTTACCTATAAAGCATGGCATGCGGCATGGAGTGGATCTAACTTTATAGTAGAATGATGCATGCATGAATATGTGTCATGCTTGCACTATGGGATACATTTGCAACAGACAAATTGTTTACTGCCGGACATTCATGGGGGAAGTCCACAAAGTGATGAACATCAAAGATGCTTTCTGGGAGTATTAGAATAAATGTTTGCATTAGGTTGGACAATGATTGGACACCTAAATAAGAACTCTGTTTGAAGCAGTGCATTATAAAACAAACAATGCATTATATGCCTTCAAATAAGGCAACTGTGCATTACTAAAACTAACGTGCAGTTGCTGCCCTTGATCTAACAACCCAAGCTGCAACAAATCCTTTTATTAGTCGCACACACTGCTCCGTTATTCCTTCCATGGAAATTATGCTCGTATTTAGGTTCTAGTGTTTTGGCATGTATACATTGTCCTAACTACAAAGGAATCAGCCTAATGAGTATTGTTGATAAGGTATAGACAAGGGTATTAATTAAATAGATGGCAAAGGTATTGAGGGTTGGCAAAGTAAGCAAGGAAGATCAGGTCCTCATTGAGCTAGTCTAGTCAGTCCAGCATATTGTAAGAAGGCCATTGAGAGATTAAGAAGATGAACATAGCATTTGAGATGAGACATCATTTAATTACAGGACAACTTTTTGCTTCTGACTACTTGTTATTGTAGTGGCTCTTTGCTGCATTCAATGGCTCATTTGTGTTCAGCCATGTACTTCCTTAGGGTTCAATTCCCATGTACACTTCATCACAGTCACCATAGTGGATCTAGGACAACAAACCCGTCTTGATCGCTCATTTTTACATTTGTTGGACGCCCTTACCCGTTTGTCTTGCACTCTTGTTCCTGAATGCATCGGGCTTTTCTTTTCATTTTCATGTGTACAGACATCGGACGGATGCTTTATTGTGTCATGCACTGCACCAGTGATAGCATGGGCAGTCCTGGGTGCGACTGTTCTCACTGTAGCACATTGTCGCACAGTGACATTGAAGTATCCTATAAACTTTTACAGACCAGGATTATGACATATTTAGATGCTGCGCTATTAAATATAACGTTTTGATGATAAGTGGCATACAAGCCATTGGAGATTTTCCTTTGGTATAATATAATGTGTGAATGTGTAATTGCAGCATGATAACAGCCTTGTATACAGTGCAATAATATGTTCAAAATGGATTGTGAATATTGGTATAATTCCTCAACTTGTAATTTTCATTGGTTTGCAGCAATCTGTACTCACGTCTGCCAGAATGGAGGAACCTGTTCAGCTCCAGATAGCTGCACCTGCACTAGTGGATGGACTGGGATCACTTGCAGTGACGGTTTGTGAAAACATGAATGTGTTTACGTAATAAAGATCATAGGTAGACCTTTCCAGTAAAAAGGGATCATACTCTTTAGAACAGTATAGGTACGTATATGTTGTATGCGGAAGTACCAAGACTTGATGCCATCACTCAAGCCTGTACCCTGCCTCTCTCGTGCATGGATCTTGCAAGCCCATAGATGAGTATCCCTAATGCACGGAGGTACTCATTAACTTGGTGGTGATGAGGATTCATTCGTTCTGTCACAGTCATCAGTCCTGTTCTCTGTGGGCTGGCTCTGGCCCAAAATGTGTGTGTGTGTGTGTATGTGTGTGTGTGTGTGTGTGTGTTTGTGTGTGTGTGTGTGTGTGTGTGTGTGTGTGTGTGTGTGGCTGTGTGGGTGTGTGGGTGTGGGTGTGGGTGTGCAGCTTGCAGCTAAGTAGAGCAGTTAAGCATCAGTTGCCACCTTGAGCACAGCACGACATGCCATCCTGCATCAGCACCAGGTGGTAAACTGCATAGATTGGAAACCGATCCAAAGAGCAGCTGTTTCTGCTGTGCCACTGCATGGCCACTAACACATGTGTTTCTATCCAGCATGCATATGTAATGCATTTAAAGTGGAACCCAAAACGCTCCAATTTGGCATCAGCTACACAACACAAACAGTTAATTCAAAGTGTTACAGATGATCCATGGGTGATCTATAACAACTTGGCAACTAATTGCGATGTGTTGTCGCTTCGCATTTGTATGTATGTATGTATGTATGTATGTATGTATGTACATTCATCCTATTCAACCCGAGACACTTGATTGTGCAATTGCCAGCAGTTTGTACACGCCGCACACAACAAATGGGATCTATGCTTTACCATCATTGGCTGCGAATCTGCTCACTATATCACTTTGTAGCTGTATGCTGCATTCAGCTCTGCCTTTTACTCTATAATGTGCTAAATGGCTGCTGACTTGTCTGCCATTTTCTCTGCGATCATTTACTCCGTGTGGCCCTGGCCCCTGAGCCAGCCCCCTATAGGGAAAGTGCACAACATCCACAGAGTACGCAGCAGGACTCGTGCAAATATATATGTGTCGATTGGACAGTATGTACACCCTGTGCGAAGACAATGCAGCTACATGTTTAGCATACTGTTCGACAGGTGCGTGCACAATGTTAGCCACCAAAGCGATCGAGCTGTGGTTGTTGTTGGCTGCACCTAATGGAGAAGGTGATTGACATGTTCCACTGTTGGTCTGCTGTCCATTAGTGATCTTTACATTGCAGGAACTCTTCGTTTCCTTTTACACTCCAGTTTCCTTTCCTTTGAGGACCGAGATTGCCTCCCGTTGGCTATGACAGCTATGCCATGTTGCTTGTGTGGAAAGTCCTTGAAGTGAAATGTTGTTTGTAGTTGGTCTTCGGGTGCTCTGCTGCATGAACCAAATAGGCCTATTCAGTTAAGGGTGTTAAGAATGCAATTATACTAATTGGCAATGGCATCACATCTGGCAGCCAAACCTTGCAGCCAAACTCCTATGCTTAAGTATGGTAGTCCAAGGCAACAAAACGGTTAACTAAATCTCACTGCCGGGCATGCCTTTTTTCTCTTTGCGCACAGTACGGTAACCGCGAGGTATAGACAAACGTATTAGTGTGCGAAGTGTTGCAGTCGCTCGTAGTATGGCTGAGAACGAATATGAAGAAAGGCAGTCGGTAGGCAGAGAGTAGAGAGGCAACTGAATGCTTGGGAAAATGTGAGTCAGCATGGGTAAGGAACATCCCTCAGGTCACCTAAAGTGAGCATGAACGAGTGGCTACCAGATTTGGCTGCCATATTATAACATCTGTAGGCAATTATAAACTATAATTTGCATACTAAGAATACCATAGCCTTAACTAAAAAGGTCTATTGTACTGAAGTCCCACGGCTCTACCAACTTGGCAAGCATTATCTGGATAGCAGTTTATAGTGGTCAACGCTGTCATGAGAAAATAATGATGTGATACGTATAGGCTCGTGCTATGGTATTAAATCCACTGGGGATGCTGTTCAGCAATCACGTAGCAAGGGGATAAATTGCGACGAGACATTTTAACCTTGAGTGTCTTTGTCAGTCACAAAACTGATAGTCCGCATTTTCTTGGTAAAGTTCCTTTACTCAGCAGTACGTACTACAATTTCATGTTAGGCTTGATCTGCTTTCATTGGATGGTTGAGAAGTTCAAGTGGCCGATACTACATTAGACCAGTGAGCAGTTAATGATTATGCAATAATGGGTAACCGATAACCGTTAGAGGATAAGCGTTTTTAACAGTTAATGGTTATCTGTGAATTTGACGAGTTGCAAGGTGTAAGATAACACTATCAGCAATTTCACACACGACCATGTGCCTACAAGCTTGTTATCTTTTCCCCCCTTTCTAGCTTTGGAAGCTAACTCTGCCTTCCTCCTCGGTACCGTTTCTATCAACAAGGACCTCATCTTATCAATCATGGTTGCGCATGAGCCATCTGCCTTTACTTACTTTTTCTTTGTGCCATTTCTTGGCACAGATATTCTTCCTTGGATATAAGTGTATGAAACAGGATCCACATACAGACACCAGCCAGAAAGCATCTCTTCCTGTTAAATGTGTTGGCCTGGGTATCCAGAGTGCGGTACAGCTTGCCCCCTCTGCCTTTTTGGCATCTGCTGCTGGCTCCTCCGGTCTTGTAACCCAGATCCTCCCAAGTCACCTACAGGACATCCCCCTCTCTGCCATGGCCGAAGCCCTCAAAGCATGGTCTCAAGGACACCAGAACCCACCATCACCACCCCCAGTCTCCCACCACCAGAGTGAAGGATCAGTGCATCAGCCCAAGCCCTACTCATTGAGGCCCCAGACACCAGATCTCGGGCCTGTCTCCTGGCTGTCAGCAGGAAGGGATCTGGTGTCTGGCTGAATGCCCTTCCCGTGTGCTCGCTGGGATTACGCATGGAGGATAAGACCACACGAGTTGCTGTTGGCCTAGACTGGGCCACTTTGTCGACTCCATGAGTGCAGCCATTGCGGGGCCACCGTTGATGACCTTGCCACTCATGGCTTGAACTGTCGGTGGAGCGAGAACAGACACCCCGCCACGCAACAATCAACGACATCCTGCACAGTTCACGTCCTCAGCTAAAATACCATCATGACTGGAACTTTCTGGGCTCTACAGGTCCAACGGAAAGCACCCCAATGGGTGTTCCATTCTGCCCTGGAAATGCGGAAAGGTGCTCGTCTGGGACATTATGTGCCCAGACACCTTCGCACCCTCATGCCTTTCATCTGCGGTGAGGGGGGCTGGAGTGGTGGCTGCCCAGGCAGAACAGTTGAAGAATGCCAAGTAGTCCGACCTTGACTCCAGCCACTATTTTGTGCCAGTCATAGTGGAAACCTCGGGGGTTCTGGCAGGAGGCAGCAGAGGACCTCATATGGGACCTGGGCTGACTCCTCCATCTGTCAACTGGAGAACCCCGTAGCTGAGAGTATCTCCTGCAAAGAATCTTAATTGCGGTACAAAGGGGGAACGCGGCAATGGTGCTGGGAACAGCGGGGCCCAGGGGGGACGGGGGGGGGGGGAACCAAGGAGGGAGGAGATTCCTTTTGGGAGTGACCTGCTTACTGGACCTTTGCATGATCTTATTTCCTTTTATTATATCAGACATTATAACATTTAGCATAAAATGAAATATGGAGAAAATACATGAACAGAAGACAAATTAGTGAACATACCTAAGTCACATTCCAGCCATGGTGACATATGATAGGCGCAAAAATAATGTTTCCATGTGAAATTCGTTCTTCACGAACTTTGCGCGTACTTCTGATGAAGTTGAAGCAAAGTTTGTGCGCATTTGGCATGAGGAAGAATCGAATGAAGCAGAAATTGTCCACAGAATTGGTGCAGCTTTAAGTTGAGAGAAGAGGTAATTGGATGAAGAGAACTGATCGTTTGCAAGACAGAGCACAGATGGGATACAAGAATTCACCTACACCTCAATTTGAAAATCAAGGTTGGGCCACCAAACATAACTGCGAGCCACTGACTTCAAGTGTGTCATTCCCCCATGCTCTTGATGCAAATCTTGCAAAACTTGCCTTTGATAGGAGGGGGGAATGATCACTCGCATGCCCCACAGCAAATACTTTCCTTCCACTGTGAGTTCATCTCGGCACTTGTAGAATGGCTTCAAGGCAGGACCAACTGCATCAGGCCATCCAAACTGAGTGTACCGCATCACCTTGCTCAGATGGTGATCACAGCGGGTGTCCCAGGTAAAAACATGACTGGGCATCGCTTCCTTAGTCCAGCTCCTCGTCCAAAGGTAGTCAGGACAAACAATCAACTTTGGAATGCCTGAGACTTCTTGTATCAATATCATATTGGTACGATGAAAGGAGAACTAACCATTGTTGGAGCCTGGCGGCAGCCAGTGCTGTAATGCATTCCTTGACCCAAGAATGGAGACCAATGGACAATGATCTGTCAGTACGGTTAACCTTCGCCCATACAAGAACGACGGGATTTCTTAATTCCACAAATAAGTGGTAGAGCCTCTTTTTTTCCAGTTGGGAGTAATTCTTCACACTGGAAGAGAGTGACCTGGAGGCAAAAGCAATTGGGCATTCAGAACCATCGGCATATTGGTCTGAAATAACAGCTCCCACACCATATGATGAGGCATTGGCTGCTAGTTTCACTGGCAGCTCGGAACTGTGGCCAAGCACATTGTCAGAAAGCAAGGCACGTTTGGCAGATTCAAAGGAATATTGGCAAGACATACTCCTTCTCTTAAGGCCTGTTGACACTAGAGCTGTAATGCGCATTGGGTGCGCATTCAATATGGATCTGTGCGTTCACACATGATGCGCATTGGTTTCATTACGCATCGCAATGCGCATTCGCAAACCCACCTCCAGAGGTGGTTTCGATGCGAATTGGTCTTCGATCCGGTTTCGCAAGTTGATCACGTGGGCAATTATCCACGAGGTTGCGTAATGTTAAAGCGTGGCACAGCAGGTGCAAATTCTACTCAGCGCATCAGTCTGGTCGAACGAAGTCTTCTTCTATCTCATTTGTGCTTCAAGCGCAGCTGAGCGAAGTTAAACAGCGAAAGAACGGCGAGCACAGCGAGTGTTAACGTAGGCCATTTTGTCACACAAAGTAGTTGTATAACTATTAGCACGTACGATGCGCATTGCCCGCGAATTTAAAAAACCAGTGTGAACATGATCGATGCGCATTCAATGCGCTTCAAATTTGCTTCCACTTGATGTGCATTAGAATGCACATCAAGTGTGAACATGCCTTTAGGTGTGTGCTTGTGCGGCAACTGGTTGAGGGAGTGCAGCATAGCAGACAATTTGGGAATGAATTTACCGTAATAATTCACTACCCCAAGAATGAACGCAGTTCCAAGTTTGACCAGCTTCCGGAATTCCTCACTCAACGGGATTGTAGTCACCACAAAGGCGAAATGTGCCATCTTTCTTAGGCATAGGCACAATTGGTGCAGCCCACTTGCTGTGGTCAACTTTCTTCAAAACTCCCGTTTCAACCAGGCAATCAATTTCCTCTCCAATAGCTACTTGAGTGGCTAGTGGAACATGGTGAGGCCTGACAAAACTTTGGCTTCTGAAATATGATGTTAAAAGCAGCTCCGGTATCTACCTCCATCAGTAGATTGACATCATTGACATAAACTTCTACCATGATAGGCCGACTTATCTTGTTGCTCAGTGTAAACAAGCGGACTGATTCTTCTTCTGTATCCTTAAGCTACCAATTGATGTGCTCTGAGTTGAGAACTTGCCGGCCCGTGACAACTACCAGAACCCTGAGGCTTCTTTGCAAGACAAACTCACTGCAAATGCCCTTTTGTGACAGAAATGACCAGTGGCTTCCCTAAATTTGCAATTTGATCCACTGTGGCGAACCTGCCTACAGCGATGACAAAGTGACGATGGGAACTGCTGAACTTGGCTCCTGCTGCGAGCAGCACAGAGCTCCTTTGGCTGACCGCTGTGAAACTTGCTGAATGGCAGCTTCATTGCTTTTTAGCTGTCGAGAATTCTTCTCAGCTGCTTCCATTCCGAGTGCTATTTCCACAGCATGGGCATACGTCAACCTTGGCTCAGTGAGTAGCTTGCGCTGAATGTGACTATTCTTCAGGCCACAGACAAGCCTATCATGTAGGGCCTCTGCCAGCTTATCACCAAAATTGCAATTGACAGTTATCCGCTTTAATTAACCCTGCCACGTACTCTGCCACAGACTCCACAGCAGACTGTACTCACTGGTGGAAACAAAACCTCTCAGCAATCATGAATGGCTTAGGATCAAAATGGTCTGTCAAACATTTTGTGAGGTGCTCAAAAGACTTATAACCTGGGCTCTCTGATGCCACAAGGTTCTGTAGCAGCACGTAGATATTGCTGCGGATGAGGCTTAAAAACACAGGCATGTGACGATCCCTTGCAATGGCATTTGCACGAAAGTACAACTGAATCCTCTCCAAATATGCAGTAATGGACTCAGCTTCTGGTGAAAAAGGTTCACTGTTTCCAATAGAAGACATCGTGGCTAGTTGGCATACTTCTCCCTCGCGAGTATCACAACTGACCAACACAACCCACCCACGGGGACATGGCTGTTCGACACAACCCACCCACGGAGCATGGAGAACACGCCTGTCTGGCAGGAACAGACAGGAAAGGACCACGTTCATCACCAATTGCAGTGACTTGGACTACAAAGTCACTTTAACCCTTTATCCACGAAAGACTTTCTCGCCGCAATTACGCTGGTCGTTAATGACAAAAGATGAGTTTTCTCATCGCAATGGAGGGTCTTACTTTAGAGGAGTAATCTGCCGCGCAGAAGAATAAAGCCATCCTGTAACGACTACACACATGTGAGAAGATTTCAAGTGTCCTAACTACGCCTAATTCAGAATCTTGTCGGTGTTTTCTGGTTTTGAAATTGCTTCGTTTGTAGACGCCATTTTGCACATCTTATGCAATATATAGGTTTCAGCTAACGTAGTATCAGCAACCATCATTGATCCGTTAGAAATGAAACCACGCCATTACAGCAATGCACCGATGATACTGCATGTGTGAAGGCTCTGGTTGCCAAGGTGAGCAGCATGTAAGCATAAACAGACATTCGCTACTTGCAGAAAAGCACCAGAACGTCTTTATACAAATTTCAAATGAACATATACGCACAAGTTGATAAGGCTGGTAGTTCAAGGTCGAGGTTCTCAGGTGAGGAGGTCCTAGCTTTCTTGGAGAAAGAGGAAGATGATGGAGACATTGACGTGTTCTGTCCCGGTAGCGATGATGACCTTGGTCTCCTAGAGGAAGAAGAGGAAGAGGTAGACAATGGGGTAGAGAAAGTCAATGACCTGGAGGAGTCAAGGTTGGCAGCGAGGCAAGAATATAGATGCCTTACTACTGAACAAGCCTATCTGGATTACTTACAGTGACATGGAAGAGAAAGAGGACGAGTCACTTTGAAAATCTCTGTGTGGCTAGGTGTAGACATGACTGGGGATTGAGAACTTCACTAGCCAAGTAGATAGAGCCTTCATCAGTGGTAGATCTACCACTGATGAAGGCTCTAGATTGGGCTGAAACGTTTGGTAATTTTGTGACAATCGACATCTGTCCCTCTATCTACTTGGCTAGTGAAGTTCTCAATCCCCAATCAAAGAGGACGAGTGCACACTGCCAGACATAGGCAACGTATGGTGTGTGTATTTCAGCTCAATGTATCAGCTCTCTATGCATATTCACAATGTCATGCATATCTAGTCATCTTTCAGCTCTGAGACTATCACATGGACTACGACCCATCATTCAGTCAGCATCATTCCTTTCCAGGGTCAGGGCGGTCCTTGAGTTACCATCCCCGGCATCATCAAGGATATCTTCTTCCTGTTTTTTACTTCCGCTATTATGAATCTAATAGTGAAGAAAACGAACAGGTATGCTGCTGCAGTGGGCACCCTTCACCACCGAGGAGCTGTGCGCCTACATGGGCTTTGTGATGCTGGTGAGCCTTGTGAAGCTTCCATCCATATACGACTACTGGCAAAGGGATGAGGTGTTCCACTACTCAGCAATAGCAGGTAGGATCATTTTCAAACTACATCGCTTCCTTCACTTTTGTGGACAATTCCACTCTATCTACACCTGGTACTCCTGGCTATGACAAGCTGGATAAAGTAAGGCCAATAATCACACCCCTATCAGACCTTTTTTCCAACATCTATACACCAGGGCGTGATATCAGCATTGATGAAGGGATGATACCCTTCAAAGAGTGATCTAGTCTGAAACAGTACATGCCCAAGAAACCAGTTCGAAGGGGGTTCAAGATATGGATGCCAGCTGAGGCAGTGAATGGTTACGTTTTGGGCTTTGAGGTATACATGGGGAGGAAATAAAATTAGGTGGAGAAAGGTCTATGTGAAAACACTTAGTGATGATATGCATCACACTCACCGGCATTTGTATTTTGACAACTTCTTCTCTGTGTCGACCTTCTGCTTGATCTCTTCCATGTTGGGCTTTATGAGTGCGGCACACTCTGTTCAAACTGTAGAGGATTCCCAGCCCAGAAGTTTTAAAACCACATGTAATAAAACAAGTCAAAACCAGTCTAAAACAACTGTAAGCAGTACACAGCACTGTCATACACACAGATACACACAGCAATGTCATGTTCTAAGCTAACAACATATGTTCAAGTTCATGTTCAGGTTCAACTAAACAGCAAGTGTACCACAACTGGGAACAGCAAGCAATTGTACAGTGGTTATGTAAGCTGCTGATAACCAATGGTGCACCATTTGCTGCACAAAACAATATATGCACATGCAGGTCAGCCAAATATACTAGAGTAAACATTAATTATATGCAATTAGCCTTGAGTGTATATGGCAGTATATTTAACAACTAGAGCGAATATAGCTGTATAGCGTTCAAGTCAAATGCATATCACGTGCTGCCTCGTGCATAACCGCACAAAAATATACAAAGATGTGATGAAATTACACCAGTTATGTTATGTAAACCAATGTGGACAAATGGCTTTACTATTTGCTATCCACAGGGTGTCCTTGTCAGGTGTTTTAAATGTTTTCTTGCAAAATGAAAACCTTTTCGGCATTTTGCCTATGCTTAACTACTTGGGCAATGCTGCAACAGCCTTTCTGCTGTCAATACAGTATTATGTATGTAGCTGTGAATGCCGGGAGAATGAAAGGGGCTTGATGGTGGAAGAGTGGGAGTCAAGATATTCGGTTTCGCGGTAGCGCAATATATGGATGACATTTCATATGTATGTATCTGGTGCATCTTATTAGCATGTTTGCAACATCCAATGCAATGCAAGTATGCACATAAGAGGACCTTAACTCTAAACCCTGAGTAAGAGGAATGTTGTCAAAGCACTATTTTCAGGCAGTTCATTGTTGTAGAGCTGTCATCAGAAACACCATTGTTGAGGTGGTATACATTGAACCCTTCCAAAAGTGGGCTTCTCTGCTTCAGATTTAATCTTGTATGGCTGATGCACAGTAACATGGATTGTAGCACTAGCTTTGGGCTGCTCATGTGAGAATAGCCTCTCATGGTGAGACTACACTGGAATATGATATGAATGTACAATAATGCTCTTCCAGTTCGTATTAAAAGTGCCATACAGCTGTAGCCCACTGTAGAATGGTGTAGTGCAAGCACGCCTAGATCCAAGCAGTGTAGGATTAGCTGTCTGTCAGTTCTGAAATTCACTAAAGTATTATTTGACATTGCTAAAAGTGCTGTCATGAAACCAATGTAGTCAGAGTGCTGTTATGGGAGCACCGTAGCAGACCAGCCTGCCTTAGCACGAAAACCCTTGGGCATACCAGTGACACTGCTTTGGATTTGAGGAAAGTGAAATAATGAAGTACCACTGTAATGTGACAACTGACATTTGTACAAGCTTTGCTAACTACACAGCTTGAAAGTGGCGACTAAAGAAAAAGAACCATGACCTGGTGCCCGAACTCGTGGCCTACGCTCCAACACAGAGTTTCAGCCACTCGAGCCACCAATGTGGCCATGATTCTTTGTCTCCAATTGCCGTATATATGGTCAAGGGCAGGCTGCAATACTGTGACCACTTAGGACCTGCGCCTTAAAGATCTGTGCAATGGTGTGCTCAGCAGACAGCTAGCATGTGCATGTGCATGAGCCCGCGAGCCAGGAGTGGATGATGGTGCACCGTTCCTATCTCTCTATGTGTTGTCAGTAAGTGTTATGCAAGCTAGTGTAACAAGCTTTGCTAACTATTGCACGGGTCCTACTGCATGTAGATTCACAGTAGCCTGCCATTGACAACTTCTTCCATCAAGCTGGCCTCACATCACCTGGCACCTTAGGTGCTTGGATGGAGCCAGACTATGGTAATCTGCTCTTCCACCCATCCAACCCACCAACCCACCAATGCATAGAGGATCCCAGTGGTCACCACTTGAGGATGGCAACAAGCCACCCCTGGTGATGCTACCATACACAGCAGGTTAGTAAAGACATCAGGCAGGTCTGCATGAGGTATGGCATGCAGGTTATATATCTTCATATCTTGGCGGTAACTCGGCTCGGTGCTGTCGAAGGTGAATGACCCCTTGCCAGTGGAGAAGCATTCCAAGGTTGTGTACAGGATCCCCTGCAGCTGTGGCGAGGCCTACATTAGTAAGACGAAGAGAAGACTTGAGGCCAGACTAAAGGAGCACTGGAGTGCCTGGCAAAGAAAGATGCTGGAGATTTCAGCAGGAGCAGAGCATGCTTGGAAGGATCGCCACTCCATTAGATGGGAAGATGCCACAGTGGTGGACAAGGCCGAGCACCCTGGCAACTGTCACTCAAGGAATCAAGGTGACACTGGAAGTCATGTTTAGGTATAAGTTGGTAGCTTCACAGCTTGAAGGGGGGGATTGCGACTGGAAAAACACAACCAAGACCCGACGCTTGAGCTTGCTGGCTACATTCTAATGCAGAGTTTCATTTAAAACTCTGCGAACCAGTGGCAAGGTTTTCAGCCCATTTTCAAACCTGTATATGAAAGAACCCTGTACCGTTTCTCACAGCAAACATTAACCTCTGGTAGCTAGCTACGTGATTATGAGGACATTGGTTCAGCATGTTACATCACTGTCATTATTGCACAATAGCCAAACTGGATATTTGCGGCTCACTTATTTGTCACTGAGCCACCTTCCTGTGTCCCAGGGCAATGCTTTCCTCTGTATAGTGTATACCAGGCATACGCATAGCGCATAAGACATGCCTCGCGTGCAAATGAGTTAGCTATATATGCCGCTTTACCTATTGTCTCGCCGTCGCTTTGTCTCTTGTCCCGTTTTCTTGCTAACAATGGTAATGGTAGATTGTCCCGTCCTTAGCCGGCTATTTCGTGCACCAGCAGAGTGTTATCCAGCACTAGTAGAGATTGTGAGCTCTGAATGTGAATCTGCGGACAATACGGATGCTTAACAGCTGGCCACTGCGCATTGAACCAGCGCACTGCAGAGTGTGGGAGGGAGCGTGCCTGCTATGGCGAAATCCGATCGACTGGCTGCGGACCGCCTGCGGACGAAACGCCGCATAGCGGAGGTAACTGAAGAGCGTGCTGTGCGGCTGCAGAGCTATATACCACAAGGTGCAGCCATCTTCAAAGCTTGCGTAACTGCAACACTCGCTTGCGTAGTCTGCCCGTTTCTGCCATCGCCGTTCGCGTTGCGGACATACATATATATATATATATATATATATATATACATAGCGGAATCTCGAATAGAACACGATCATTGGCCTCGCTTCGCTCGCTCACGCTCGCCGCTCGGCAATAACACACATCCACATACACCAAACTGCAATGATAACGAAAAGGCCATTACAGCATTGCCTCGTGTGTGTTTACGTGTGTGCGTGTGGAGGTGGAGAATCTTGCAACCTCCAGGATGGATAATCTGATTGATGCCATCATACCCCACCTCCTTCATCTGATGCGTCTTGCAGGCCCATAAATGAGTACCCCACTGCACTAAGGGAGCCATGCAGCTGCTAAGATAAGACTGGCATCCCGCTGCAAATGGGACCACCAGTCTTGTTGCCTCCTTCTTGCTTATGCTTAAAATGGGGGTTACATAGTCAGATCTGGCTGTAATAAATACAAGTATATACAAGTATAAGGCTGGTGTCCCTGCTGCCAATGGGACCACCAGTGTTGTTGCCTCCTGATGGCTCACCCCGTGCATGGGGGCTATGTACTACAGCCTGAACTGTCTACCAAATGGACAGTCTGACTGTGTTGTATCATATGTTATAATAAATACTATGACCGTTATTTAAATATATCACCACTGTCTCATAGCTACAACCCCTCATAGCTACAACCATGCCACTTCTGCCTCCACATGCATTTATCAGTGCAAGTTGTTCAAGTGTCAGTGCAGCTTTCATATGTATATACGGTACTTGTCACAAGAAACTCACAAGAAATTTTGTGCAGATTCCGCAAAGCTTCCATGCAGCTAACCGCGGAATTCTGTACGAGTTCCGCTGAGCGTCTCTTTCCTTTCCTTTAACTCGAAGAACTTGCTGTCTTCAGTTGCAAGTCAGGACACAATAGCATGTCAGAGCAATGTAACCTAATCAAATCACACATGTTTCACTCAGGCTTTGGCACATTGACACAGACAATCTGGCTAGACATGCATGTGTTATACTGCCTAACCACATAGTATTTCTGCATTTCAAGGCATAAACACAATTAAGAGTGCAGTGACATGCACACACACAGGTTGCAGGGACACAATAGCAGGTGTTTGGTCAAGGCAAAAGAGAATATGTTCGAGTACAAACTTCACACACTGCTGAAGACCATAGTTATGCGTTTTCACTGTGTGCTAAGCCTTTTCCTGCGAACACAGCTAGCAAACCTTTGGATAGACGTATAACACCCTCACCAAGCTTGGCACTGCTCCTGTTCATTGTTCTTGGCAGTGATGCAAAGATTGTAAGCTGATAAGCCACAATTGTATTTGTAATAAATATAGCTATGCCTCCAATGGCTTAATGCTTAGCACAGGTTAGAGCTTGTGCATAAATAGCTAACCACTGGACTGCATATATTTTAAGTGTAGGTGCGCAGGCTTCCCACAAGTTTCTCAACTCTAAATACCTGTTTCCTTGCATTACAGCTGTGTGCGCACAGGGCTGCCAGAATGGAGGAACCTGCTCAGCTCCAGACAGCTGCACTTGTGCTAGTGGATGGACTGGACAGACATGTGATAAAGGTATTTACGATGTGGTAGAGATTTATTGTAAGGTATGTTGGGAATAATGAGCGAATTGATCTTGAGCTCAGCAACTACGGTACGTGACACGGAAAACTTACCTTTTTCCGCAGACACGCCGCGTCGGTTTTCCGAGGGCTGCCGCGCGGCAATACGCGGACGCCCGTGCGGCAATACGCGGATCGTCAGCGCGGCAATGCGCGGACGCTCAGCGGATCTATACAATGCGGAATCCGCGGATGAGCGCGAAAGCTTACGCACTCGATCGAAGACGGGTATTGGCTACTGAAGCAGTATCCTTGCAGTCACCCTACCACTGAGGGGCTCTCTCCACTGGTCAGCCATTTTGTCATTCGCAAAATCACTGCGTATATATATACGTGCTAGCTTGCGGTTATCTTGATGTTTGTTAAACCCTAAGTCGACGTTTCAGGTCATTTGACGCCGCTTGTGAAGGAAGTGTGTTGCGAGTACATACGTACGTACCTGCTGGGTTTCGCCATTTTCCGCACGGAATTCCTGCCTAGATTCTTCCGCGCGGAATCTTGCGGAAAACCACAGCGGAATCGTGCGGAAAATCTGAGCACGTCCGCGTGGATATCCGCGTCCGTCCGCACCGGAAAATCGAGGAATTCCTCGAAACAATGTAAGTTATCCGTGTCAAGTACCGTACATAGTAGAATAATAAGAATTGATGCAGAACGGACAGACCTTAATTATAAGCGTGTACAAACTAAAAGGAATGCAGTGTGAGATAAGTTATATAGCAAACCCTAACTGTGTGACTAATGGTGTTGCATGATTGCAGTGCCACTGACATACAATTGTTTATTTCGCAGCAGTGCCACGAGTAAAGAAAGACCAATAGTGATAATAAGAATAGCTATGCTTATGTACAAGTAGGCAAATTCTGGTTGCTGCCGGCAGTCAGTCATTTTCTTGTAGACATCACAAGGGGAACAGTTTGCCGAGTTTATCCTTTTACCGACAGTGTGGTTTCATTCAATGATTGATTTTAGTTAACAAGTGTTAATCACTCTAGTGGCTCGAACTCGTTGGGTCCATTTGCACCACTAGAAGTGCAACAAGCAGCTCTTTTTCTGCCATACAAGAACAAGTATTACCCCAAACGTTTACTATGTTTATAAGAACATAATCCCAGCAGCATTGAAATATATAAATGTTAGTTAATGGTCTCACTAGCTAGCTTTCTACATGATTACTTGAGACTAAAATTACAAGTAAAACATGCTAATTGTGCTCACCACAAGTAATCTCAGTGTTCAACCTGGCTGCCTACTGGGTTGACATCCAATTGAAGTCACGATCAAAATGGATTAAGTTGCTGCATTGCAGTGCTGGCCCTGAAAGAAAGAAGATGGCATATCGCTATTAAGGCTGTTGTTTTGAGTATTTGATGCCACTTTGCCCCACAAGTTTCTTCGGTATTTATCACACAAAGCAAAATATGCATAGAAAATGACGTTGTCACTTAGTGTGGTAGCCATCTTTGTTGGTATAACTTTGTAATCTGCTTGTAAAACTGCACGTAGATGTGAGCAAACGTGTATCGACTGCAAATTCAGTGCCTTTTTCAGCGCATACTATCATATTATATTGTTGTGAAAGTTATTAGTCATGCTGAATTAATAGCAATAAACTTGACTCTTCTTTGGACGATCAAGCACACCATGAAAACACTTGACAATTCAATGCAACGTTTCACGGGCTTTGTCATGCATATGAGAAAAGGTAACAACATTAATATCCCTTTCACATGCGCACCGAACCGGGTCGAACCCGGGTTAGTCAACACGGGTATGACCCGGTTATATCCGAATTCCGTTCACATGTACCCGTAAGTAGGGCATTTTGTAGGCTACCTTGGTGATTGAGAAAATGGGGTATGAAGACTGTCTGTTGGTAGCGATCCTTTTCACCTTTCTGTGGCTACAGCGAAGGCGTGCACTGTGGCGCAGGACTCATCTTTCCTAGATGAAGCTGTCAGAGAATGGAGTAATGAAGAATGGAAGGCAAATTTCAGGGTTAGCATAGAAACTTTCAGGGTCTTATGCACCAAGCTCAAGCCTTCCCTCGAGAGAAGAATGGTGATGAGAGAACCATTATTAGTAGAAGAAGTTAGTGGAACAAATGTGGAGTTACGTACACTTAGCTGTTTGTGACCTCAAAGCAGTGGTAAGTGAATTTTCAAGTGAGTGGGGATTTCCCCAGTGTGTCAGATTATTTCAACAGAAAAAAGCAGCATTCTATTTTTTGCAGGCCGTTGTTGATCATGAGTATATATAAATTCATGGATGTTTATGCTGGGTGGCCAGGAAGTGTCCATGATGCAAGGGTCCTCACAAATTTAAGTGTGTTTGCTAAATGTGAGAATGGCACACTCCTTCCAAACTGGACTAGGAACATCAGTGGAAGAAACATTCCTTTGTGTTAATGCTGGGTGACCCTGCATACCCTCTCACGACATGGCTAATGAAACCATACTCAGACTGTGGGCAATTAACACAGAAGCAAAGAAAATTTAACTACCGTGTTGAAAATGCCTTTGGCTGATTAAAGGGGACATGGCGGTCATTGGTAAAGAGGAACGACAGTGCTGTGGAGTTCCTTCCTACATATGTTACCGCCTGCTGTGTGCTTCGTAATACTTGTGAATTATATAATGACTCATTTGAGCAGGATTGACTGATAACTGATAGTGAAACAGTCACTTCGGAACAGTCTTCTGTGTTATGAGCTCCCACTCCCAATTCCACATCAGGGGCACTGTGTACATATTTTGACAGTCTATAACTTTGCAGCATGATATTGTATTGCTATACTGTAACATTTGCAAGCATCATGGTTATATATGCATACATGTTAAATTGTTAACTGTTAACACTTGTTGATTACCTACTAACCATCATCCTCAGGCTCTGGGTTAAATGGTGGCAAGTCAAAATGGTACATGTCGCTACCTTGCTGTGGTTGTGGAATAGGCTGTGTCACAGGAGAGGGATGTTGCATCATTAAATGATGCGTAAGAAATGCTCTTCCCTATTCTCTTCATTCCTTGCTTGCTCTTTCTCCATTTCTATCTTGTGCTTTTCTAACTCCAGAATTTCTTTTCTTGCCTTCACCTTTGAGGCCACAAACGTGTCCACCATCTTCCGCATGACTTTTTCAGCTTTCTCCTCTTGTTGTGAGGCTGTTCTTCCTCAGTTGTCACTTTGACAGATGGTCCGGGTTGTTCTGAGAAGTCAGGCAGGACTACTCAGTGGTCCTGGCTGTAATGAGGAACCGATGCTCTCCCCCCATTACGCTATGGACTTCCCTGAACCACCTAAAGCTGATGAAGAAGCCGCCTTCTTCGAACTCATTGTCAGAGTTCACTCCAGGTTTGCTGTGACAAAGACCATCTACCACTTCCTTGTATTTCTTCTTCAGCTGCTTCAACTTCTCCCAACACTGCTCTGTGTCGTAATGGTAGCCCTTTTGCCATCTTGTTAAAACTGTCGTGTTCCGTGCCATGCCCAGTAGTTGCCTCTGATTGAAATATCGGCACAGATAGCAAGCAAAGCCTACACTTCGTTATCGTTCCATGTTCTCTGCGCTGCCATTTTTTGTTTACACCTTGTAACCCAGTTTCACATCTAGTAACCCAGGTTAGTTGGCACATGTGAACGCCTTAACCTGGCCGGGTTCGACCCAGGTTGGTGGGTCCATGTGAAAGGGGTATTATACTAGCACAGTGAGCAATCATTGGTCAGGTTTAGTCTAATGGATGGAAATGTTTAATCATCTACATGCCTATTGACTGACAGATTTTCAACATCGGTCTATAGAAAGAAGGCTCACCGACTGTTACATCCACTTCTCATCTATCCACCATGACAGGGTGAAACGTGGGGTGATCCAGTGCTTGAGAAGCAGAGCCACAAGGATTTGTGAAAGAGATGACTTGGAAGCTGAAGAGGAACACCTAAGAATGGCCTTCCGCAAGAATAGATACCCAAGAGGGGTCATCACAGGTGTAATGAAGCCAAGAAGGGAACAGGAGAAGACACAACAAGAAGTGGAGCCAGGGAGGATGACCTTGTGTGTATTACTGTATGTGAGAGGGACCTCAGATAAGCTGGGGAACATCTGTAGGAAGCTCGGAGTACACCCTTTGTTCCAACAGAGGAGAACCTTAAGGAGTCTACTCACAAGAGTGAAAGGACCGCAGAAGCATATAAACAAGAGAGTGGTGTACCAGACTCCTTGTGCACAATGTGATGTTAATATCAGAGAGATAGGAAGACCACTGAAAATGAGGATTACTGAACACAAGAGAGCAGTAAGCACGGGGGATGTGAGGTATGCAGTTCGTTGTATGACAACATACCACAGTATGGACTGAAATGCGACAACAGTAGTGGAAAGGGCTGGTAGATGAAGAGAGAGAAGAATCAAGGACAGTGTATGCATCAGGAAGAGAAAGCCTACAACATGGACTTGCCCCCCCCAAGCCCAGTTTGGCACTCCCTAATTAGGCCTGTAGAGGATTAAACATTTACATCTATCTGATTGGACAGAATATGATTAGACAAGTGACCAAGCTTGGCCATAGAACTGATATATACCAGGCAAGTGTACTTTAGTCTAAAAAGTAAGCTTTATACTCTCTCGGCAGCAAAATGCATGTCTCTCTCTCTGCAAGTAATCGCTCCATAGCACACTTCTCCCAGTTTTCCAGCTAGTGAGCTACATATCAAAGGAAAGTCAGGTAAGCACAGAACATTGCCCTATATGGCTTATTCTACTGCCCTTTCTGTAACTTGTGTTTTGAATGCGTTTATTTTAGCAACATTAACTCATGTTTCAGCCTTTTTTCTTCAGAGACTACAGTTGAGAGACAAGTAACAAGCCATGAACGTAGAAGTGATGCAAAGCAAGCATACTTTAGTCTATGTGTATATGTAGCAGACTAGCTAAAAAACTGGGAGAAGAGTACTATGGAGTGATTACTTGCAGAGAGAGAGATACGCATTTAGCTGCCGAGAGAGCATAAAGCTTACTTTTTAGACTAAAGCGCACTGGATTTGTATCATTTCTACATTAATGGCTTGTTACTTGTCTCTTAATTAACTGTAGTTTCTGAAGAGAAAAGGCTAAAACACCAATTAATGTTGCTTAAATAAACTTGTTCAAAACACCAGTTACGGGGGCAGTAGAATGAGCCATATAGGGCAATGTTCTGTGCTTACATGACTTTTCTTTGATATGTAGCACACTAGCTGGAAAACTGGGAGAAGTGTGCTATGGAGCGATTACTTACAGAGAGAGAGAGACACGCATTTTGCTGCCGAAAGAGTATAAAGCTTACTAGACTAAAGCACGCTTGCTTTGCATTATTTCTACATTCATGGCTTCTTACTTCTCTCTTACCTGTAGTCCCCGAAGAGAAAAAGGCTAAACACTGCGAGTTAAGTTCCTCGAGGAATTCAAATCCCTCGTTCTCGGTTTCCAATCAAAACTAAGTTGCCGCCATTTGTATTATAATATTATATGCGAAACAGCCGTGCAGATTGTAATTAGCATTAAAAAGGCCGACCAGAGCAACTCAAAACGGCGCACGGGAACTGTTTGCAATGTGGCTATGAAGGAGCCTCTTCAGGCCTCTGATTTGGACATTTCACAGCAGGCGAGATTGTTTCAGATATTTTGACCATTGGCATTGCCTGTAGAAGCCTGTTTGTGGCCGAGAGACATGATTATTTCTCTTAAGAGCACTTCCTGTAAGTGGTTAAGAGGCCATTTCTCAGCGAAGGTGAGTGGTAGGGAGAATGCGAATGGTCAGAATTAAGAACACATTGTAATATATTGATAGATACAAAGATCATGACTCCTTAGCCTGATATCATAGCCGTGTTTTGCCGTTATTTCTGAACTGTATTCGATCCCTTTGTGAAGTGCAGGTAAAAGCTGTGGTTTTCTTTTTGTCTGTGGCTGTAAGATTACAGCCTAAGTGTTCTTCTGCGGTATGAAGCTACTCATACAGTCGTGCTTACTTCGAGAAAAGAGAATATGATACACTAAAATAGTGGGAATTATTGCACAATTCTTGCAGAACCTGTCCTCAATGCACCATAGGAGGTTTTGTATGCCTGACGAAGACCTTAATGGGCGATGACCTTTTAAGCCATATGAATTTTCCTTCAATGCACTTGATTTCGTCATGCCCGGTCGCCAAGTATACTTGTTTACATAAACCAGTAAGATGACTAAGGGCTGTTAATTGACCTTCCTCGGTATATTTGTATGTCTGCCGTATTGGCTGTGACCTACCTTACCCCATCAATGAGGGTCGGTAGCAGTGCTGGGCTAAGCACTGCTCACCTCGTGAGACATTGTAACTCTGCCCACCCATCACATGGCTGTGGTGGTCCTGGCCATCTGTTTGGCAGGCCTGGGTGGCTCCTCCTACCAGTCACGTGCACCCTCGAAGATCTTCCCACCATAATACGTGAAATGGGTCCTGAAGGCGCTGCCCACCCATTCCTATGACATTTTTTTTGCGAAATGGTCTAGAATCCTCCTGTGCAGCAAAAGTTTGCGCATTCAATTGTCCGTGGGTTATCATCGCGCGCAAAAATATGTACTAGTAATGTAGCATAAGGTGAGTGTGCCGAAGCCATCTGCAGAACTTGCGGTCGAGAGAGAAACGGCATTGCTGCAAGTCCCGTTTCCCGACCGACAAGACCAGTAAGGCTTGCTGAATTGTAGGTGTTGGTACATCTTGCAGAAGGTGGGCTGACTTGAAGTAACGAAGCAGTGACATATTACAATGGAACAGTAACGATGTCCGCGGAGCACGCTAGTCTGGGTACACATGACAAATATTACTTATATACAAATTTTTGTGAATTGTGGACGATTCGCAAATATAGACCACTTTCGTAATGACATCACGCAGTCTCCGCGTTGTTCGCGCGTTTATTTTTGTTGGCAAAAGGTGTACGCGTTATACATTGTGTCGGTGAGAAAGGAGCCGTAGGAGTCATGCCAGTGAGTTGCTGCGCCGTTAACTGCACAAACCGCTTCAAGCGAGATTCAGGCATTGGATTTTATACGATTCCAGCTAAACAGGTGCGGCGTGAAGCATGGTTGAGGGCCATTTCACGAGCAGGGTGGGAGGCGAAATCGTCTGACCGTCTTTGCGGCGAGCATTTTGTGAGCGGCAGGCCTTCTAGAGACGTCGATTACGTATCCACACTCTTCAAGGATGGCAAGCGGAGAGCAAATTGCAGTGTACCCGATTGAAACAGGGAGGAAAGGAGAGCAAAAAGAGCCAAGGTGCGCGAAAACGAAGAAGACGTTCTGACGGCTGCAGAAAGTCTCCTAAATATGAGTGCGATGGCTTCTAGTTGCGAAGATGCTTTGAGGGACGCATCAACTCAAACTGACCATGCTTTCCCAATGCTAGACCCTAATTACTTAGTTCCTCCCAACCAGGAATTGTCTGTAGAGGTGGCTGCCTTGCAGGAAGAGCTGGAGTCCTTGAAACATTCACTGCCAAAATCTCCACTTCAGCTAATGGCAAACAGCAACCAAAAGACTAAATTCTATACGGGGCTACCTACATATGAAGTTTTCACAGCTCTGTTTCACTACCTGGAGCCCCAGGTACTGAGCTTAAGACAACAAGATGTCGAGTCTGAAACTATTGCAAGAGGCAGGAAGCGAAAGTTAAGCTTAATGGAAGAGTTTGTGGCCGTGTTGATGAGATTGAGGTTGGGATTATTACTGGAAGATGTTGCTGACAGGTTTGCTATTTCACCTACCACCATGTCCAAGGTCTGTACGACATGGATTAAAGTTATGTCGAAAGCAATGAAAATCATTTTTCCCATGGCCATCTAGGGAGCAAGTCAGGTCTGTGACACCAGAAAGATTCTTGCCTATCCCAACACTCGTGTAATAATTGATTGCACAGAAATTTATATCCAGCGACCATCATCACTCAACTCACAACACACACATTTTCTTTTTACAAGAGCCATAACACTTTTAAACTTTTAGTTGGAATCAGCCCTGGAGGAGTAATAACATTTGTATCAGATTTGTGGGGAGGATGAGCTTCAGACAAAGCCATCACGAAGTCATCTGGGACTACTGGAACTTTTGGAGGCTGGAGACAACATAATGGCTGACAGAGGTTTTGATCTCGAGGATGTGCTCACACCAAAAGGCATCACCATCAACATTCCACCCTTTCTTGGAAACAATAGGCAACAGTCGAGTCGCACTGAAGTTGAGCAAACTAGGAGAATTGCAGTACTGTGTATTCACGTAGAAAGAGCTATAGGGAGAATTAAACAGTACAAGCTCGTTCAGGGAGTATTACCAATAACACTTGCAGGCCTTGCCAATGACATTATATGTGTTTGTGCATACCTTACAAACGTTTTGCCACCAATCATTACTGATGACTCATAACAGCTCACACAATTTTTAGAATGACTGTTTGCATAATTGTGCATGCGCATGCTTGCAATTACAAAAAAACTGACTGTTGAACTCTACGTGTTAAAATTTCTGGTACAATTACATTCAAATAAAAGCTCTGCAATTTGGGGAAGACAGTGTCATGCCACAGCCTCTCGTCAAATGAAATTTTTTCAACAAAAATGTCCATCTCTGTCCATACAACAAAGTGACACCACTTGCATCCCATGATCGCCATTTCTGCCTGCACTTGATAGTAGTAGTTGCTGCTCCTTTTTAGTTTGAGGGCATTCTCAATTTCTTCCCCAAAAAACTGCTGGGAGTAAGTTCGTGCTATATCCATTAGTGGCTGATTGTATATGCGGTTCTTTTCAATAGAATATGGACACTTTATTTCCAAAACCCCTTTGTCTTCATGATAACGATGATTCAGTATTAATCCATCAGATGAGGCACCCAAGTAGGAATGACACGGTAGCAGTGTCAGTCCTGTCATTTTGCATTGCAAATCTTTGTGCCCCAGGCTTCTCATTTTGGCAACATAGGCATCCCTCGCTACTGACTCTTTTGCCTTGCCCCACTGAATAGCCAAAGGTGTGACCATCATTTGATTGTATCCCATAATGCGCCGTAGAATGCTGTCAGGATTAGTGCTATCCATCCGATGCATAATTTCACCAATAACGGAACTTGTAAGCCTTCCATTGTGAAGCATTTTCCACAGTTGGCATTCACTTTGCCCAGTGGTGTTTTGCTCTATGAAAGCAGAAAGCGTGTCATCAATCACCTGCTCTTTTTCATATTCACAGCATACCTCTTTGAAATATTCACTTTCAGTGTCAGTTCCCTGACATTCAAGTGCAGATGGTGGTAATGAAGTATCACTTCCATCAAAGACAATCAGTTTCTGTGTTAATCGCATCAACCCTTCATGCATTGCATCACCCATAGGTTGACCAACATTTGCAGGTTGCTCTGATGATGGGATGGTCCAAAATTGACAAAGTCCACTTGTTGGGCAAGATGCTTGAATGGTTGTGATCAATGTCTTCAATGCAGCATCATCCAATGTAGCTGCCTTTCCCTTCTTTTGATGGTGTGGCTCCTTTCTCACCTTTCCATAGGAATCTTTATAAAAAGTAATAGCGGACGCTGGCTTAGGATCAACATCACGTTTTGGGGGTTTGTGCCACTGCTGAGGGTGGCCAGTTACTGTCTCATCGCTAGGAGGAGTGGTGATGGCATGACTGGTAAGGTCGTCCAAATTAAACAATAAGGCAGCTACATGGCTGCAAGCTTCTCCCTTTCCAGCTACACAGTTGCAAGCACCTCCAACAACATCGCCAGTGGTCTTAATCACAACATGAACTGTATATGTCGTCTTCGCCTTCAGAGAAGATAGACAATATCCTCTTACAACCACTTGAACTTCCAAATGATGTGCCCAGACATTTTTGACCAGACCATCAGCAAAGTACTTGTAGGCCTTTAGAGACTTGAAAGCCTTCATGCTTTCCCTGTTGAATGTGTTATCTATGCTATTTATAAGGTACTGGTAGAGCTTCATGAACCAGTATCCGCGTATAGGTGAAATGTCCTTTGTCCACTGATGAATGGCTTTGAAATTCAGCAGATTTCTACTTTTAGCCGTCTGTGGTGACTTCGGAGTACCTTGCACATCGTTGAAGGTGGTTGCACTCTGCTGTTCGTCGCCGGCGCACTTGGTCTGAACATCGCACAACCTTTTCCAGCTCGTGATCAAGCGTCCGACGATTTCAGCCTTGATTCCAGAGCTTTTCACCGCCAACTCCTTACACAAGAACTTGAGTCGCTGGACTGTTAAGCGCTGAAGGGTGGCCAGTAACACTTCTGCCAACGTTTTTTGCCAACATATCCGGTATTATGTAATATTCCTGACGATTGATGACGTCATTACGAAAGTGGTCTATAGCAAAAATTTATCTCATGCAAAAATAGGTACCCCTATGGTTTCCTGCTGAGCCTTAGCACTTCTGATCACAGCAAGATGGTCATGCTGGAACTTCAATAAGACAGCGCACACCCTCCTATCAACCTAAGGGGAGGGAGTAATGGGGTGGGGCAATCTCCGTGTCTCTGCCACTGGAATTCCGCATTAAATGCTGTGTGCCCGATGTGCTGCACATGATTGCCGCCGGCTGCTGAACAAAGCTTCTCTTGCCCTTGTTAAGCATGTGAACATTTGTGCCTGATACTCGTGTGGAGTATGCTTCTGTGAGTCACATACCTGTAGGTCACATGGCACTCTGTATCAGATGTCAGCCAATTACCGTGGGTTAACACTCCCCTGTTAACCCACATTCAATTGACCTTCCTCAGTGTATCCATATGTCTGCTGTATTGGCTGTGACCTACCTTACCCTATCCATCAGAGTTGGTGGGAGTGCTGGACCCAGCACTGCTCGTTTTGTGGGACACGGTAACTTGGCTGGGGTGGTGCTGGCCATCTGTTTGGTGGGCCAGCATTTCTCCTCCCACCAATCATGTGTGTACTCGAAGCTCAGCCCACCATGACATGTGACATGGGTCCTGGAGGCTCTGCTCACCCATTCCTGTGACGTGGGTCTTGCAGCCCTTCCCCCCAGTCACGTGCACAGGTTAACGCTTGGGTGAGTCATAGGAGCTATCGCGCTGAGCCCAGAGGATGGCTGCACCGAGCTAAGCCACCCCTCTCCCAAGCCTGAAATCAGGGGATTCTGTCTAAAGCAGCCTCCATGCAGGACACATTTATCCTTCGTATTAGCCCCCTTTATTCTCAAGGGTAAACTGGAATGGGTTCAACCTTGGTATCGTCATGAATGTTGTTCACTGCAGAGCAGTTCTCTATTGAAGTTTTGTTGATAGTCCTCTGCTACAAGAAAACGCGCCGACACGCGACCTAGTAAAAGACCACAAAACATTGATTTGGCTAATGAGAGAGCGAATTGGCTATGATACAGGCATACAGCAAAATGACAGAATTTGCGGCATGTCAATACGCTTTAAAGCAACTTTACGTTTCCCCCAATGCTGTGTGAATCTAATTGCAACCATTGCTAAACTCCAGATACATCCACACGTTCACGTAAATGGCTGGAGTCCATGGGTGTCCTGCATGTGTCAAGTGCTTGAGTGCACAAGATTTAGCAGGAGGAAAAGGAGTGTGAAAGAATAACGAGATAACAGTTTATGACGCACTTCTCTTACATGCACTCCAGGTTGCCTTTGGGTACACTGTCTTATCGCATGATGATGTCATACATCAAAGAGATCAGCAAGTTAGTAAAAATTTAGCACACTGGCTCACCCTGTTAGTTACTTGCAAGAGCTGGGGGCATTATTGCAAAGATCATGAGAATCAATCAAAACATAACAAACTGTGTGTGACACAAATTCAAGTGCAGAGTTTTGTTCTAGAGGTTGTCGAAGTCAAGAAGTTCTTTCAAGTCTATTCCGCTGAATTCCTCTTCGTATAGCGGTGCAAGCAACAGAACAAGGGTTGTTTAGGGATTGCTTGGCTGAATAGTTGGCTCTGGTGTGATCTGAAGAATGTAAATGTTAAAAGTCCACCCACTGAAACTAGGAGCGGTCTGCTGCACGGGCAGCTGAGTGACAGGAGGCTTGGGGCGATCTTTGCATTCAGTGTCAAGTGCTTTGCATGTTTGAACTTCCTATAGAATGTTTGTTCGCTAATACTTTTGTATGCCCTCAGTGGAGCGATTCCTGCTCTGTTCCATGATTTCCTTTTTTGGATTTGTGTATGACTGACCAGTTTCCCTTCAGTTGACCATCCTCTTCATCATTTCTGCTAGTGTGTTGCGGTACTGCATGGAACCAAGACAATGTCGGATCCTTTGGTGCCACGGTTATTGGTTTCATATAAAACAGATGTTTGGCTTAGGCAGTTCTGAGATGTAGCTGTCCAGGATTAGTATATGGCGACTGCTAACATTGCCCTAGTAAATTGCCGCCATTTCTTGCATTTTTGTGATGCAATCGTCTTACAAACGCAGACTCGTTGCCAGACTGGTCTAAATTTTCACTGGATGAAACTTTTGTGGATGGCTACTGATCCGCGAAAACCGCAAAAATTTAACCCTGCAAAAGTTAAAGCGTATACAGTATCTGATACTGGACATTCTCTAAAAGTACCATTCCTAGGACTCCCCGATTCAGTGAACAGCTTTACACACTTCTGAGTGTTATAGATGGTGTTTTGTGGAACATAGCCCTGTGTAAATTCTGCGAAGTAGTCGTCTTCCAAAGTAAACAAATCAGGATATTGATTTTGAGGTAAGTCCTACTTTGCCAGCTGGATCTGTGATCGCTTCGCTATTCTCCTTCAGCAACTGCAACTGCAAAATCAACTGCACTTTTTGTGTGCATATTCAAATTAACTGCACATTTTGAGCGCATTTTTCTTGTGATAAATTAGTTACGACAGGGCCTCTGTCAGGTGTAAGCTGTTCAGTGATTGCAGCCTTAGGTCGCAAAGTGCCCAAGGGCTGCAATCAGTAAACTCGGTATGCCCTCGAAGGGGTTCGATGACGTCATAAAAATGGTGGCAGTAAAGGCGCGCAAAGAGATGAGCACTCCACGCAAAATCAACTCTGCGTGGTGAAAGCCAGTGATGCGCTTGATCTGCCAAGTCGTAGTCTCGATCTACTGCGAATGTGAAGATGAGTATGGCCGAGAACGCACACCGGGTATGTCAAGCGTCTGTTCATCGCGGCCTTCACCCCAGTGAAGGACGGCAACAGATTACTCTGGCACCCAGGGTTCGTCAGATCACCCCGAGATCTGACTTGGCGCTGACAAGACGCCAACAGGCGGAAGAGGGAGACGGTTCCCCAACGGCTGGTGGGCAGATGAGGGATTTATCCCCAATGGCCTCTTGTCCCCTTTCGGCACAGGTGGGTCACGTCCCTGTGCGACGCCATGGCAAAGTGAAGAGAAGGTTTAATGCTATTGGCGACTCTGTGTTTTGCCAGAGAACAAAAACACGGATAGCCAGTTTCAACACAAGAACACTAACAGCCCAATGGAAGCAAAATGAGTTGATGGCTGATAGTTGAACAGCAGCAGATAGCAATGTGTGCCATTCAAGAACACCAAATAGTTCACAAAGAGCAAGTGAGAGACCTGCAACTGGCAGGAGGGTGGCGATTAGTAACGTGTAGCGCTGATGCAGCAGGTGTAGGAGGAGTAGGTTCGCCTTGTTGCCCAAAGCCTCCAGGGCATTGTCTCATTCAGTAGTTGTGAGCCCCAGAATACTATGGCTCCAATTCACTGGAGCACATTCAATCAAGACACATGTTATCAGCATGTATAGTCCTACCAACACTGCTGAGACTAATACCAAGAAGGCTTTCTATGACCAATTGTCTGCTTGTATATCCAATATTGCAAAGAGGGACTGGACCCACTCTACATTCTGGGAGATTTCAATGCCAAGCTTGATCACAATAGTGCACCCTTCCCTGCTCACAAATTGTGCAATGAGAATGGGGAGTTACTAGCTGAATTCATGGATGATTTTGAACTGTTCTCAGTACTATGCTGTCTCAGAAATCCAATGAGCCAGTGGTTTACTCACTGTGGACCTAGTGGACACAAGTCCAGAATAGACCATTGTCTAGCCAGGAAGAGGTACAAATCCTCAGCGCTGAATGTCCGCCTCATGACACCCGCAACAGTAACTTCTGACCACAGACTATTGCGTATAGAAACCAGGCTCAGGTTTGCAGCACATAAAACAAAGGTCTCTCAGTTGAAACTGGACTGGGAGGCACTGAGAGATCCGGACATGGCAGAGTTAGTGGTTAGCGAAGTGAATGGCAAGCTCAGCCATCTTGAGGACACAGTTGACTACACGCTGTTTGCCAAAGCTGCCACTGATACCTGTAGAGAGCACCTACCAACCGTTCAAGCCCGGAAGAGAGATAAACCATGGGTTGATCAGGACAACTGTGTAGCTAGAGCTGCACTGTGCACAGCTAGGCAACAGCACCGTGTGCTCCGGACCATTCACACCAGATCGCAACTAGCAGAGGCCGCACGGAAATTGTCCACTATCTATACCTCCAAACAGGAGCAGTACTATTCACAGCTGGCAGACGAAGTGGAGGTGGCAACAATGGAGAGCAAACATGCTGTAGCGTGGGCTACCATTAACACCATCACCGGCAGGAAGCGTCAACCGAAATGCAACATCCCTGCAGACTCACCCCAACAGCGGCTTAACCTATGGAGGGACCACTTCCAACAACTACTCACCGCTGCAGATGCAACAGAGCCCTTTATTCCCCAGTCCATTGTCACAGAAGAATTAGATATTGACACTGGCTCCATCACGGCTGTTGAAGTACAACTAGCAGCACGCACACTCAGAAACAGGAGGTGCCCAGGGCTTGACGGCATCCCACCTGAACTACTGAAGTTAGCTGGCATTCAAGACATCATTCTCCCTATTCTCAACCAGGCCTTAAACAATGGACAAACCCCTCAGGAATGGAGACAGTCAGGTCTGTTACCCCTCTTCAAGAAAGGTGACAGGAGCTGCTGTGCCAATTACAGAGGGATCTCACTCATGTCCCTGGTAGGGAAGCTCTACAACAGAGTGCTGCTCAACCGAATTAGAGGTAAAGTAGAACCACTCCTTCGTTACAATCAGAATGGTTTTTGCCCAGGCCGATCCACAGTACAGCACGTGCTGTGCCTTCGTAGAATTCTAGAGCAGTGTAGGGTGAGACAGAATACCAACTGTGTTGCAGTTTTTGCGGATTTCTCCAAGGCCTTTGACAGCATCTCAAGAGCTAGGATGGAGTTGATACTATCCAGCTACGGCATTCCACAGAAGATTGTCAAAGCCATTATGTCTTTACACCAGTGCCACCGTGATTACACCCGATGGACAGAGTGATCCATTTGATATCACTGCCGGTGTGCTGCAAGGAGACACACTATCCCCCTTCTTGTTTGTCGTAGTAGTCGACTACGTCATGAGACTGACTGTCCCTGAACCCAGTGTTGGCTTCAGATGGAAAAGACGAGAAGGATCCCGGAGACCTGCTGGCCACATTGCAGATCTCGACTATGCTGATGACATAGTCCTTCTGATCAACTCAGTTGAAAATGCCCAACAACTGCTCACTGCCCTCGAGACCAATGCCAAAATCGTGGGCCTCAAGATTAACATCTCCAAAACAGAGTTCATGCTAGCAGGAGACTTCTGCGAGTAGCCTCTTCTAACAACATCAAGTGGGCCAATCAGACAGGTTGATGACTTCAAGTACTTGGGTTGCTGGTTGAGGGACTCAAAGAAGGACTTCATGATTCGACGAACGCAGGCATTTGATGCAGCCAATCGCATGTGGCGTGTGTGGAAGTCAGATATCTCCAGGAGCTTGAAGATCTGGCTGTTCCGTGTCACAGTAGAGAGTGTCCTCCTGTACAGCAGTGAGACATGGTGCATGACTCAGTGGATGAAAAAGAGGCTAGACGGAGCGTACACCCGATTACTGAGGAAAGTTCTCAACATCAGCTGGAGACTTCAGGTCCCCAACACGGAACTTTATGGAAGGCTACCATGGCCATCCACACGTGTCACAAAGCGGAGCCTACAACTTGTTCAGCTTCAGAGCATGTGGCACTCAGTACCAACCAGCTAGTGACCTGGTGTTCTGGCAGAGCCATGAGAAGTTCAGAACTGGACAAGGCAACACCCTAACCTACATCCGTATGCTGAGACGTGACACTGGACTTGAACTGGATGAGATGCACAAAGTAGCTTTGAACAGAGACGGATGGAGAGACTTGTGCCATAGGGCTACTTGACGTTGTTTGAACATTAGCATTAAACCTCCGACATAACAGTGTATGTATTTGCACTTAGTCGCATGATGATGATGATGATGATGCCCTCGAAGCCCTGTAGTAATTAGTACGTATTCACCATCTTAAATGGTCCTATCAATGGCCTTCAATCCTTCTGATCCACCGTTTTGCTACTTTGGCTTAAGCATGCTAATACATTAAGATACATGTTATTTTGTATGAGAGACATTCCTAAATAGATCAATACCGTTCAGATTCAGGTTTTATATGCTTTCATGTTCGTATAATTATAATGTATGTATGTATAATATTGCGGCGCCATGGGATTGGTTGATTTTACTAAGCTATTATTCGCTTTGTCTTCACTTGTGCAGCCATTCAATCACGTGAGAAGTATTCTAGAACACGTCTTCATAATACTAAGCCAGCGCAAAGCCTGCGCAGGACGTTTTCGAGAAGAAACAGCCGATAAAGAACAGGTCAGATAACAAAATGGCCGCCCCGGAGGCTTCTGAATCTGTTCATCCGCTTAGAAATCGTCTTTGTTACCAGTTCTCCCTTTAGCAAATGAACGAAAGTTGTCAAGAGGGATATTGTTGCTTAGAAGCTTTAATAAATCTTGCTTTCGGGTTGCAGCTCCAAAAGTTACCGAGGCTGAACGGCCATTTTATTTACGTTCTCGCACGGTTCTGCACGTAACACAAAGACTACTGCTTCAGCTGTTAGCTTCGGTGCTATCCTCTCATGTGAGATTTTAGATTTTGGACTGCAGCTATCAGTTTGTGTAGATGGCATTATTGAGGGCAAGGCAACTGAATAGCTAGGTAGCTAGTTGGATTAGAACAGTTGGGGGTATCAAAGTGCATGAAGCTGTGTAACTGCAGGGCTCTATCCTGTGCAAAGCATCCAAACACTTAATGCACTTTCCCATGCAATTGCCAAGTTTCCAATGAGTGTGGATGTTTAGGCAAAGCTTCTTTGTTTGTATTTGAAGCCCTGATGCATTCATGTTACTTCTGCATAGTGCATCCTTGGGTCATTCTAGGACTTAGAGGGATGGTAAATGGCATGACAGATGTGGACACCATTGCTAGCAAGTAGTTCGAGTTTGGGGTGCCCCATCGGTGCCCCACGAGTTTTTTTAACTCAAAATACTTGTTAGAATTTATGTAGTCACGAGTCACGAGTCATTTGGTGATTTGGTAGCAAGCATAAACAGCACTAAATTTTTTCTTATCGTTTTAATTGGCTGTAGCAATATGTACTCAAGTCTGTCAGAATGGAGGCACATGTTCCGCTCCAGATAGCTGTACCTGCACTAGTGGATGGACTGGGAGCACATGTAGTGAAGGTTTGTGACAACGAGCATGTGGTGTATGAAGATGTTGCATGTATTTTCTACATACCTGTATCAATTAGTCAATCAATCATTCTGATGAATAAGAATGAAAGGGGTAGGATCGGGAAGTGCCCAAATATATAATAGCATTTGGAATTTGTTCCCACCCTAAATGTGTTACTGGTTTAGAAGTACTGCACCTTTTGCCTAGCAGCGCTAAAATTGTCTCCTGGTATTAGAATGATTCTGTGTGACATTCTTTCTCTAGCTATGAGCACCCAAGTAACTTGATGTTCAAATATAGACTGGTTTAGCAGCCTGCACCTTGGAAGGTTGGCTCCCCAGCATACCTCGAGCAAAATGAGAGTAGAAAGCTAAACCTCACATCAACTCTTAGGCTCAGAAGTTAATCGACATGAAAAGGCTACGTATACAGTATAATCATTGTAATGGTAGGTACGGCAGTGTAAATCTTCATTTTGGTTGTGCAAACTCCAATGTGGTAGACCTCAGCAAAATGGCAGTAGAGTCTAAGAAGAGCAGAAGCATCGCCAAAGAAACTTAGTTAGCCCATAAGCAGTATATGGAAAAATTAATGTATAATATGAGATCTCAAAAGGTGGAACTGGGTTTACCAGGAGCCTTGTACACTATTCTGTACAGCAGCTGTAATCTGGCCTGTACCTGTGTTGCATATCTTGAGACGTGTAGCTTGCACTCAGACACCGGTCGCATGTGACAAATTGAATAGACAGGAGATAATTCCCTCATTTCCTTGCAAACCTACAGCAGTTCTAAATATAGTAACTATTTGCATGTGTGGTTGTCACTCCTACCCCATCAGTTCTCAATATGCACTCCTGATCTGTACGCATCTTTTTACAAAACAAGAATTCATATTTTCTGCTATTTCTTTCCATTGGCTTACAGCCATGTGCACACAGGGATGCCAGAATGGAGGCACCTGTTCAGCTCCAGACAGCTGCATTTGTGTCAGTGGGTGGACTGGACAGTCATGTGCAGAAGGTAACTACTTATATACTTGTGCAGTCACTTCAGAATTTTACTAGCATTTTCAGTGAGATTGTGTGAATTTAAGAGGTAAGGAAAGAATGAAGTGTTTTTACCATGTCCATGCCTGACAGTGTTGTATTGTACATTTGATATTGGAAGGCATTGATGGCAGTCTATCACTCACTTGTGTATTTTTGCTCTTTTCACAGCCGTATGTTCTGAGACCTGCCAGAATGGAGGAACCTGTTCATCTCCAGATACATGCAGTTGTGTTCGTGGTTGGGCTGGGAACACTTGTAGTAAAGGTTTGTGCAGTGTGTGTGCAATGTCGTCAACAATGTAGACACATGCACAACAACTGCAATCCAGTCAATCCATCAACACGAAAACCTACACCAAAAAACTCTACACTCAAAAGCACAAGGAGCGTGACTAATGTGGGTACACAACCTATAAAGGATGCATTGTATTAAAACATTTCTCTTCACCAATGATTCCCAAAAGGTGAGTATGTGTGTGTGTCCAGTCATATACTTGTCCGATCATAACAACTCCTCCCCCCTAAACAAAACGAGAAGCGTCAGCAAGGTTTGCTCAACACCTATATCACTCAGGTGGAGCTCGAGTAAGTGTGAAATAACAGGACATTGAAGACTGATATTGGTAGATTCGGTACTGACAGTGGTGGTACACGTTGACTAGGCTGGTCAGCCGCTACTGCAGAGATACTAGCTGGCGTAACGGCCAGTGGAATTTGCTTGCATAGCAATGTCTTCCTCTGTGCCCTTGGTGATAAACTCTCAGGTGTCTCCTGCTCCGAAGGCTGTTTCCTGACATGGTCTAGATGACGCCTGATCACTCGACCATCTGTGAGTTTCACTAGAAACGACACTGGACATGTGACCTTGATGATGCAGCCCGGCAACCAAGCTTCTCCTGGATAGAAATTGCGAGCACAAACTTGCTTACCCATGCTGAACCCCCGGCTGTGGGTATGCAAGTCATGCTGCTCCTTCTGTCGTTGCGGTTGAGCTTCCACCCTGACTGTGTGATCTGGAAGTAGCAAGTCCAAGCGTGAGCGACACTTCCTGCCGAACATGACCTCTGCTGTTGACCAGTCATCGTGTGAGGTGTGATTTGGTAGGAGAAAATAAATCTTGCAGTATGATCAGTGACTGTACCCTCTTTTATCTGTTTGAACCAATGCTTGAAAGTTTGTACTGCTCTTTCTACCTGCCCATTTGTCCCCACTTCTCTTCCACTGGCATGATAAGACTCCTCAAGAGCTTGAACATCACTGGTCTGATCATGGTAAAAAACATGGCATGCTTTTCTCTTCTGAATACACGCCATTCGCTTGAAGATAGAACTTTAGCTGCTCGACATACTGTAGCCAGTCATCTTCTAGACTGTACTGGGTGATACTCCCTATTGTCGCCATCCTAGATCCGTAGCGCATTGCTCAGATTCGACCTTTGTCGCCAATGTGACGTCATCGACAATCTAGACACATACAACAACTGCATTCCAGTCAAAAAACGACAAGAAAACCTACACTGGAGCAAATGACTTATTCCTTACAAGCTCTACACTCAAAAGCAACAGGAGTCTGGCTAATGTGGGTACACAACATATAAAGGATGCTCAGTATTAAAACATATCACTTTTACCAATGATTCCCAATAGGTGAGTATGTGTGTGTGTCAATCATACAGTTGTTCAATCATGACAGTGTGCTTATGCAGAATGTGTTGCTAGTAGTGTGCCCCAAACAATATATTTTAGTAGTGCTCTTCTTCTTAAGATGGTTGATTTGAGTCCTTGAAGTGTAGGCATGTATGTTATCCAACCAAATATTTCAGCACTTAAAATTGATACCAGAAATTGCAGATCTTAAAATATTTTCTGCGCAATCGTAGAATGAATCACAAGACTTGTTGATTCCACAAAGGTATGCTAAGCAAACAAGTCCCTCATTAATAATTTTGGCTTAATCAGTAATGCGTAATGTGCAAAAATGGCAGAGGTAGGATGACCCACACAAATTTAGTATAAGAAAGGCTCTTAGGTGTTTAGATCGATCCTAGGGATGATGCAATAGTGATGGGAGAGGGAAGCCTGAGGTCACTATTGCATCATCCCTTAGGATCTAATCACTTAATTAAGAACCTCAGTCTAGGTGCCTATCCAGATTAGAAATGTCACCAGGTTCCTAATTTCACTCACTTCACTGGATACTCTTAGTGAAATGAATTACCTCATTAACGCAATAAATTCAAAGGAAAATATTCATAACATTTTCTAATTGCATTTGAACTATTTTTGCGGTGTTACGTGTCACTGATATTAGAACTACTGCATCTTTAGCCTAGCTGGACAAGATTCGTTTCCTGGCCTCGAACTGATTCTGTGGGCACAAAATTGTCTTTATTAATACATAAACTGTGGTGTGAACGTGTAGTAGTGAAGTACATAGAAGTGCCTGCTTGTACTAAACAGTTGTGTATAGCCTTCACTGGAGTAATAATCTTGAGTACGAGTGGCTGACCTGAACGGAATAGCGACAATGCCATGTATGGACGTACACCCGAGCATGTATGGAGGGGATGTTCGAGGAAGGCTGGTTGAGCGACCTGAGTCTTGGAAGGCTAGTTCCCCCAGCACAACTAACATTAAATAATTTAAGAAAGCTAATCCTTATGCCGATCTCGTTATCTCAGGTGTAAATCATCATGGAAAGACTGCATATTTAGGAGAATCGTTGCACTGGCAGTGTAAACCATCGCTTGGTTGTGGAAACTCTAACGTGGTAGTCTGAGATGGAGCAGAAGCAAAACCAGAGAAAACCGCATTTATAACACTAGATCTAGAAGAGGTGAAACCTGGATTGCCATGTCTTCATGACCTGTGCTGTACAGCAGCTGCAAACTGGTTTGCAACTTGACTGATGTCTTGTGAAGTGTTGCTATATAGCACTCAGAGATGCAGGATGCCCGTGACAAATTCGTTGTCAGAAGACGATTCGTTCCGTCATTTCCCTGCAAAATGATATCCTGTGCAGCTGCAGCAGTTCTAAAAATAGTAACACATGTAGTGTGGGAAAATATTCCGAATGCAGTTATTTGTGTGGGCACTTCATGCTCCTACCCATTCTGTTCTTACTGATTATGCTCTCCTAGCTTAATAAGATATAGTACACAGATTACAATCGAGAGATTTGTGAGCAGAATCATATACGGCATGGATGGGGAACCCTAGCTTATTGTCCAAGTCTGATGGAGATTGTCTAATAAATGACAAATTTTGACTGAAATTGTCTAAAACACTTCAAAATAGCGAAGGGAAAAAAACGATGGTGCTAGTATCAAATGGCATCTGTGCCAGCTTTTGAGCATGGTAGCGTAGCAACTGTAGATTTTGTTCAGAACATTTCGACCACGAAGACCTTAGTCAAATGAAGATGGTGCCACTGGGAGCTTTGCCACTGAGCTACATGTGAGTAAACGTACTGGGCCACGTACCACACATCTGTGGTACTTGGCCCAATACTCAGTACAGTACCGTACAGTACCCAGTATACAGTATCCAGTACATTGCTATACAGCCCAAAATACTCCTGGTAATTTTTTAGCTCTGCTGACTCAGCTGCCCCAATATTTTGGACTTGATTGGAGAATTACATTGTGCTTATGCTGGATATCTCGATGGGAGCAAGATCGTAGCCTTTAACTTGACCATTGGGAAGGAATGCCTTAACACTGCTGAGATTGCAGAATACATGAAACAGTGCCTGGAAGGTGAAAAATGAGAAAACTTTAGTTCACTATATTTGTCACTGATGTCAGCTGTGCCTTATCCCTTAGTGTTTTTATTGTAATCTCCTGATTCTACCTACTACCCAGCAATTGTTTTAGACATTGACCCCATCTTAGCTGCCACTTACGTCAGTCATCAACTTCAGTCAACTTCAGTGATTGTAATTTGTCTTCACCCTCAAACTACAGTGTTAAGCGCATGGAGTGCCCTCACATTATGTCACTCACTGTATGTTGATATGCAGATAGGTATGTAGATATCTTGAGGTTTTGGCTTGTTATATGAAGATGTCAATGCATTTATGCATGTGATGTGGTAGCAAGCATAAGCAGCAACAATTTTCTATTATTTTCTAATTGGTTTTAGCAATATGCATTCAAGTCTGCCAGAATGGTGGCACATGTTCTGCTCCAGATAGCTGCACCTGCACTAGTGGATGGACTGGGAAAACTTGCAGTGAAGGTTTGTGACAGCATACGGTACATGACACGGAAAACTTAACTTTTTCCGCAGACTACCATGTGGGTGATCCGCACATAACCGAGCAGCCGTCTGCGTATGTCCGCATGGAAAATTAGTGGACTCCATGCGGAACCATTATAGCGGATTCCGTGCGGAATTCAGCAGATGTAATATGCAGTTGCAGATCTGCTATGCCTTTTCGTATTTCGTATTTAGCGCTAGTGTTCCGTCGTAATCTCACCCGGAATCTCAGCTGCTTTCGAGCGTTTCATCCTGTTGAAAGTCTTAAACTTGCCATGGAGATGATCATCGTGAACTGGACCGAGGAATATCAAAGGGAGCCCTATTCCTACAATGATAATTCGAACGATCCTTGCGATGTCTTTCTCTATCCTTCAGCATTGTTGTTGCGCACGGCATTCGCCTTCTGGTTTCCACCATTTTCAACCCAAATACGCGGAAAATTCGTGTCCGCCCGTGCGAAAGAGCGTCATTCCGCACAACTATCCGCAGGTGTCCGCGCGGAACAACCACGGAATTCCTCAGAAAAAGTTAAGTTTTCCGTGTCATGTACTGTATAAGCATGTTTTTGATAGATGAATGAAGAAGCGTACCCATATATAGTGCATTTATCTTTTCCATGTATCCATCAGTCAGTCAACCTACATTTCTTTCTGCTCTACTAATACTAATCTTTTCCCCTGGCTTACAGCCGTGTGCACACAGAGATGCCAGAATGGAGGCACCTGTTCAGCTCCAGATAGCTGCATTTGTGTCAGTGGGTGGACTGGACAGTCATGTGAAGAAGGTAGCTACTTACACATTTGTGTAGTCGCTTCAGAATTTACTAACATTTGTTCTTGCCCCTGAATCCTGCATGAAAATTACTTTATTTCTCTTGAGACAGTAATAGCCCACAATGTAGTGTAATCATATGAAGTTGTTGTGATCATTTCCTTCCTCGCCTGCCTTTGATGACGATCGGCGCTAATTGGACCCTGATTAAGAGGTATGCGGCGCGGAGGGCTTACCCCGTTAAATCGAGCGCGTGTTTCCCCGTTTATTGTCGTTTCCTAGTAGTGTTAAGTCGAGTGTTAATACGTAGGGTTTACCGAGAGAGAGTATGGCTTCCAGGCAGTTGCGCCGACAGAGGCAAGTCGTATCCTACAAGGAAGCGACACCGATTAGAATCGATCGGAGCTTCAGCCCCAGGATGTTCCCGATCTCTTCGATCCACTTGCGAACGTTCTCCTCTGTGGGCTCTGTTCCACATCGATGTACGATGTCCTCGAACACTTGGCTACAGATAGAGAAGAGCAGAACCCGATAGGATAGGGATGAACACGCGAACTACACAATACGGTAGCTAGCTAGCTGTTGTAATGTGCGCCCAGTCTTACTTGGAGATCTCGCGCTGAAGCGCCATTGTCACCAATCAATGCCCGAAGGCGTCGGAAACGGGGAAACGCAAAGAAGGGAGCCTCCTCAGAGATTCCTAAGTGCTGCAGAAAAGTTCGAAACGCGGACAGCCTGAGGGCAGGACTCTTCTCAAAATGACACCTTCGGATAGATCGCTTCACGCCCAACACGTTGCTAGGCACCCTTTCTTTTGTTTGTATACTATAACAATATTATGAAGACAAAACAACCAGCAGTGGCGATTACCCTATCATAATACATGCAGTGTACCATGCTAGCTTCAGGAGCAAAACGCGGAGCCATGATTAACGGAAATGCAATACATTATATATCATTGCAATGGGTACAAGTTATACAACATCATGGTGAGCACCCTTTCTTAAGTAAAAGTTCAAGAATAAAGATATTCACTTAAAAAGACAAAATTCCCTTGAAAATGTTCATTTCTTCCAGGAAATTTGTCACCTGTAGGTGTGGAATGCAGGGTAAATGATCACAACAACTTCATATGCGTTAAAAGCTGTCTCAAAATGGACAATCTCTATTTATCTTTGGACTATTAATGTGTCCCATCCATTCATTGTACTTCTGTGTTGTGACTCTGTATTCTTTCATTATCCAACTGCACCCTTAAAAATCTGTGTCATGTAATTGTTTGCTATGTATATGCATGTTTGTTGTTCACTGAATCCAATCTTACTTTATGACATCCTTTATAGGAATCTATTTTAGCTAGCTATATAATTATGATGAATGCTCACTAACACGGACGCGCATGCACTTCGCTTCGAGGTGCATTCGGGCATCTATGAAATGTCCGTTCAGTTCACTTCTTCCTCCACCTCCTATTTGTACATGTGAAATGATGTGTATCGGCCTTGAATAATAATAGTTTAGATAGCTGCACCTGCACTAGTGAAGGACTGGGAACACTTCCTGTGAAGGTTGTGACAGTGAGCACGCATTTGATGGACATCTTAGATGGCATTGATAAGGAAAGTGCCTTCTTGTATTTCTAAAAACATATTGGCTAGGTGTGTATGCATGGGAACTTACAAGCATGTGAAACAATTATAGTCTGTCAATCAGGCCTGGTTTTGAGTAGTTGACAACGTATTTGTACATGTGAATGATGTGTAGCAAGCACAAATAACGATACATTTCTATTTTTCTGTTGGTTTTATATAGCAATATGCACTCATGTCTGCCAGAATGGAGGCACATGTTCAGCTCCAGATAGCTGCACCTGCACTAGTGGATGGACTGGGAACACTTGCAGTGAAGGTTTGCATGCATAGCATGAATGTGTTTTATGGGTATCTTAGGTACCATTGATAAGGAAAGTACTTGAATCAGAGCAAAACAAGTATTAAACAGAAGACTACGAACCTCTGTATAACTCTGTGTACGATTTGTGCTAATAATAACTTGCTCTGTCGAGAAGTATTGGCGCAAATGAAGTCAGTAAAAGAGTGGTAAATGCTCTTGTGGTAAAATTCAGCAAGACCCAGAGAGACGAGAATTGCATCACTCGCTACGCATTCGCAGTATCTAACTTTTCCATGTGTAATAAGTTGTTGCAGTACTCAAATGGAAAGGTACAGCAAGAAAACTACTATTACTCATTGCTATGGAAACTTCCGGCCCATATGACTCTGATAGGAATACTGCGTAGCATTATTACACATGGAAAGGCTAGAAACATCCCTTAAAGGGACAGTATCGCCTCTTGCACAATATTTGCGTAATCTCGCAGTTTCGCGCGTGCACATGCGTTCGAGAAACGGGTTTATTGATCGCTGGAAGATTTCGCAATGGCAGAATCAGCGACAGAGAGTGTGAGGGCCTGAAAATGGTTAATCTTGCCTGGGATGCTATTGTCCTAAATTTCTTAATGGCTGTGTGTGTATTATCAGCCGTTCTTGTAACGGGAAGTGTTCACGTTAGTCCGGACGGGGTTCCTGCCTTTGCAAAGCTGCAAAGCTCTTCTGCACGCCTCTCTGCACTTGCAAGGAGACTAGTAGCAAGGTCTGCACCAATCGTGGCGACGTGGAAGTGGAGGAGGACGACTCAATCGCCGCCGAATGCAATCTAGTTGGTCCTGTACCAGTGCGTCGCTGTACCAACCCCATCGGTGGCAGTACCCGAGGCAGAGAGTTCCTTGACGCAGAAGGTTCCTTGCTGAAGCCGAATGGTCTTGTAGTCATAAGAATACGGCGAAGCAGTGGATTTTCGAACTTTTCCTCCTCTTCTGGAACGTCCAATGCGAGGATCAGTCCTTTCTTCCATTTTCACTTGCTAACAACTTCAATCCGAAGCCTTTACAAGTCCAGCTGACCCTCGGGTAGCTGCCATTTTGCTTCAGCAGCCAATCAGATTAACGATAGAGATTTTGTAGCAAAATCTCTATCATTAATCTGATTGGCTGTTTTGTTGCCTTGTATACGGGAATATGCAGCACGTGCGCGAACCAACGATACTGTCCATTTAACTAACCATTTAAATGTTCATCTTGTCTAGAAACTTTCTCAATACATGCAACTATCAAACAAGACCAATATGTGCAAGTATCGAACAATACAATGTAATTCTCCCAGAAATGGTGAAGAATTGTGGACTTGATACAATAGCGCACATTCATGTCCCATTCAGCACTGTGTGGAGAGAGGAGAAAGTACCAGCGGAGTTGGAGATGCAATGTTAGTACCCATATCCGAGAAGAGATATCTAACTGTATGCGATAAGTGGAGAGGGATCAGTTTATTAGATGTATTTGAAAAGCTGTTTACAAAAGTTATTCAGAAGAGACTGCAAGGAGTAGTGGAGTAAGTGGTTTCTGATTCCCAGTGTGGTTTCCACAAAGGAAGAGGATCCACAGATATAACCTTTGGTGCGAGACAATTGCTTGAGAAAGCAAGGGAACAACTACAAGGTGTTAATGCTTTTGTTGACCTTCGAAAGACTTATGACTCCATTCCCTATCAAACCCTGTGGCTTGTACTGCAGAAGTATGGCATAACTCAATAATAATGTGATAATGAGCCTTATTCAATACTTACACGCGAGAATAAAAAGCAGAGGAGTCAGTAAATGGAGAGACATGACCAGCTAGCAGTGCTCACGCTAACTTTTAGAAAGTGCCAGGACATTTTGTCTGGACAATGTTACCTTTGTCCAGACACCTGCTGGACATTTTGTCTGGACAAGATCGCATTTGACCAGACACCCGCACATTTTGATCAGACTTGCAAACTTCAATAAATTGATCATCAACAATCAATATATAGTAATGCCAGTACATTCGTGCAAAAAGCATAACAATAGTAGAAACAGAATAAATGCCAAACTGTCCAATAAGAAAAAGTGTTAAATTAACTTGAGAATGCATAGCTTGTTATATAACTTCGAAAGATTACAGTCATGATTGGAGCCATTCCTCCCAGTCATCGAAGGAGAATGTTTCATCAGCATCAGCATCTTCCTCCAAATTGATAGCCGCATGAGTTGCAGTTGATTGGCGTTGGGGGACCTGCTGGTTGACTCTTCGTACCTTTTCCTTCATCCATAGCTCAAAAGCGCTACTTGCATCCCAGTCTGAGAGTGGTGGGCCTTCCACATTGATTCGGAGCAGCCGATCAAGGGTATCTTCCTTAAGGCAGGTTCATCTGTCATTTTTAATCAATTTGAGTTGTGAAAACACTCTTTCAAGCCAACCATTAGCCATTGGCAGGCAAAACAACAGCTCAATGATGGCCAACACATTGGTCCACCCCTTCGCATCTACTGCGTTGAAGAGTTTCCACCAAATGACCTTGTAGTCTTCCTGGACAAGGTTCAGGTACTGCTTTCCATATCCCACCATATCATCCCACTCTTCCTGACAAGAGTGAGATCAACAGAGTCACTCTCCAGAGGGACCATGAATCTCACCCAGACGGCATCCAATGCTGCATACCCAGAAGAGGGTGACTCACTTCGTTCCCAGCCATTAGTGGCCAAAAGAGCCATGGCGTGGCTGAGCAGCTCATTGTCATGGGATCTCATGCGCTCACGAAGGCATTTCTCTACAGCTTCAATCCACACAGTGTAATGGTCTTTCAGGTAAGTAAGAGCTCGATCATGACACTTCAACTCAATCCCTTGGTAAATGTACGATCCGTCTTCTTCCTCCTGAATCCGTCCAAGCACCTTTTTTCACGGAAGGCAGCTCTTCAAACTGCACAGTTGCAAGCTTATCAAGGGACCTCTTGGTCTTAAAAACAGCCTCAATTGCTCGCAAGTCATGGAAGAAGGCACAACCAAGCAGGACCTTTGAGTCTTGCCACTTCTTAACATATCCCTTCATCTTTGCCTTGTCAGCTGGCTTGACGCTGGCATCCTCTGTCATGGCAGTCAGGTGACTGATGTAGGCACCAAACCTATCTATCATCCTCTCCAGTGCAGCCACTTTGTGCACAACAAAGCGTGTCCCACACGCACGCAGGGGACGTGTTCCTCCTTTGCTGGGCATCTCCGTGGGCTCCAAACATGCCTTTAGCTCACTGACAATGCCTTCCAGCTCGCGACACTTCTTGGGTGACTTTTTATATATACAGTAAAGTCGCAAAAGAAGCTCCTCCACCGTAGCAAAAAATGTGGGTTTCAGAGCATCTTTCGCCGATAGCAAAAAAACCCATAGCATTTCACAGTAAGCAGGCCCCTCAAACCACCCTGCGCAAAGTTAATTGGCATTGGTTCCGTCACAACCAAAGCCAATCATTTTGGTTTTCCACTTGTCAAGCTTCATGTATTCGACCGCTCTCTTGAGGGAATCAAAAAGACCTTGAGCTGTTCCACTACTGAGGTGTCTGACGGCGAAAAACTTATTCCTAACACACACCTTCCCATCAGTGGAGAAAGGATCAAAGTGCAGGACAAGAAACATTTCAACCTCTTCATTGCCAGCATCAGTGCTTGCATCCGCTTGTAGGCTAAAAAACTTTGACTGCTCAAGTGATTTCAGCAGAATGTCTTGCTGTTCTCGAGCTATAAACTCGATGAAGGTGGCACAGGCCTTATCATTCTGATACTCAGACCCCAAATCAGCACCATGACGTTCCTCCAGCTCACAGATAGGCTTCATCTTCGCAAATGCGAGCTTCTCTTTGGCTATCACGTATGCCGTTTCAAACTTGCGCTTAATCTTAGTGGTAGAAGCGGCATCCATCGATGACTGAGCCAGTGCTCTCGCTATCAGCGTGTACTCGCAAGGCCCGCTAGATTGCGCTTTCTTAAAAAGAACCATCGCGTACTTGTGCACGTCGGTGTCGGCATGATCCTTGAAGGTGAATGTGCGCACGTTAGACGTACCTTCAATGAATGCAGGCCTGTAGTTTCGCATTGGCTGGAGTCTTTCCCGAAACCGAGAACAGACGGCGCACTTCAGTGTCACCACGCGGTCGCGATCGTCAGCTGATGTCTCGAATTTGAGCCATACGGAGGTGTTCAGCTCTTTGTCGTTCTCCACAACCCACTTCTCTACGGTTTTCTTCTGTACGGAACGTTTTTTGGTTGGCGGGTCACTGCACGGGGCGTCTAGACCTATAACTGAGCTCTCCTCCACACTGCACTTTCTTTGTGCGGACATTTTGCCAGAACGAAAGACTATTGACCGGATATTTCCGGAAATTGACCGGAAATTGTCCGGTGTCCAAACGTTATTTCGACCACTGAGCTGTGAAGTCAACAATGGCCGGACTGAGACAAAGATGCCTCATTGCACCAACGCTCTTCGATTTGGCACTTCCACATGATCATCACATGTTGGCGAGACTGGTGCTATCTCTTTTGGAGTGGACATTTGTTACAAATGCAGTGGAACACTCATTGGTGAGAGAATGCATACTCCATCCATAGGCGTAGCCAGGATTCGGGAAGGGGGGATCTACCACCAAGGGTGCTCACCGCCTAGGGAAGAACTTTGGTCCAATGGATGTTGGATAGCTATCTCAGTTAATGACTTTGAGTGACATACAAGAACATGTACATGATAACATCACAAACAGTTTCAGAAATGCTGTAGCTTTAGATACCAGTCACGAGTAGATCATGTTCATTTCTAAGCGTCTTGGGTGGACAGCTGCAAATCTGTCACGAATTCGAAGAGTCACTCTGACTGTTTTCATCGTTCTGGAAGAAGTCTGTGATTGATCTTCATAGGGCAAGTATCTCCACCTGGAACATGCTGCCGCTTCGACATCTCTAGGCCTGATCCTCGCGCTATCTCTCATAGCTTTGTACGATCTGACTATTGTATACACCACGTGGGTATGTAGATGCACATACGCAGCTCCTATAGCTAGCATCTCGCGATCCAGCTGACCCGCTGCCGTTGTATGACGTCACGAATAAATGGCCGCTGGCGGACGGGTGGTGTCTGACTCATGAGGCTATCAGTTAGTAATTGTATGTGATCCTGTGTGCTAGATAACTACCTAGCCAGCTACCTAAAAGGTTTTAAAAGTACATAATCCATTGCCACAGTCAGGTAGGGGGGGTTTGTCCGAACCCCCCGAACCCCCATGCCATCATTGACCATTGTCAGAGCTCCTGTTTGCTGATGATGCAGTATCTGTGAGCACCACCAGAGAGAGAGCATGAAGAGAGCAGCACAGGCACTGGAAGAAGTGACATTAGAGTAAAACAAACTTAGTAGCAGGTGTGAACTGTGCAGACACTGACCTACAGCCAGTCTACATCAGAGCGGAACCATTGAAGCTGTGACGAATTCAAGTATCTGGGGACAATCATTGAGACAAGTGGAAGTGTACAAAAGGAGGTGGAGAACAGAATATCCATAGCCTCAAGAGTGTTCGGAGCACAAAAGAGACCTGTGTTTGCAGATACAGACCTGTCACTAGCCACAAAGAGGGTTGTCTACCGAGCAGTAGTGTTAGGAGTATTGGTGTGTGGGCAGAGACATGGCCCACCAAGAGAGAAAACAGTAGGAAGCTAAAAGTGTTCCACAACAGGTGCCTTAGATCAATCTTAGGCATATCAACAGCTAGGCAGACGACAGAGCACATCAGTAGTCTACAAATTGGACAGAGGTTTGGGATGGAAGAGTCACTAAAAGACTTGGGTATCAGCAAGGAGACTTCGCTGGTTAGGTGATTTAGTCTGGATGGAAGCAGTCTGACTCCCAAAGAGGTTACTTTTTGGGGATCATGCGGAATAAAGGGACACGGCCATATTGCGACGATTATGACGTCATAGGAATTGACCAATAGGTGTGATGATGGCATCAGAGAGGTCACGTGCCCTCTTTGGCGCTGATTTCGAAGGTCTCGGCGGTTATGTCAATCTTAGCATTTAGCAGGCTTCTTGGTAGCCCAGTTGAGGACATCATCTCCTGGCTGCAAACCAAGAAGCAGCTAGCTGCATCTAAGAATTGTCCAGCTTGTCAAGCAGCTATAATTCTGTCTCCCAGGAGTGACAGGAGTGATGGTCACAGGTATGTAAACTTGTTTATTCTTAGTGGTGCCTTAAGTAAACAAACAGCCATACATACATACATATCAATAACACAGAACATACTACATGACAATAAATAATAATTAAACTGCAGATGGCGCTGTCCAACATGCCACAAATGCTGTACCATCAGAGAAGGCAGCTTCTTCAGCAAATCAAAGCTACCTCTCCAGAAGTGGCTGGTCCTGATGTACTGGTGGTCAAGACAGTACCCCGTTTCTGACGCTGCAGAGGAGGCTGCAGTAGACATTAACACAGCTATTGCAGTGTATCAGTGGCTACGAGAAGTGTGTAGTGCAAAGTTAGTCAGCACCCCAATTAAACTGGGAGGTAGTGGCGTGGTTGTGCAGATAGATGAGTCACTGATGCGGCACAAACCCAAGGTATGCACAAAAATGGCATATGGAAATAAAATGACAAATGCACATTACTGGGCATTGCTGAAACTATATTTATCTTTGTAACAGCACCACCGAGGAAGAGCCACCAGTAATGAAGTGTGGGTCTTTGGAATGGTGGACACAAGCAGCAGGCCCGCACTTGGGTATACGGAAATTGTCCCGTGCCGAGATGCTAACATGCTGCTGCCTATCATTCAGGCCCATACACTTCCTGGTACAATAATCCACAGCGATCTGTGCAGCGCATACAGTAGAGTGCAGTCGCTGCCTAATGTCGCGACACACTCCACTGTAAATCATTCTATTGAGTTTGTGAACCCCACACGTTGAATCATATTGGAACAGGGTGAAGACTAAGTTCAAGCGCATGAGAGGATGCCACCTGGTGCAGCTACCAAGCTACTTAGATGAGTTTCTGTGGCGAGAGCGGTATGGGACAACTACAAGCTCTGCTCTGGAGGCCATCATTGCAGATATTGCTGCACAATACCCCGTTTAACTTACTTCGCTTTATACACGCTGTACGCTGTACCTGTTATTTTAATAGCTAATCAAACAATTTTCATCATCTGTACTTTTCTTTGCAGCTGCACTTTCACTTTCTTGCCCTTCAACAAGAGTCTTTCTTCAGACTCAGCAGCCATATAAATGACATCGTCACACCTAGTGGTCACTTCCTATGACGTCACAATTGCCGCAATATGGCCGTGTCCCTTTATTCCGGATGATCCCTTTTTGGATGGCTACCACAGCCCCGCCGTGCACATGGTCTTATTAAGATGAGATGGAGAGATTGAGTGAGTGAAGCTGTTTGGAAACTCAACATTGTGGAAAGCTGGTTCTGTGTGGCTCAAGACAGAGGTGCCTGGGATTGAAGTGCAGAGAGGGGCTACAAGTATGCACCAGCGAGTGGAGAAAGACAGAGCAAAGTGCCTAACATCTTCAACTGTGTGTGGAGTTGTTAGCTACACATGTTCCAACTGCCGAAGATCATTCAGGAGAAGACATGACATTACTAGACACAAGTGTCTGACAACAGGCCCAGTGGGCAGACGTTGTCAAATAGTCAAACCTAGACATTATGCTCAGTCTGCCGAGAAATGTTTAATTAGCTATTCCATTTTTTATGGCCTTAATTTTTTTCCTGTTCTTTTAAGTATACACACTCAGTTTATTCCTCAGGGGTAGCCAGAGTGCGCAAACATTAGATTTCAGTACATTAATTACATTACATTTACCATGGCATTTTGCAACTTGCACTGTATATAGCTAGTGCTTGTGCTCACACTTAATCTACTTTCTCAGATCCCCCTCCCCTCTCCACACACACCTACTCAGCTTGTCTACTGCTATGTCAGCACTGTACTCACTGCAATAGAAGAAAGCATGTTCACTGTTTACTTACTTGTGTATTCTTTCTGTTTGAAGCCATTTGCTCTGAGACCTGCCAGAATGGAGGAATTTGTTCATCTCCAGACACATGCAGTTGTGCTCATGGTTGGACTGGGAATACTTGTAGCGAAGGTTTGTGAAGTGTCTGCATTTGCGCATATGCTTAACAATTATGCATATACTGTATAGCAGGAACATTCTGCACGATGTAATGCCCATGATGTTTTTGTGATTCAACCACATTCGTAAAATATTCAATTCATGAATTGTTTTTTCTTAATGGGCCAAGCTGATTTAGAATGGAATTGTAAATGTCATCTGCAAAATCTTTGAAGTTGAGCAAATTCACAATTTTCTTTTACTCAATTTTTCCGATATCTGGCACTTCAGTTTTCAGCAGTAACCAGTACTTTCAGTTAAACTCATGGGGCTTGCTACCAAAACTCCAAATACCTGCTGTTCAGTCACACCTAACAATTGGGTGGGTACATATGGTACATGTCACATGAAACTTTGCAAAATCCGACGAATTCCATGGTAAGCACAGAACATTGCCCTATATGGCTCATTCTACTGCCCTTTCTGTAACTCGTGTTTTGAACGGTTTTATTTTAGCAACATTAACGAATTTCAGCCTTTTTCTTCGGATACTACAGTTAAGAGACAAGTAACAAGCCATGAACGTAGAAGTGATAAAGAAGTGGTAAAGTTCCTTTACTCAGCACAGTACCTTCGACGATTCCACAGCTATAGTACCCCTATGACAATTCCACAGCTACAGTACCCCTTCGATGATTCCATGGCTACAGTACCCCTATGGCTATTCCACGGCTGCAGTACTCTTTCAACTACTTCACTAGTCTTATGTAGCCAGACCGCCATTTTGTTCTGGCTCTGCCTCCATGAAGTGGAGGTGGAACCGTGGCAGTCTGACTATGTGAGACTTCTCCACGACTACCTATTTCATTAATGCGTAGTACGGCGATTCCAGGGTTATCCTTTGACGCTATTCTGCAGATGCCTTTGATAATTCTGACGACTGCGCAAATGCCCTTCACACATCTGCGGATACCCTTTGACGATTTACACACCAAACTGTTGAACATACACACATAGCAAACATGAACATATACACATGCATGGGCAGATCGAGGTACACAGACAATCACATACGCAGAGAACATAGCTCTGATGCTGTATACAGCTACAATAGATAGATAGATAAACAAGAGTGCTGAATCCACATGAGTGGATTTCCATGGAGGTCCTGGATTGTACGTACAAGAATACACACACACACACAGGTACATACACATACGGATCTAAGTAACTAATGAGTTCAGATAGCGAGAAAATAATTTGATAATATTGAATTGATTACAGGTTCTATTCTGCATTCTCGAAAGACTACAAGTTCAATACTGCATTCTTGAAGAATTGCAAGTTTTATATAGTTCTGATTCTCTGTGGGAGCTAATTGTATTGTAGAGTGCCTTGGAATTCAAATGATGACCTGTATACCTCCGTATGTGGTTGTTACAGGTGGGGTTTGTCAGCATTTCTAGTTGATGAATAGGTACGGGAGCTCTTAACAAACTTTTCACATAGATAGTGGGAGCTTGGTTAAGCATGCACCAGTGGACCTGGCACAGCAATGAGTTGTGGCGCTGCAAATGGAGAGGTCTATTCGAGCTACCTTCTGATGGGGCACTTGGTGTATGCGGAGGCTTGGCTAAGATGACTCTCATGCCAAGATTTTGCATTCAGTCAAGGCTTTGGCTATGGCGGGAGTTGCAGGAGTGCCATACTACAGAGCAGTAGTCTGCATGTGGAAGAACCAGTGCATTGTATAGCATCTGTTTGGTTGCCAGGGGCGACGGACTCTTCTTATGCTAGCAGTAACAGCTAGCATTCTTCTGCATACACTTTGCATATGAGACTTCCAACTGAGGTCATTGTTGATGGTCAAGACTTCATCCTCTCCAATATTTTGTAGATGGAACACTGACTTGACCCGATGTAAAGCAGGTGGTTTACTGTGGTGCACAGGTTGCTTGGCTAAGTCAGTACAGTAGGAGTTAAGCTGGCTTGCAATCTCAGAGGGTGATGTAGGGATACTGGAGTTGGTCTCTAGCTGGGATACCCTGCACTTGATTTTGCGTCCCAGAGCCTTGTTCTTAGTTAATCCCATAATATTTTGAGTTGCTTTGACATGTCTTTTCAAGCTCTCTCTAAATGATCTTTCTGTGACTCCCTCATTTTTACTGCATTCCTCAGTTCTCGGTAAATCTGCCAGTCCTTGTGTTGTTCCTCCCATGTGTTCCTGTAGCTTTTATGATAGTAGTTCCAAGACCTCATCATCATCTGGATATCATCAGAAATCATGAGTGGCTGTGTTGACTAGCTCTTATCTTGATCAAAGGGGCACGTTCGTTTACGATCTCCATGAAGAGTGTCTTTCAATAATCTCATCTGTCATCAATAGAGGCAGAAGCATCAATAACTCCCCAGGGGGTCACCTGCAGGTCGGTTAACAAGGTGTCAATCTTACATGTAATAAAAGAGTGAATCTTCTTGACAGGTTAGGTGGGTCTCTTTTTCCTAGCGGATCTCAATGCATAAATAAGCATATGGCCACTTCCTGCTAGTTGGGTCCAGTAGTGAAACACTTAGGGGCTGAGATAAAGCAGAGATCAATGAGAGGCTGTGAGTGTTGTGTGACCCAGGTAGGCTGGGAGATGAGCTGAGAGAGTTGGTGTTCCTCCATGATGGCAGTGAGAGAGCTGGTGGTGGCATTAGGTGCTAAGATTATGGAGTTAAGTTCACCCATTACCATCAGCTCCTTTCAGTCTCTTGAGGCTTGCTCAAGCATGATCTTCAATGGGACTTTTAGCAGAGCTGGTTGGTCGGTCAATAGATATGACATAGTAAGGTGGCAGATATCTCAATTTGCAACTCCAGCCATATAGCTTTATACGTATGTGATGCTCCAGGTCTGTTCTGTGACTTCTAATGGACTCAGGTACTTGGACCAGGATACCACCTCCCCTTCCATGTTTCTTGTCCTTTGATACAACTTAAAGCGATCCACCATAACAGCTTCATTGGCCACAAAACTGTCCAGCCATGTTTCATTTAACCAAGGATTACTGGGCATTCACTACTGCGGAGAAAGTCTGAGATCTCATCCATTTTAGATGATAATGGCAGAATGTTGAGATGGCAGAAGGTGTAGCCCTCAGATGTGAAAAAGGATGGTTGTTGTGGCTGACTCGTGGAGAAAGATGGTGGGACCCCTCCTTGATCAGGTGTACTTGCTTTTGGGTGGAGGTGTTCAGTGTCAGAGTTAGGCCTGGTGGCTTAAAATCTGGAGCGAAAAGAATGCAGTCATGGTCCAATGGATGAGTCCTGGGCTTCTGAATTGATTCGAAGGACACAATGCCTCTTAGATCACAAGGAAGACAGCATAAGTCAACTTGAGATTCGCGCAATCTGCCATCTTGAATCTTGAATCTTGAATTGCATAGCACAGTATAATTCAAAGCTAGTGTAGACAGAATTCAGAAAGAGGAAGCTTGCAGAAGCACTGTCAAGACTGAAGGTGATTCGCTCCTGTGATTCTGAATGGTTTCAACATGTACTAAGTGTTGCTGTGCTGTATGCAGCCATCAAAGTTTAGAGTAGACAATGTTTTGGCATTCAAGCCTTTCCTGGGACTGTGATAAACAACCTTGGGTGTGACTTTGTTCTCTGTAACAATGTTGTTACACATCGTACAGTGATCTTGCATTAACCATAGAAATTTTGAAAGATCATGACAATTTTATATAGACCTTTGGATGATAATGTCATGCCTTTTGGATGGCTATTGAAATCTTAGATGATTTTGGACTGTTTTGTGATGCAGTGTAAAGTGAGCATACATGCAGACTTGTCACTATCTAAGTGTTTTTAATGGTCAAAAGCATGAATGCTACTATTCCACTCCCTTGTGCCTCCCCATTTGTTTTGTAGCCGTATGCTCTGAGATCTGCCTGAATGGAGGAACCTGCTCATCTCCTGATACCTGCAGTTGTGCTCATGGTTGGACTGGAAACACTTGTAGTGAAGGTTTGTGAAATGCATGAGTTTGTTTGATTAGGATTTATAGCAGATATGACGTTTAGAAAGCACTATGCTCATTAAACGGAGAGAAATCTTGCTCGGAATCTCAGCTAGGAGTACAGTGGTCTGGACACCAAATAATTGTGTCACAGTACTAATTAGAGTAAGTCTGATTAACAAAAGACCCAGCCTTACCATTGAACTCCCACCTGTGATTGCCACTCTCATCATTCATATACAGCCACCTAGTAAACAAAATTTCTAAAGTGAATGTGTATATATATGTATGGATAGCTGGCTGAGATTCAACAAAGTATCTAAGTTTATAAGCATGCTATATAGTGGAAAATTTTGCAGGTAAACGTTTCATGATTTCATGCACTTCATGCATTTTATAAACAAGTATTTCACAAATTGTGTCTTTACAAAGCAGCTCACTTCCAGCAACTGTACTGACTGGATTACTGTTAGATGCAGAATCACGTGAACTTAGAGCTTTGTGGGCCACTCCCAGTGAGAGATGGTATGGTACATCAGAAAGATTCCTGTTACCCAGTGGTGGAATGAATATTTGAATATTCAGTATACGTATTTCAAAGGGTAGCCAGCATTTGAATATGATTTTGCCCAATATCCATTACTATTTGATATGTATGGTATACTTTGACATTAAATGGTGAATGTCCTCAGTGGAAACTGACAGATAGATAAGCTGCCAACCAGAATTTCCCACTAGCACAAATCGCTTTTTCAGTGGAAGGGTTTACCCCAGCATATCAGCATTTTTGGACTGCAGGCAGAACTGTTACTGCAACCATGGATAGTGCCTGGTTCACCCAACCTTAATACACTCCTGGTCTTTATTAGAAACCACAACATATGTATTTGACCGTAACATATGTATATTTCAACCCAAATTTCTTGCATTTGTCCCAACTCTAAACCTGACACACAAAGGTGAGGCAACAATTAAAACAATACGTGGGAATCAGTCAGAATATTTGCACATCACAATGCCATCCAGCTGGAACACTGTCCTCTTTGGTAATCTTCTAAGTGCAGAATGGTCCATTGTCAGTGATAGATGGGGCTGACAGAACCTACCAGGACAAATACTAAAGAAACCTGATGGTTTGCTCCACTAGTAAAGAGGAGTATGTGACAGTATGGGTGGACTGGCTTTAAATCTTGACTATGCCTAAGATGGCTGTACAGTTCCATATGATAAACATGTTACACATTTATGCATACACGCAGTTACAGTGTGTGTGTTGTTTCGATGCTTTGTAATTTCTTGTACATGGTCATGTGAGCTTAATGTAGTTACAATACGTATGTGATGCATGAGTACATGTGCATGCCCACAATTTCTTCCTATGCCTCTGAGTCATATGTATGCTTATAAAGTGATTTGCGTGTGGCGAATAGATCTTGATGAGTACATACGTAGCAGAATCAGTCCATAACAACTGATTGCAGGACATTTTGGCCACGTAGGCCTTTGTCAACTGCATACAAAACAGTTTTTTTACACAGTTGAAGAAGGTGTATGTGGCCGAAACATCCTGCCATTATTTGCGATATTTAATGATTCTGCTATGTATATGCTCATAAAGATCTATTTGCCAGTTGTCACAACATAACAATCAGCCTCTACATTATCCGTAATTTGTTTGCTCATTTGGTATGATGATGTCATGTGTACATGTGAAATGATCTGGTAGCATGAGTCCACAATAATGATACTTGTAGCTATGTACTTATGTTCTGCTATCATGTACAGCCATATGTACTCAAGTCTGCCAAAATGGAGGTACATGTTCGGCTCCAGATAGCTGCACCTGCACTAGTGGATGGACTGGGAGCACTTGCAGTGAAGGTTTGTGACAGTATGCATTATATGATTACAAGTAACAGCAATCAAATGCTTTCCTGTTTGTTGTGGTTCACGTTTCAGTATCGAGCACCTATTTAACTCCATACTATTATTACAATTAAAGTAAAGTAATTAATAAGATTACCCAAACTCACTGGTTCAGTCGCAGCAAAAAGTACACGGTTATCAGTGCCAACGTTTCTATGGATATCAGCGAGCACATTTTAGAAGCTGCTGCAGGTAGCCCTATATGTTTTCATTTTGTACCTGTCATATGGCTTCATGTTACAGCAATATATATATATGCACCGTTGCCGAGGCAACCGCATGTGGTCCAAACCCATAACCGGGATATAACTGCAATAAGAAGCCTATATATGCATTGTGGCTTCTTAAATCTGGCCTGTTATATCCTGCCCATTTTGGAAAGTGTTATGTGTTTCATGAAGCTAAAGTAATCATAACACCTAGCCTAAAATAACAATTAATGATATCATTGAAGCAAAAGATTAGCATGAAAGTAAACACGACACCAAGCTCATGATAGCAATAAAGCAAAGGTTAGCAAAAAATTTAAGGTCACTACTCTACTGCATTAAAAGTTGCAGAAAGGTTAAAAGTCCTTTAGAAACTCCAGCATTTCATGTTCATCTAAGGTAAAATCCAAAGCAGGAACTGGAGGCAGAGATGACAGTGGTGAAAGCTGCTGGCTCATGTGTATGGTTACTGTGCATCCTTGCATGTTAAACGTTGACTGGTGTGGCAAGCAAATGGGATTTGGGACACTTCTCCTTACATTTAGGACAGTTGGGGTAGTCAGAGTAGGAGGAATCTACGAAGTTGTTCGTGCACAAGCAAACACAACCAGACGGGAGCTGAGCCATCCTGAACATGGTTAAATGTATCTCATCCGTTGTTTTCTCAGAATTGATTGCGATGGACGCTATTTCGTTCGTTTAATTCGCTATATTAATGTAATGTAATGTAAATAAATGAATAAATAAATAAAAATATAATGTTTGGGCACTCTGGCTAGTGTGATGGACAGGCAGGGTGTAGGGCCTTAAAGTACAGGGAAATTGAAGGCTTTAAAAAATGGAATAGATGATTAAACGTTCTGTGGCTAAAGTAGATGGCAAAATTCTTTGTGTATAAATTCCAACACTTCTGTACATAATGTATTGCAAATTCATACTTCAGGTTACCTCTCTCTCTCTTTCTCTCTCTATATATATGTTATATATATAGTATGGTAGGGAGGTCCATATTCGATATATACAACCTAAGGTGACATATTTACCAGGCGTGAAGTGCCAAGCAAGGTAAATATGCCGCCGAGGTCGTATATAAAGGGTATGGACCGACCTACCGTATTTTATATACTATATACTATGGTGAGTGTGCAACAGACAAACCTTTTGCCTAAAAATGCTTCGCGAAATCACACCATTTTTGCCCAAAAAGTATATCGGATATATGCGACCACTTCGCCATACTTAAGTTCCTATGGTTGCACAATCACCATGGTATCTATATAAATAAAGAGGAATTGAAAACGGTTGTCCACGATATCCTTACATGCGCGCAAACAAATTGCCACGAAACCTTCACAGCGCATTGGAACCCCTACCGTAGAGTGTCCTTGAGGGGGTGATGAGCGCAAATACGCTTCAGCCGAGGAGCGCGCGACGAAAAACCAGAAATCGCTGTCCGCCTTTTTGGTTTTACAGAGAAAGTATACGGACTTCCGTGCACAGTTTGCACATTGTTTTTGTGGAAGCGCCATCTGCCACCGTGGGAATTTCGTTTTTATGGTGTGCCATAGCAGTGGAAGCTCGCCGAAGGCGGGCTGCCTCTGCTAGTATATATATCAGACGTCACGGTAGTGACGTCTATGTAGGGATGGTGGTGGTTGTTTGTATACCGTAATACATTAGAAAACCGCTGCTAGCGTTGTACGGGGCTTTAAAAGCGGAGAATTGAACTGGCGAAGAGCAAGTATGGACTACATACCAGACAGCGCTAACTGTTCTTCCACGTTAAGACACGCCAGCATGTGGAAAACGTCCAAGACATTTTCCGCATTTCGTCTTTTTCTTCTTCTTCCAATTCTTCTTGTCCAGGCGCTCTAGCTCACGAACGCTGAAGTGTATGGGAATATTTTCACCACCGTCTGACGCCGCTTTTGTCGGGTTGTATTCTTTTGTACACTAGAGCGTGCTGCGAGCTAGTTAGGGTGATGGCGATTTCCTGGACTTCCTGGCTCGTTGCCACGAACATGACGCCATTTGTAATGACGTTTCACAACCGGTTTCAGGCAGCTGAACGAAGCGCGAATCATCGTGTCTATGCCCAAAAACAGTTGCAGCTGTTTTTCGGCTCGTACTTCTGTTAGCTGGACTTTCGCCCTTCACTGCAGATCAGGACGCCTCCAAACTTGCTGTTTTAGTCTGTTTGCCTTTCAACTGTTCCTACGCCTCAACCAGAAGCCACCCTTTGCCCCTCGGGAAGTTTCTCGCTGTTGTTTGCTCTTGTTACTTCAGTGTAGCGGCAGTGCAAGTGTCACTTGCTTCGTATTGTTATTTTCTGTTCTCCTTCGCCTTTCCTGTGCCTTAACACGAGGGCACTTCATTTCTTTGGAACATTTTCTGCCAGGGAGCGCAGGGTCTTTTACTTTACACCGTTGCTGCCTGATTCTGAGCTTGTTTGTTTTGCGGGTGCTGTGTTGTCCCTGCTGGGGCACTACTCATTTCTCTACGTTTGCTTCTGACCACGAAAATGGTAAGTATGCACGTTCATTTTCTGTCTTCGCGGTATTTCGTCGCCTTCGTCTGTGTTTTCTATGTTATACTGTGTGTTTCTGTTCCTGGTGATAAACCGCTCTGTGGCTGGAGTGGTCTTCCCTGCAGCTGGGGCACATCACCCTGTGGCTGGGGTTATTCTTACTGTGGTAGAGGAAATTCACCCCGTAGCTGTAGTAACTTGCCCTGTGGCAAGGGTCATGCACTACTGTGTAGCACAAGTCACCTCAAGTCCACAGTCCCCCCTTTCACACGGGCAGCACAATCCGGATCAGACCCGGATTATGGCGTTCACACGGGCAGACTAATCCGGGTCCGATCCGGCTGTCATTGGTAGATTGCCCTTTCACTTGCAGAATAGTAGCAGACCACTTTGATGAGTGGGGTAATGCACTCTCTGACAGGAATAATAAATTGCAAAGGAGATTGTGTACAATCCATGGCATGTTTGTTTACAATCCATGCTGTATGGAAAGTTCTGCACTACACATGTCAGTGGATGTGTACATTTCAGGTACAGGCCAGCACATGAAGCGTTTGTAGATAAGATAGATTCGTACATCATCTCCAGCCATATCATTCTAGGTCAGTTTGTATATTATTGCAACTAAATTTGAATGTATTAGACTATGCACTGTGTGCATGCCAAAAAACTAATGAAACAAGGGTATAAAAATGTTTCCTTCAAAAACAAGTAGAGATGTAGGAATGGTGGATGGTGTCTCTGATGCCATTGGTAGCTGCATGGAAAAACCAACTGGTGGAAAAAGTCCAGGAACAAGGAGGTCTATTTCGCGACTGTAACAACCTGGTCAACATTCGCTGCCTTCAAGACACACTTTGGATACACTTTCACCATCCCTACATCTGGCAACATTTTCATGCGGCTAGGTTCAGTGTACCGGTCTGCTTTATTGACCTCAACATTTACTGACACTGCCGTCTACTCATACACAGAAGATTTGATTTTCAATGTCCCCCCGTGGCTAATTATTCAAATCTTTGTGCTAGCAGGTAGAGCATAATACTTGAATATACTTTGATTGTCAAAGAGATATAGTTAGAGCAAGTGTTAAATTTCAAGACAGTGACTATAGTTACTGTCAGTATAATTTTATTTTGTGGTCCTTCATTAGCTATGCTTCCACTGACTTATTCATTAGTTACTTACTCGCAAGACTATTTGCATTAATATTGGCAATACATGAAGGACATATGCATATTATACCTACTGTATACAACTAAGACTTTCATTAATCATTTGGTATGTGTTGCATTACATGTTATATTGCTATCTGGCACAATATCAACCCCAGTACAAGTGATTTGCCACAGGCCATATGGAATTCAAAGCGATCTTCAGTGCATGAGTTGGTGGACAATTTATTATTGTCGAGGCCATGATGGCAGTGCCGCATCAAAATGTTGCCAGATGTAGGGATGGTGAAAGTGTATCCAAAGTGTGTCTTGAAGGCAGCAAATGTTGACCCGGTTGTTATAGTCGCGAAATAGACCTCCTTGTTCCTGGACGTTTTCCACCAGTTGGTTTTCCATGCAGCTACCAGTGGCATCAGAGACACCATCCACCATCTCTACATCTCTACTTGCTTTTGAAGGAAACATTTTTATACCCTTTATATATATATATATAATGTTGATGCTGTAATAATATATAACTGTACTAGAATGTATAGTGTAAAGTACAGGCAAGGTATTGCGTTCAGTAGCATTTATATTGGCGGCCTTTTTCTTGGCTCTCGTCAGGGAGAAAAGCCACAATGACCTCAGAACGTCACACAAGTCGCTGTTTGTTGTTGTTCTGAACAATGCGATGTGTTCATTGGATGTCAACATCAGCGCTGTCCACAAGTAGCAGGAGCGACGCTAACCTTGAAAAAACACGCTATATCGTTTGCAGTGTGTCCATTTTCGCAGCACTGCTGAGAACAATGGACAGGAGTAACACCAAGCTGGGTGAGGGTGTTAAACATTTATTCTAAGGTTTGCTAGCTGTATGGGGATTGTTACACTGAAGCCCAGTGTGAGGCTATGGTGACATCACCACAGCCTCACACCGGGCTTCAGTGTAACAATCCCCATCCTGCCATAGAGCGCACAGTCACGCTTACGACTACTAGCCTCTACCTGCTTCTGTTGAAACCACAAGTGTTCTACTTGGGGTGGATACAGAGGCAACCAGTCATCCAGCAATTACCATCAGTACGCCACACTAACGAGGCACAACAAGGGGAGGTGGGGAGGCGATCACTGTTTGCCATAAATAGGACTTTGGTCCCCCTGGCCAGGGATCAATTTGTATTGACCTGGTCAGGTTTTGGCATAATTATCCAGTGATTATTGCCACACGTTTGCTGGCTGTGTTTCCGTAGGAAAGCTTAGCACGCTGTGAAAACATAAAGATCTATTGTCTCCAGCAGCACACGCTGTTTGTACTTGGAACAAAGTCTCTTCTGACTTGGCTAAACACCTGCTACTGTGTCCCTACAACTTGTCTGTGTGCATGTCACTGCATTCTTAACTGTGTTTCTGTCTTGAAACATAGAAATACAATGTGGCTACGCAGTTTAGCATGCATGATTGTCTGGTGCAACTCCAAATGAGGAAGGAAAATTAATGCACAGTATGTCTGTGTCTGTGTGCCCATGCCTGAGTAGAACTGTGTGTGCTCATACTTTTTGGGGCGCCAAAGGCACCCTTATATTGTTTTCAGATTTAGGTTTTGTATAGCTTCATGTTCGTATATATAATATTATATATATATTTACCTCGTTGTCATGGCAACCGCAGAAAAATATATCACATATACAAGCTAAAAGAAGGGTCTAGCAGGCTAGACTGGGATATAACAGGAATTAAGAAGCCACTTATCGTCTCAGGGGCTCTTAAATCCTGTTATATCACGCCTGAATATGGAAGGTGTGAAGATAACAATGTAGGTGCCAATAAATTGGCATTGCTGCAGACCTAATCCGTCGACGAAAACACTCCAGGCACAAGTAACGAACCTCAGTCGTCGTCTTCTCAGAGCTAGTTGCAATGGACGCTACTTTCGTTCGTTAAATTTGTTAGCGTTGACAAACCTATCACAACAAAGGTGTGGTTCCGCGACGACAGCGCCATTTTCCTATTCTGACGCAACTACATTTAAAAGCTCAGCCGGCGTATATAGCAGCTATACACCGAAGCGCCGAGGTATAACTAATACATATATATATATATATTGCAACTTGCACTGTATATATATATATATATATACTACGATCACCACACAGTGCAAGTTCCAATGTGCACCCATGTCTTTGTGCACAGCAGTAAGTAGGCTAGTTGGTAAAGAAAACACCACGAGCGCAAGTTGCAGAGGGTCAAGACCATCTTGGGTACTTGTAGGAGCACGATGCAGCAACCAAATGCAGGTAGCACAAGGGCAAAGTTTTGGTTAGGTTTTTTTTTTAGAGAGAATAGATCATAAATATCTAGTGGAAGGAGGGTACATACATCTCTTGAATAATTACATTATTGAACTACAATATGTTGCCCTGTATTTTTCCATTGGTGTTTTACAGCCATATGCACAGCCTGTGATTACTTGTCATGTCACTTTCTGCATGAGTATGTTCCATGGATGAAAACATGGATGGCTCTCTTTCACTCAGTTGTATTCTCATTCTGTTCAAAGCCATCTGCTCTGAGACCTGTCAAAATGGAGGAACCTGCTCGGCTCCAGATGTGTGCAGTTGTGCGAGTGGGTGGACTGGACTGTTATGTGGACAAGGTATTGACAGCCTTCCATAATTATCATTCTTGGCAGGCATTGTTCTTGCTCCTGGACTATTTTGCTTCGTGTATTGTGCATGTGTGAGAATGCTTGGAAGGGAAGGGAAGAGCACAGGTGTGACTGTGCACATCCTATCCATATGCGAGAGTAAACCAATGTATATCAGAAGATAGCATGAATGACAGTCTTTCACTCATCCCAATTGGTTTACAGCCATCTGCTCAGAGGCATGCCAGAATGGAGGAAATTGTTCAGCTCCAGATACCTGCAGTTGTGCTAGTGGTTGGACTGGAAACACTTGTAGTGAAGGTTTGTTGAATGCATGCAGATATTGTCACTGTTCAGCGCGTTTTGGCAGTAGTAGCAAGTCCCATGCAAATTATTTCCTTGTTCTTTAACTCTATTTAGTTTCAGCTCAATGTCATGTGTCACATTCAGCGTGTAACGTTACAGCATAACAATGGCAAGAGTATTGATAACAGTGCACATAGCTACCTACGTATATGCAGGTATATAAAATGTACATTAGATACATACAGATAGTTGTGTGGATGTTAGTAGTCAGTCTCTAGTCATTTACCTCAGGCCATGTACGGAAAGTGAAAAGGTCCTAGTAGGATCCTATTCAGAACAGGATTACTTATAGACCATCCCAACTATATATGAGGGAGGGACGGAGGGATGCAAGCGAGCAAGAGCATGAGAAAGAGCAATGTGTTTTGATGTTGCAATGACATAACTGTACTGGAATTTATATTGTAAAGCACAGGAAAAACATTACGTTTGGTAGCATTTATATTGGCAGCCATTTTCTTGGCTCTTGTGAGGAAGAAAGCCACAAAAAGACCTTAGAAAGTCGCACAAGTCGTGGCTTGTTCTGAACATCACATTCTGTTCATTGGATGTTAACATCAGCATTGTTCGCACTACTGCCTTGGACAAGGGACAGAAGCGACGCTAACCTACGGAAACGCGCCGTATCGCTCAGTGTGTTCAGTTTGGGGCTTCCTAACTTTCAATCTTTGCAACATTGCTGAGAACAAGGAACAGGCGCCAAGCTTGGTGAGGGTGTGAATCATCTATTCTAAGGTTTGGTAGCTGTGTTTCACGTAGGAAAGTTTAGCAAGCAGTGAAAACGTATAAAGTAACTATTGTCTCCAGCAGCACGTGCTGTTTGTACTCCAATGAATTCTCTTCTCCCTTGACTAAACATGTGCTACTGTGTCCCTGCGACCTGTGTGTGTGCATGTCACTGCATTCTTAATTGTGTTCATGTCTGGAAACACAGTAATACAATTTGGCTATAGTCAATATAACATGTGCATGACTAGCCAGATTATTTGGTACAACTCTAAATGAGGAAGGATTCAAAAGAAATGAAAACATATGCACAGTCTGTCTGTGTCTGTGTGCTCATGCCTGAGTGAAACTGTGTGTGCTCATATTTTCTGTATGGGCATATGTGGTTGCATTGTTCTGATATGTCGTGTTCTGACTTGTGACTGAAGACACCAATCTTCTATGTACCATATGTACATGTGTATAGCGTTTGAGAGGGAAGGAGAGTGCACAGGAGCCTTTGATTACTTGTTATGTCACTTTCTGCATGAGTATGTTCCATGGACAAAAACATGGATGGCTCTCTCACTCAGTTGTGTATTCTCATTCTGTTCAAAGCCATCTGCTCTGAGACCTGCCAAAATGGAGGAACCTGCTTGGCTCCAGATATGTGCAGTTGTGCGAGTGGGTGGACTGGACGGTTATGTGGACAAGGTATTGACAGATTAAAGTTAAAGTTTAAAGTTACAACAAGAAAACTACTAGCGTTAATATTTTTCTAGTAGTGTTCTTGTTGTAGCTTCTCAACGGACTTCTGTAACACCCAATTACACATGGAAAGATTAGATACTGCAATTGCACAGCGAGTGATGCCATTCTTGTCTCTCTAGGCCTACCGAATTTTACCACACGAGCATTTACCACTCTTTTACTGATCGACTTCATTTACGCCGATTCCTCTCAACAGAGTGAGTCATCACTTGCAGAAATCGTACGCAGAGGTATACTTAGGTTCTTAGTCTTTCGTTTAGTACTGGCCTCGCTCTAATTCCATATGCCTGAATTAGTAACAAGCGGAAATATATACGAAGGTCAATATTGCCCATGGCGGCAGCCATATATGTTTGTTTAGCTATGTCCCGCATGCATAGATTTGAACAGTCCTGAGTGGCTAGGTAACTCATGACATGTGACATTATGGTGACATTATTGAGGTTCATTCACACCAGCCAAAAGATTCACAAATTTTACAGACGTTTCGACTGCCTTTGGCTACCTTCATCAGTGATACAGTACAAAGCACTCCTACAATAAAATAAGTGTGACAGGTGATGATGACAGTAATAGTAGGCATGAATAACGTTAAAATAATACTAATAACAAACCAACTAGCTATCTAAAACATGATGAACAGTCAATGGACAGCTGTGTTACTTATAATACATTACTCTAAGAGTGCCCAGTACAGGGTGCCTTTCTCTCTGTTCAGTGTGCCTAGGTTCTTTTGAATGTGCCAACTCTCAATTTTATTAGCCCAAAACCTACAATAATCAGTCTAATAGTAATCCTTGTGTGAAGCCTTCCAATGAAATCTGCTGAATTTACACCATCCAAAAAACATTTTTGGAAATCCTACCATTTAAAACCCACCAAGTTTCTTACTGTACAGTGATTTATGACATTGAGATAGATACTCTTTTTAGCTCTACTTGACACAGTTGGAAATGTGCAGAGAGGCGTCACAGCCCATTTGTATGTTAGAAAGCTCCACAATTTCCTTCATTGCAATTATGTATTCGTTCTCATGAACATACGTACATATACCTATGCAGTGATTCGCTTGGTCATTATAATCGTAATGATGATATGTGTACAGGTGAAATAATATGGTAGCATGAATCCACAATAATGATAATTCTAACTACTTGTGTTCTTCCATTATGTACAGCCATATGTACTCAAGTCTGCCAGAATGGAGGCACATGTTCAGCTCCAGATAGCTGCGCCTGCACTAGTGGATGGGCTGGGAACAATTGCAGTGAAGGTTTGTGACAGCATACGGTACATGACAGTATATATAATTACACGTAGCGGCAAACAAGGTGCTTTCTACTTTTGCGGTGCAAGTTGCAATGTAAAGCGCAATTTAACTAAATACTATAATATAATTAGAATTATGAACTAATAAGATGATCCTATTTCATCTTATTTTCTTATATTTTCTTTTCTTTGCGATCTGAAACTACACTAGTCAGGGGATTGGACTGATGGCACTGTCAATATTAACCAAAATTAATGTTTCGACCTAATCTAGGAACTTCACAAATGTGTTATAGCTAATCAATACAATTCAGGGAAGCCGTGTTTCCAATAAGATGCAGGGTAAGGGGTATGCGAATATAGCCACTTTGCAGCTTTGTGTAGTGGTTATTGGTTACTTAACCCATTATAACATAACATAACATAACATAATTCACTGAGATACATACAAACAGATGGCCATGTATTATATGCTCTAGTCAGTGTTCGCTAATGTACTACAAATCTGTCTCCAGTCATCTCTCCTCTGTGCGCACATGAAAGCTTCCTCTCCTGATGGTTTTGGGAATCCCAGATGTTGGATGTCTATAGAGATGACATCCTGCCACCACCTTGTTTAGGGCCTTCCACGCGGTCTTTTCACTCCCTCTGGAATGTACAGCATTGTGTTCCGTGCTACCCCGTCATGGCGAGCAAAGTGGCCAAAAGCACGCATCCTGAGATGGCGAAGTTGGTTCAATGGAGGGCATAAGGGTTGACCCAGCATTGCTGTGGCCCTTTACCGGACCTCCTGATTGGTGATCTTCTCTTCCCATCTGATACCCAGAATCTACCGAACTCTGGTGTGGAACCAGGAGTCAAGCTGACGCTGGTTTGACTTGCGCAGAGGTACTAGGTGCATGCCGTAGAAAAGAACTGGGAGCACCATCGTCTGGAACACCCTCAATTTGGTGGCTTCCCTGATCTCAGGGTTGGAGAAGACAAAGTGCTGTAGTTGTCGATACGTCGGCGCTGCACCTGCCGTCCTTTTGTTTACCTCATCTCGTGCTGAATTCTGGGGAGTCAGGACCACTCTGAGGTACACCATATGCTTCACACATTTGACCTGTACACCAGAGCATTGAAGGGAATGTGATAGAGTGGGGTCGCCTCTACCACCATTGCTTGGGTCTTCTCCGGGGTGAATGACTAGGCCCAATCGCTTTCCCTCCTCTGCCAGTTTGTCCAAGGCCTTTTGTAGGATGTCCAGGTCATGTGATGACAGTATCATGTCGTCCGCATACTCAAGGTGCCACAGGTTCTCACCAAAGAAGTTGTTCAGCATTTGTGCTAGACATCCTATTGCTACTAGGACCAAAGCAGGAATTAGGCAGCATCCCTGTCTCACTCCCCCACGCACCTCAAATTCTCCAGTAGTGCCGAAACAGGTTCTCGCCTTGGCATGGCATGCAGTGTAAATGCACTTGACTCGTCTCACCAGTGATTCTGGAGTCCCATAGTTCAGCAGGATTCTACAGATAGCAACTCTGCTCACGAAGTCAAAGGCCGTGGTGAAATCAATTGCTACCAGATACATGGGTCGGTTGAACTCAGTGGCCCGTTCAATGAGTTGTTTAATCGCACAGATGTTGTACTTCTACCTGGTATAAAACCCGATTGAGTGGAGCCTGCAATGTTGAACACAAATTCTTTCAGCTTCTCGTACACACAACATGCATGTATCTTATATGCAGTAACCAGCAGGCTGATATCTCTGTATCCAGTTGGACCTAAAGGTTCCTTGTGTAGCTTCAATATGGGGATGATGATGGAGAGGCCCCAATCAGCTGGTAGAATACAGAGTCTCCAGGCAATCATGATGATGTGGAAGAGGCATGCCCTAGCTGTCGCAAAGTATCGATATACCTCAGCTGGTAGATCATCACATCCACTAGCACGATTCATCTTCTGTCGGGTGCAGGCATCATTCACTTCCTTCTCAGTCAGGTCCTGTGTCGAATGCCCTCCAAAATGAATGGTTCAGGCTGGTGGTCATACAGACTGCTGTAGTGCTCCTTCCATTTCTCCTCTGGGATAGGTAAAGGGTAAAGGGTAAAGATTCTTATTTTAACTGGGGTGGCCTTTAGCCTGAAGGCTACTCTTCCAGGCGCCCAGTGATTATGTACATACACACATGCACACACATCATATACAATCGGGACACGAATACATACATGAACAGTCAATCTGTTTATTGTTCAATTGTTCAATTGTTGTTGAGCAGTGTTGATGTTAGGGTGGACCCCCTGCACGGCTCTGTGTGTGGTGCCTAATCAAGGCATACTGTTGATGGGTGTTTCCCTCAGCATTTGCCTTCTCCACCTGGTTGACATCACAGTTGTGTTGGGCTGCGTCAGTCTGCTTCTTACTCAGTTTACGACTTGCTTCAATGAATGCCTTTCATCTGCGCTTAACCACAGTCGCTGTTTCCCTTGATTGTAGTTCTGGCTGGATTCCCTTAGGTCTAGGGCCAAAGTGCTCGTCTGCCGCTGATGATAGTGCTGTGCGCAGGTCTCTCCACTCTGCTTCTACATCTTCTCTTGATTCTGCAGATTCATTATAAGTGAGCTTTAAATCATGCACCTTGCACCGAGTGGCGAAGTTAAAATAGCCGCTCATGTGAGGATAATGGCACACCACATATTCTCTGACTAAAACGATGGAGATGAGCAGTTTGACGTGTGATGCTATTATCTAGGAAGGTTGTCAGTCGCTCCTATACCTTTTTCAAGAATGTCCGAATGTGCGCCTTGATGGCAAGACGGCGTGAAACTTTGCGCAAAGTGCAGCAGTTGATTGCACGCCATGAGTGCAACCAGAAGACATGATAAGGTAGCTACGAGAAAGCCCAACAACTGCGACGGGTGCTCTGAGAGTGACTTTCCGCTTGGAGACTTGTAGGTAAAGAAAATACAACTCGAATTGCGCACGCTAGTCTATGACATCTGTAGGCGTCATTCATGCTTACCCACTTTTTAATTCTATGACGCCTATTGGCATCATTCGCGCTTAATGGGTTAAACAATACTACCATTAACTGTTCACCCTAAACTGTTCATTTTCGGCGCCCCTATATTGTTTTCATATTTAGGTTTTTGTATGGCTTCATGTTCGTATATATTATAATTATATGTATATAATATAATATATATATATCTGTCAAGGTGGTGGCGCCGTGGGATTCGTTGACTTTACCAAGCTAGTATTTGCTTTGTCTTCAATTGAGTGAGAAGTATTCCAGAACTCTTCTTCATAATACTAAGCCAGCGCAAAGCCTGCACAGGACGTTTTCGAGAAGATAGCAAGATGGCCGCCCTGGAGGCTTCTGTTCATCCGCTTAAAAATCGTCTTTGCTACCACTTCTCCCTTTATCGAACGAACGAAAGTTGTTCACAAAGTGTTTCAAGAAGGATAATGTTGATTAGAAGCTTAAATAAATCTTGCTTTTGGGTTACAGCTCCAAAAGTTACCGAGGCTGAACGGCCATTTTATTTACGTTCTCGCATGGTTGTGCACGTAACACAAAGACCACTGCTTCGGCTTCGGTGCTATCCTCTCATGTGAGATTTTAGATTTTGGACTCCAGCTATCAGTTTGTGTAGATGGTATTATTGAGGGCAAGGCAACTGAATAGCTAGCTAGCTAGCCGGATTAGAACAGTTGGGTATCAAAGTGCGTAACTGCAGGGCTCTATCCTGTGCAAAGCATCCAAACACTTAATGCATTTTCCCATGCAATTGCCAAGTTTCCAATGAGTGTGGATGTTTAGGGTTTCTTTGTTTTATATTTGAAACCCTGATGCATTCATGCTACTTCTGCATGGTGCATCCTTGAGTCATTCTATCTTAGAGGGATGCTAAATGGCATAACAAATGTGGACACCATTGCTAGCAAGTAGTTCGAGTTTGGGGCGCCCCATCGGTGCCCCACGAGTTTTTTAACTCGAAATACTTGTTGTTTTTCATACTCAGTCATTCAGTGACAGCAAAGAAAATATTCTTATCAGTGCCAACATTGGATCATGCAACCATACTATAATATTATGACCAATAAGTATATATCCTATGGAGTCTATACAGCAGGTCCCCATGCAAGGATATATGCTTTGACATACACTAGGGGAAATAATATGGGACCATCCTGACTGCAATGTGAAGCAAACATTTGTCCAATACACAAATATGACACAGTTTGTACTTGGTTGACCGGTGGACAGCCATGCTTCCATTGTGTAAAACTGCTAGTAAATTACATATAAAATACATATGTGAGTGTCCACGCAAAAAACAGCTACGTGCATAATTGCATAATGTTCAGGAAGCGAAATAAGCGAAATCGCAAATGAAATCATCTGCCTCTGCGGCACAGTGCATACAAGTGTAAAACGACATAGTGGAAGTGACAGATCTCTGCGAGACCTTTCGTTTGATACCTTGTTTGCCTTGATTGTGCGTAGAATGGCTTACAGCCAATGCTAAGATTTAGAAAGCATCTTAGTGCAACTGGAAGAAGTGTTTGTATCTGCCAAAAGGGAATACAAAGCATTTGAAGATCAAGAAACATTAGCTACAACTTCTGACAGCGAAGGAGAGGCCGAAACGGCAGCTATCAGTCTAGTTACCCTTGAAGGAGAAGAGGACAACCTCATGCAAGCCTTGAACCACTGCCCTGAATGGACGATCTTTCCACAAACTGCCAATGTCAATTCTACCACACATGTTTCGATGGTTAGAGTAGAATTGAGCTTTGAGGACAAGGAGGAAGATGACGACATTGTCAAATTTATTGCTGAAACTTGTGGCTGCACTGTTGGTCCAAAGAAATCACCATGCTCTAGTTTGTTGTCCAGAGACACAATCACTGTCACTCGCAGTAACTGCCTTCAGCTAACCCAAAGCGATGCGGACGTAGTCATGATGGCTCAGCACTTCATACTAATGTTGCTGAGAAGCCCTCTTCCTACTGAGGTAAGGCAGACGGTTCTAGGTTCTAGGTTCTTTTTACATGGGGTGCAGATCTGTAAGCAGACTTTCAGTTTTGTACATGCTGTTGGTAAGGAACACCTGGAAAACCTCTGCAGAGCTGTCGATAGCAATGGTGTGGTGCAGAGGATTCACGGCAATGTCAAGCAACAGGCCACAGAAGCAGAGGTAATCAGACTTCGTGATTTTGTCACCAATGCAATACTCACGGCTTGCCTTTACCTGGTAGGCTACCCAATGCTACTGACAGGACTTTGCTTTTGTGTTCAGATATGCAAAAAGCAGTCTACAAAAATTACAAAACCACATGTGAGCAAAGTGGCATTACTCCAGTTGGGCAGAGTACATCCTACAGCCAGATTGCAGACTGCAAAGCCCCTATATAACACCCTTGGGGAAATGTACCTGCACAGCAGGTACATTTCCCCAGCAATCCACAGTAGCCAGAGCCTGGCTTCTTCCTAACTGCAAGGAAGTGTCAGCTATTTGGTGTAGCCTGTGAACCACTTGGCACACAGGTGTACTACCATCGACGAATCTGAGTCTGTGGGAAAGGGGGCAAATGCTACCGTAAGCATGATTGACCATTACTTGACCAATCAAAGCCAAAAGGAGGATCACCTCCACTTGCATGCAGACAACTGCGTAGGACAGAACAAAATAACTGCCTAATTCAATATCTTTTACACCGCTACGACACAACAATACTGCTGTTCTATCATTCATGCTTATTGGACACACAAAAGTGTTCCAGACAGACATGTTGGTCTAATGAAGAAGCTATACAGAAGGACTAGAGTCGACACCATGAATTGCTTAGCTCGTGTTGTGCGGGACTCATCACAGTTAGGAGGCAGTATACCTCAGTTGGTTACTACTCCTGATGGTGAGATGCATGTCAAGTTCTTTGATTGGTCACAGTTCCTTTTAAATCACTTCAAAGTGTTACCAGGAATTACATCCTATCACATTTCCACTTTGATAATCAGTTCCCTGGAGTTGTTTTTGTTTGCAAACATTCGCAGTCTCCCGAGCACAGCATTCAGGTCCTAAGGACACATCCTAATCTGACAGACCACCTACAACAGATTATCCTAAAAGGATAGGACATTGAACGGCAGTGATACCTATATGAGAAGATTAGGTCATTTTGTTCTTGCAACCTGACAGCAGACATCACTTGCCCCAAACCAACTGCACCAAAGCCTCACCAGGAACCCCATCACATTGCAGCTACAGCTGCTGAGTCACTTGCGAGAGCTACTGGTACCAAGCGGTGTTTGTGTTTTGTATGAGAAGAAAGTGGGCATAAAAGAGGTCATGCCCTAATCTACCTGCTTAAATCCATCTGTATGTTTAAAATTCAGTTCAGTGTAAGATATAGCATAATTATTATACCATTTTTGCAAAGTGCACTGGGCCATGAATGTATTTATAGCCATCATGATTTGTTATTCCAACTTATGAATATTATAATTAGGCTAATAAACATTCATGACCTGCTTTAACACTTCAATATCTCGCAGTAGAAATGGAAATGGGACTTTTCCTTGCAGCTGGTGATGCCTTTCGCATAGATAGTGCACCATGTGTAGTAACTCAATTTTGACCAAAAATGCACAGAACCGGATTTTTACTTAGATACTCACATATAATGGATAAATGTGATGCATGCATGCTGAAGACGATGAGACAATTTGTGAAATGGCTAGCTATAGACAGCAAGTGGTTTTCCTATGCACTGTACCATAACAACCTGACTATATACGAACAGTGTTTAAACTACAGCATTTGAGCATCATACTTTTTGGAACCTACGTATGTGCTATTGTGTAGATTTGCACATTGTCTGGGAAGCAGTATATACTGCTATATTATATATTAGCAGAATCTATTTTGAAGTGAACAGATAATTGATATCTAGTAGAACAGTACATCTCGTGAATATAAGAATTATTGATGTGCTCTATGTTTCCCTGTATTTTTCTATTTATTTGCAGCCATTTGCACACTGCCCTGCCAGAATGGAGGTACCTGTTCAGCTCCAGATACCTGCAGTTGTGTCAGTGGATGGAGTGGGCAGTTCTGTGAAGATGGTATAGTGTAATGAATGGGTGTTATATATTGTCCTTGCTTTTACACCAATCTTCTATGTACCATACGTACATGTGTATAAAGTTTGAGAGGGAAGGAAAGTGCACAGGCGCCTGTGATTACTTGTCATGTCACTTTCTGCATGAGTATGTTCCATGGATGAAAACATGGATGGCTCTCTTTTACTCAGTTGTGTATTCTCATTCTGTTCAAAGCCATCTGCTCTGAGACCTGTCAAAATGGAGGAACCTGCTCGGCTCCAGATGTGTGCAGTTGTGCGAGTGGGTGGACTGGACGGTTATGTGGACAAGGTATTGACAGCCTTCCATAATTATCATTCTTGGCAGGCATTGGTCTTGCTCCTGGACTATTTTGCTTCGTGTATTGTGCATGTGTGAGAATGCTTGGAAGGGAAGGGAAGAGCACAGGTGTGACTGTGCACATCCTATCCATATGCGAGAGTAAACCAATGTATATCAGAAGATAGCATGAATGACAGTCTTTCACTCATCCCAATTGGTTTACAGCCATCTGCTCAGAGGCATGCCAGAATGGAGGAAATTGTTCAGCTCCAGATACCTGCAGTTGTGCTAGTGGTTGGACTGGAAACACTTGTAGTGAAGGTTTGTTGAATGCATGCAGATATTGTCACTGTTCAGTGCGTTTTGGCAGTAGTAGCAAGTCCCATGCAAAATATTTCCTTGTTCTTTAACTCTATTTAGTTTCAGCTCAATGTCAGCGTGTAACGTTACAGCATAACAATGGCAAGAGTATTGATAACAGTGCACATATATAGCTACCTACGTATATGCAGGTATATAAAGTGTACATTAGATACATACAGGTAGTTGTGTGGATGTTAGTAGTCAGTCTCTAGTCATTTACCTCAGGCCATGTGTGGAAAGTGAAAAGGTCCTAGTAGGATCCTATTCAGAACAGGATTACTTAAGGCGCGTTCACACTAGGCTTTGAATCTGGATTCGATCCGGATCGAATCCAGATTGGAGCGTTCACACTGAATGCGCATTGATTTCGATCCGGATCGAATGCGCATTGAGCCAAACCACCTCCCGAGGTGGTTTCGATCCGGATCGGTCCCGTCGATCCGGTTTAGCGAGTAGAAAACACGTGCACGTGACTAATCGCCGAAGTCGTGCGACACAATGGACGCTGGCGGTGAATTTCGTTGAGCCCCTTTTGTTCGCTCTGAACGCTTTACGGAGGACTGTTCTTCGTTTCAGACGCGTTGTACACGATGGCTGGATCGGGATGGACCGCAGAGGAGATGAGATCGCTGATCAGCGTGTGGGGACAGGCCAATGTCCAGAGCCAACTCGACGGGGTGACCAGAAATCGTGTCGTATACGAACAAATAGCCCGGGATCTGGAGGATTTAGGGTACGACAGGACTTGGGAACAATGCAGGACAAAAATAAAGAACCTGACACAGAGGTACAGAAAGGTAGGAGCTTGGTCAGTGTATTTCTACACATGTACTGACCACTGACACTATTAACCTGAAATTAGGTGAGAGATGCCAACAGGGTGAGTGGCAACAGTGCCTCCACTTGCCCATTCTACGAGGAAATCGATGCTATATTGGGCACCCGAGCGGCTTCTACACCAGCTGTTTTGTTGGAGAGTAGTGCAGATGATGGCAGTATTGTTGTGCCATCACAGGATGACTTACAAACAGATGGTGAAGCAGACACTGGTATGCTCTGACGTATGTAATAAGTCGCAGTTATTGAGCATCCATGTACATTAATGTCACCATTGTACAGAAACTGGGAGTGCAATAGCCACTAGCGGGTCAGACAGCCTACCGTCTGTTGATGCCAGCCCTACTGCTGCTAGCACTACTACTAGTGGTAGCAGTAATAGTGGTGGAGCCACTGTTGCAGCTACTAGTAGTAGTACCGCTACTGCTCCTAGTAGTACCGCTACTACTCCTAGTAGTAGAACCACTACTGCTAGTGGAAACAATGGGACTACATCTTCCAACAGTAGCGGACAGAGCTCAAGGACACTTGTGGGAAGGCTAGGTATGACATGCATAACCACTATGTATGTGATAGTGTGTAATTACACACACAGTCACTGATAGATAAACATCTCATGCATATACGTATAGGCGCCAAGAGGAAGATGGATAGCTCTGAAGTTATGGCTTGTTTAGCCAAAATGGAAGAGCGTGCTGAGGAAAGAGCATACAAGTGGGAGGAGAAGAGAATGCGAATTGAAGCAGAGATGGAAAAGAAGAGGCGGGAAAGTGAAAGACGTCATGAGGAAAGAATGCAGGGGATGTTCATGAACATTTTCCAGCAGATGATGATGATGGGAGGTGGGTGGGCTCCAGCACCATTCCCACCAATGCCAATACCATCCCCAGACCAACCTGAGGATCCCAACCAACCATCGAACAATAACAGTGCAGGCGATCCCCCTACTACGTCAGGGGAATAAGTACAAGCTAGTGAACCTACTGTGCGTTATTAAACGCTGTGTTCCTATGTATTAACAAAGTCTTTCAGAGCATTACGTATTACTGTTGCACTCGTTCCGCTGTAACGGCATGTGATGCTAGTTGGTTGTGCCACAGATGGTTCTTCATGGTGTATCCACTCTTCTGGACAATTATCACCAAACATTTCACACATGTTGTGCAGCACAACACATGCTGCAACAACATTTGGTACATTCTCCAACTGGTGGTCCATATGCTTAAGGAGGCATCTCCATCGCCCCTTAAGTCTGCCGAAAGCATTTTCAATTGGCATTCTAGCCCTGCTTTGTCTGTAATTGTACTTGCGAATTTCACGCGTACTACTGGCATTTTCTGGATAAGGCTTCATCAGCCATGGCAATGCTGGGTAAGCAGGATCACCTAGGAGTACCAAAGGTACCTGTACCCCAGAAATCTGCCGTTTCCAATCAGGGAGAAGCGTACCATTCATCCCTTTGCGATAAAGGGACGAGTTCACAAATACTCGGGCATCGTGCACCTTTCCGGGCCAACCAATATATGCATCCAGGAACAGTCCTCTGTGGTCCACAACAGCTTGCATTAATATTGAATAATAGCCCTTGCGGTTGTAATAATCAGAAGCACTCTCTCTGGGACGCAGAATACATATATGTGTCCCATCAATAGCCCCGGCAACCTGAGGAAATCCCCAGCATGTCTCAAACATGGACACAATGTCCCTAAGCCGCTCACCCGTAGGAAAAGACACATAGCGCGGAAAGAGATGTTTTGCAATGGCATTGCAAGTTTCTACAACAATGATGCACACAGTGGAGCATCCCAGACCGAAGAGTGCCGAAAGTGTCCGGTATTCCACATTGGTGGCCAGCTTCCATATCGTAACCGCGACACGTTTTTCTACTCCAATGGGCATCCTTAAATGTGTCTCTTGCCTTTCAATATGAGGCCTCAGCTCCTGACAGAGAATGTTGAACGTCTCCCGTGACATGCGTAGGTTCTCCTTCCACCATGCCTCACCATACCTGCCACTAAAAACTTCACTCCACCAATGCACGCTCCTTGGTCTGCACCACACTGTCCTTTCCATTGGAGGAGCTGCGCAGAGTAGCAGCATCATGACCCTGTGGATGTCATGATGAACGATACTCGTAACTCCTTTACTCAAGCGCAAACAAGGCTAGTACTAGCAAACAAGGCTAGTACTAGCCTTGTTTGCGCTGTCGCGACGTGTAGCTAACTACCAACAAATGTTACCTGCGCATACGCCGTCTTGAGATGAGAAACCGCCGCATTCTGGCTTGATACCTTCTCCTTCGGTTAATCTCTCTTCTCCTCCGGTCCCTTCGATGTTTCCAACACAGCCGAACATAGTTCAACCAGAAAACCAGAGCAAGCGCAACGATCGCGTCGATGGAAGCCATTTTCCATACCTCGTAGGTCACGTGGCAAAGTAGTAATCCCGCGAAGTTCAAAATGTAGTATGAACGCGACCAATGCGCATTCGATTCGCATTCGACCAATGCGGATTCCAATGCGGATCGAATGCGCATTCAGTGTGAACACGCCTTTATAGACCATCCCAACTATAAATGAGGGAGGGACGGAGGGATGCAAGCGAGCAAGAGCATGAGAAAGAGCAATGTGTGTTGATGTTGTGATGACATAACTGTACTGGAATTTATATTGTAAAGCACAGGTAAAACATTACGTTCGATAGCATTTATATTGGCAGCCATTTTTCTTGGCTCTTGTGAGGAAGAAAGCCACAAAAAGACCTTAGAAAGTCACACAAGTCGCGGCTTGTTCTGAACATCACGTTCTGTTCATTGGATGTTAACATCAGCATTGTTCGCACTACTGCCTTGGACAAGGGACAGAAGCGCCGCTAACCTATGGAAACGCGCCGTATCACTCAGTGTGTTCAGTTTGGGGCTTCTAACTTTCAATCTTTGCAACATTGCTGAGAACAAGGAACAGGCGCCAAGCTTGGTGAGGGTGTGAATCGTCTATTCTAAGGTTTGGTAGCTGTGTTTCACGTAGGAAAGTTTAGCAAGCAGTGAAAACGTATAAAGTAACTATTGTCTCCAGCAGCACGTGCTGTTTGTACTCCAATGAATTCTCTTCTCCCTTGACTAAACACGTGCTACTGTGTCCTTGCGACCTGTGTGTGTGCATGTCACTGCATTCTTAATTGTGTTCATGTCTGGAAATACAGTAATACAATTTGGCTATAGTCAATATAACATGTGCATGACTAGCCAGATTATTTAGTACAACTCTAAATGAGGAAGGATTCAAAAGAAATGAAAACATATGCACAGTCTGTCTGTGTCTGTGTGCTCATGCCTGAGTGAACTGTGTGTGGTCATATTTTCTGTATGGGCATATGTGGTTGCATTGTTCTGATATGTCGTGTCCTGACTTGTGACTGAAGACAGCAAGCAGTTCAATTTGTGGCGGCAGCCCCACGAGTTTTTTAACTCAAAATATTTGTTACTATATTGTACGGTATGGTATGATATATGATATATAGGTGAACAGCATCCAATATATATTATATGTATGATGTGCCTTTTTGCCTGCCCATTCAGAGTGCAAGACCCAGCGTGCAGATGTTGCTTTTGTAGTTGACTCTTCCAGAAGTATTAAACAGAAAGACTATAAGGAGCTGCAGGGGATATTGGCAGCGATGGTTGCTGATTTGAACATTGGTCCAGATGCTGTACAAGTTGGTGTTATCCAGTTTGGAAGAGATGCAGTGAGGGAATTTGGGCTAACAAATTATACCACTAGAGATGAACTGAAACAGGCCATTATTGGTATGGAGAGGATTAAAGGAAAGTCTGGAACCAACATTCCAGATGCTGTTAAGGCAGGGGTAGATCTGCTTCGTGAGAATGGTCGTAATGTAACGAAGTGGCTCGTTCTCTTCACTGATGGGCGATCGACTATTCGTCCGCGACAGCAGACACTTCAGGAGGCAGCAAATTATGCCACAACTGGAGATGTAGTCAACATTGCTGTTGGCTTTGGTAGCCGTCTGCAAAAGGACTTAACAAGGTCCCTTCAGGAATTGAGGATGATAGCTCAGGGGAAACATGAGCATGTTTTCTTGCAACCAGACATTGCTGCTGTTGCAGAACTGCGAGGCAGGATTGTTGGAAACATACAATGTTGTGAGTTGTGACTAAGGATAACTTACATCATGGGTGCGGAAAGAGTACATTATAATAGTACACACTGTCATCACTCACTGATGAAGATCCCTGGATTGGGGTCAAAACATCTGTTTTTGGACCTCTATCTGTCCCAAAAAACGATTGGCTGGAGTTGTTTCCAGAGAGATTGTGCATGATGCTACCTAGCCACTCAGAAGTCTTCAAATTATAATAGTATTAGTAGTAATTTCTGTATGTATAACATGCCTAAGGCCATTTAGATTCCAGAATGCAGCATTACTTTTATAGGCCAAAGTGAAACTGAGCCCGAATAATTGTGTTTATGTATAGGTAATCTAAGAAAGTGGTTCTAATTAGACTGTTTGTAGCTAGTTGTACTCCTCGCTGTGGCAAGCATCTACGTAATGGGTGTGAGGTTAAGTCCAGATGAATACTAGCAAGAGTAGATAAGAGGTAAGAGTATGCAACCGTGTATACTCACCTGTATAACGGCATTTTTCTAAAATGACGTAGTAAAACGTCACATGTCGGCATGGTAACTGTATTAATATTCTTACGTAATGCATGAATACTATTACTGGGGTCGGCCGCGCTGATTAGGGCTAGGCTTCAGTACGTGGAGCTATCTTTCGACACTTCGGTCTGCTAGTAGGGTCCAGAGTTGCAATGATCGATGTCTTGAACACCAGTGCAACATGCCTTCTGCTCGGCGAGAGGAAGGACCAGGATGGCCAGAGTGGATTTGGGCCAGTCAGGAGCACCACTGCCATCAACAGCTGTACAATTCTCTCCTGCAATGTCTTGTATCACACACTTCGTAAGCCTCTTCGAACTCATCGCGCCCGCATAAGCCTTTGCTAGGTGTCACAATACATAAGCGAGCCTTGGTAATGGTATTCATGCTTTACGTAAGAATATTAACATGGTTACCATGCCGACGTGTGATGTTTTACTGCGTCATTTTAGAAAAATGACGTTCGAGGTGAGTATACGCGGTTGCATACTCTTACGTCTTATCTACTCTTGATACTAGTGATAAAAAACTGTAGCAGTGTGATGTTTAGCTACTACACATGAAGATAGCCCTTTGAACGGCCCTGAGTGGGCTAGATAAGTTTGACCAAGAGTACATAAGAGAAGAGTATGCAACTGTGTATCTGCTCACGTATAACAACATTTTTCTAAAATGACGCAGCAAAATGTCACTCGTGGGCATAGTAACGCTATTAGTATTCCAACATAATGCATAAGTACTGTTAACCCTTTAGCGCTGAATGTGTGTATCAGCACGTACCTGTTTTAAGTAATAGTACTAACAAGGATGTTGATATTATATAGTACTGCATACCTTGACCTGCTCATTCTTCTCTTTTGGCAGGACCTGGTCAGGACATACAAGTGTGCTTTAGCTTTACAGAGTTTAGTCTAGGCTTATACTCGAGTGAATAAGACAACACATTTTCAAGAATCTGATGCTAGATACGTATACCATCAGAATTCCAATAGATTTGTAACTGCTGTGTGCTTTATTATTAGGATTAAGCGAGTGTGATCAGACCATATTTGAGCCGTGATTCTATACACAGTGCTGCACAGTCTCATCTCATGCAGATGCACACATACGTAAGAACATTCTACACCCAGATACACGTGCATGATCAGCACTGGGATGCATAATGACTGTATGTACAAGCGACTGCGATGTACAAATCCTCTTATATTTCACACAATTATATGTACAGTAGCTATAGAGTCAGCCAGTTTTCGAACAGTAGTCTGGTGTGTGAAGCTACCATGCTATATATAATTTATAAAAATGTATGTCTTGGAATAATATTCAGTACCACTGTACATCTTATATAACTAAATATGTATTGAAAATAGTAGTATAAATAGAAAAAGGGAGTAGCTATAATATAATATATATGAGACTCCAAAACCCAATAAGTATCATACACTGCACAAACAAGAATAGAAGAAATGCCAGAGCACAGTACATGTATATAAAGGCTGGTGCAGCTTAGAAAAGAAAAAGACACAAAAAGCATGTGTAGGGTAAAAGCTAGAAAAGAAACACCATTGGGTTAATTAATTATATAATTATTATATGCACTACAATGATCAACTGTGTGCTTGAGGGAAAGTGCCTTTCTCCCTGAAACTAAGGGAGAAGGGCACTTTGCCAGGAGTCTATGCTGCACTACTGACCTGACTGTGCATCCATCTGGCGTCATCCCATTTTTGTGTTGTTACTATTATTTAATCTTCCCATTTATTTTATAAATTTTAGCGCAACAAATCGATCAATATGAGTCTTCCTAGCCACTCAGGTCTATATCGTAATAATGACTACAAATGAACTGAACAGTTTAGAATTGTGCACTGTTCCAGAACAAGTCTCATGTGAGTTCGTTACTGTTAGCTATATAGCTATATAAATATATAGCTAGCTAGCTAGCTAGCTAGACGCAGAAGTTGGTTTCTCACTCACTCACGGAAACCCTTTCCTCTCTTTCCCAACCGGTTGCTGTATATATGTAGAGAGACAGCACACTGGCTGTACTCATGGAGGGAGAGGAATAAGCCTACGTACCCTCTCAAGCATGCAGGTTAGATCACAATCCACTCACTTCATTAATCGACATAGAACGAGGTAATTCCCCTTGGCGGCCATTTTGCTGCACGTGGAGAACATGGACGCCCGATACCGCAATGCTGTAAGAAGCTGTGGTAACTGTGGAAGGGGTTAGAAGGCACGCGTGCTACCTGTTGGTAGGTATGGGCCGTATGCATCTCAAAGTGCTCCAACCAAAGTCGTTTGTCTATTGACAATGAGAGCCGTCACCTACCATAGCTATTTCGCCTACTGGCACGTGAATGTATAAATTTAGCTTTAGCCCCATCTGCCAATAGTGGATGTATTTTTCGCGTTTATGGTAGGCAACATTTGTCGAGTAGTGCAAGGCCTATACTTTAGGTATACATACGTACTAACTTCATATACTTCTTTTTATTAGCTCTATATACTTAGCTAGCTAGCTATACATAGCTTGTAGGGTTTGGTACGTAGCTACAATAATGATTTATACGCTTTGTTTCGTTTGGCCTGAATGTTTATGTATGATTTGACAATCCAAATTACGTGCAGACTTGCATGGAGTGTACATAACTTAATGTACACTCGTATACATATAGCATGCATTGGTGCCCCTTCAGGTCTACCCAGGGGCCAATCCTCTGCCCCCTGGTCATGGCAGGGAGCAGCCCCTGTATGGCGCATACCCTTATGGGGACTACATCCAGGGATACCCCCAGGGTGGGTACCTGCCTGCAGCAGGTGAGGGAAGAGGCGAAGGTGTACATAGGGTAAAGTTGTTGTACTGAAATTGTAGTGGCTCATTGCTACGTTGTGACAACTGGTGAATAGAATGTGATGAGCATATACATACGTAGCAAAATCAATCAATAGCAACTGATGTTTCGGCCTCATAGACCTTCATCGACTGCATACCAAACTGTTGCAGTTGCTGAAAGCCTACATGGCCAAAATGTCTTGCAATCAGTTGCTATTGATTGATTAATTCTGCCACGTATATGGTCATCAAGATCTAATCGCCAGTTGTACTTAGCAGTCCCCCAAGACATTTGCAAATATTGATAGTTACAGTTACTTTCTTCTTTATAATTTCTGCGTGGCTAGGTTCTGTCATGATTGGTTGATTTTGTAACTACACTAGCCGGGAATCAGATGGACCGATGTCTAGTCTCGAACCCAGACCCTAACCTCCGTGTCACTACTATTGCGCAACCGCGAAGGAAGGGTCTGGTCAGACTCGCCAGGTTTTCGTATTTGCTTGTGGAATGCATGGAATGTGACGTCATCGACCGCAATTCGTAGGTGACACCGAGATGCTCTGCACCTGTTCCAGGCCAGGCGATCGGCGCAATCTCACGTCAGCCTCTTCCGAGCACGTCGCTTCAGAATTGAGGCAGCTTGTTGGACGGTTTTTACCAGCGACGGCGATCTACGCGTCCGACAACTCCTACACCTGCAGGCCCTGCTTCAGCGGGATTGAGAAGATCCTGAAGCTTCGGAAAACAACTGAGGACATTGAACTGGAGGTCATGGTGAACCTGAAGCACGCTACATATCTGTACGGCCGGTGGAGGTGTCGAACTCGATGGTATGCGCAAGTGAGAGAGCTGCGCGTCGATGACAAAGGGTCACGTTGCATCGGAAAGCATCTCCAGCGAGCGGCGAGGTGAACCTGTACGTTTCTCCCTTCTGTCCGACATTAAAAGGATTCGTTAACCGCAAACACCTGTTCCTGCAATCTGATTGGTCTGCCTACATTCCGGCAGAGGACACAAAAACCTGGCGAGTCTGACCAGACCCTATCCTACGCGGTTGCACAATAGTAGTGACGCGGAGGTTAGGGTCTGGGTTCGAGACTAACCGATGTCGGGGGTAAAATTCAGACGTTTCAGCCCAATCCAGGGCCCTCATCAGTGAATTATGATCTACAATACACGGCAGGGTGACTTTATACATGCAAAAAAAGCGGGGGAAGGGAGCTACTTCTGGCGGGAAATGATGGTGATACCGCCAGAAGTGATGTAAAATATATAAAAAAAATAATAATAATAATAACAACCAAGCATGCAATATAGAATGTGTCATAGTATGGGAAGTAAATATAGTATTGTTATGAAAACAGCAATGGTTCTCAGCAGTGTAAGCGCAGATGTTGGATTAGTGGGTTGTATACTGTTGGTAGTGGGCCTCCATCCCTGTTCATTGTGTGGGGTTCTGTCCTGATGTGCCATGCCTCCAAGGCACACCTCTGGCGGTAGTGGGGGTGGCAGTCTACAACCTCAGCCTTCTCCCAATCAATGTTATGCATCTCATTTGAGGCGTATTCTGCCACCACTGACTGCTGGACATTCCCTGACACCAGGGCCCTTCTGTGCTCTTTTAGACGGTGGTCTAATGTCCTCCTTGTCTGTCCGATGTACACCTTTTCGCAGCTGCCACACGGAGGGTGTGGTGAGGCCGGAAACAAGTGTAGACACCCAAGGGGGTCAGGATCCTCCGTATTGTCTCTGACAGGTGTCTAACATACAGTAGGACCACTTTGGCCTTGGGTGTGTCGGACACAAGGTTGCTGGGGGCGTACAATGGGTTCCCAGTTCTTGGTGACCAATTCTCTGGGGTACCCGTTCATCCTCAGCGCTTGGGCGACATGTTCTTTTTTCGTTGCCTTGTCTGGGAGGTCCGTACAGATCCTGTCCGCTCGAGTAAGCAAGGTGCGAGCCACTGCTGCCTTGTGAGCCAAAGGGTGGTGTGACTCAAAGTTGAGATACCCATCCGTGTAGGTTATCTTCCGGAACACTGTTGTCGACAAGGTCCCATCATCATGATGGGTTATCTGTGTGTCAAGGAATGGCAGTGCTCCTTCAGATTCCTCTTCGATGGTAAACTGGATGGTACACTCGATTACATTTAGATGTTGATTTTGAAAGTTCCATCAACATCTAAACACAATCGAGTGTACTGTTCATTGCATATATCCCTCCAGCATGCTGTTTCATCCATGGCGAAGATACTGTTCTATGGATAGCTGTGATTGATCTGAAGAGCACGAAGTCGTACGATGAAACATGCGAATATTGCGACTATGCAGTTCCAGTATCCAGGTGAACAATGCATACTCAAAATCGACAGCTAGTGCTTTTCTTCCTGCCGCGATTTCTTCTTCAAGCTAGCCAACATCTGCTTTTGCTTACACCACTCGTGGATCATCTTGCTGTCCACACCCATCTCCCTTGCAGCAGCTTCCTTGCTCTTCTTCTCTGCGCACTCCACTGCTGTCAATTTGAACGAGACATCGTACGACATTCGCTTGGACATCGCTCTAACAAATTTGTGCTCCTTTGCAACTGTGAAGTGCGAGATCAACTCAAAACAAGTTACCAACCAGCTTAGCACGCAAACGTGTCAATTGAGTGACGTATCGATCACGGCGAACTCCTGTTCAGAACCTGGCTACTATTCGGGACCCGGCCTCTATTAAAGACTTGTCCTCCTGACCCCCGGCTTCTATTTGAGCTCCGGTTTCTATACGTACATATACGGTATTATACCTTAGTCATGTTTTCCTGAATCCTGCATGCGAAGCTGAAGGCAACTCAGGTAATAAATACATACAGTTCCTTCTAATCTGCAGGTGAATCACACAATGTACGGTACTTGTCACAAGTTACTTACGTGATTCCGACGTATTCTGCAGTATCCCGTTGAAATTTCCGTGAATGTCGGCGAAGGCTGCTGCAGATCGGCTGTGCCCCTTCCGCGTACTACCGCGCGGGTTCGGCAAATTCCTTGAATGACGGAATTACGCAGTTACGCAACACACCTTCGAATGGTGCAGGCGTCGTTTCGAGTGCGAAGCGCAAGCTGAGACGATTAGAGCGAAGCTCTGGACGATTTAACGACACGTATACGTATACCTACGTTTCATAGGTATACGTATACGTGTCGTTATTGCGAACGACCTTGCTGGAAGAAGCTAACCCCTGAAGCGTGCACAAGGTACATCGATCGTTTACAGAAGGTGATGCCTGTGGTTGTTGAGGAGAAGGGAGCCCCTTCAGGACATTGAACAGTTTTTATACTTCTGTGCTCGAGTCTGTGCTTGTAAACATTGCCCATTCATTGGTACGTACGTACTTGACCTCTCGCGCTGTTAAACAACATTGCGGTGGTTTGCATGACACATGGTAGGGCGGGGCTAGTCTGGTGTGAGCTGTCCAAATAAACATTGAGGTTAATCACAGTTTCACACCTAATATTATGTGCAGCCCCGCACGGAATATGCGATCTACTGCGCGGAAGTCCACGCGCAGCCTTCGAGCGGTCCGCGGTCTGCTGAAAGAAGTCGCCATTCTACCGCGCGGCGTTCTCCAGAATGCCTACTTGGCAATCCGCATAAAAACGTAAGTACCTTGTGACAAGTACCGTATGCAGTATGTTGTTCAAGAAATATTATTGCTCATAAACAGCATGAAATTCTCTTTGTCACTAAAGAACTAGCCTACCCCCATCATTGCACTCTTTGTGATTTAGTCACTGCTAGCAGTAAGAATGGCCATGCATGTGCATTCTTTCACAAGAGCCATGTGTAATACACCAATCCAGTTTGTTGACCATGTGCTGAACATTTGTTAGGATTCTCTCATATGGCATACTATTTGGTGGAGGGGAAGGTGTAAAATTTCAATGATTTCATGTGTTGATTCAATAAAAAGTGGTATAGAGGTATGGCTATGTCAGAGCCAGCCTGTCTAGAGTCCTGCACCTTGCAGCCTACTCAGGTCAGTGAACTGAAAGTCAATTGCAGTTAATCTCAACCGCGCTGTAGCTAATTAATTTGGTGTACACAGTCATGTGATGTTCTTAGCACTGCTGTTGTCAACTGGTGAGACGATCTCAGAAGCGCTGTCCTCATTTCTTTCCACTGTGGGCAAGTATGGCTGTATTTCATGCCGTTCGACTGGTGGTTGTGCATATTCATCAAACTCTGAATCGATAATCAATGACGGGGGCTTCCATACTATTGAATATTCGCATCAGTAGTCGCCATCCTCCTCAAATCGGCTGCAAATGTGTTTATTTCTCACGGTCCTTTGCTCTACGAAGTCACAGCACACCATTTCAACATTGCAGATTCTGCATATTGCAACCAAATTTAAATGCATATATCTCGTACACTAAAGGTTGCATGCTAAACCTGATAGCACTTCTGAAGTCAGCATGCACAGTTCTAAAAAGGTGCTCCCTGTGGTCATGTCCTCTTACGAATTCATTTGCAGTATCCACCAGGCTGAGTCGGTCGGTCAGTATGATCTTTATGCACATGCATAAACATCAAGTGATAAAGTCGCTGCTGTGATATTGTTGATCTGAGGTAACTTTTGACTCGCCGAAGAGTACTAAATGACCGTTCACCAGTCGCGTTTGTTGCAGGCATCATGAGTAGTAGCTTTAAGATATTGCCAACCTCAGAAAGAAAAGCCTTCTGAGCATGTGCAATAATATCCGATAGGAAAGTTCCTTCTTGGTATTTGAATGTAGATGCAAGAGCTTCCAGCCGAACACTTAGATGGGATTCACATATGTCTTCACCATAGAAATCACACAAGAATTTTAGCTCTGAAAGGTACTCTTCACCTTTAACAGCCTTTACTAGTAATTCATACAGAAACTTGTAATTCTGATATCCTGGCTGGTCAAATCTCTGGCTGATACAGTTTGTAATCAAATCTAAAGCCTCAAACTAGATTCGTTGATAGTGAGCTTTCAAAGCATCTCTATGATCTACTGAAGCACTTGCATCTTACGTGGCAGTCGTGGCTCAGACAAACTGTGAGAATGTGCTTCTCTGTATACTTGGTCAAGAAGAGATCAAACATTGATTCAGATCACAAGCCCATGAGAGTCTTGCATGTCATGGTAGCTATTTGCTGTCCTCCAGCCACTGAAATGTCCCCAATCTGTAATGTTTGACTCAGGATATCGCAATGCTGGAAAATCATTTCCTTTAAGCTCACTCCAAAGTAAAAATTGAACTTTCCCACTTGGGTTGCAACACCCAAGATCCTTGCCTTCATTTCTGTAACTTTTGCCACTTCAACTGACTCCTCCCAAAGACGGAGCAGAACATCATAGTTAGACAGGATGCTTTTTAGAGCCTGTGCTTTAATGGTCCACCTAGTAGGGCACAATACTCTGATCCCTGGACTTTCTGTAGACATGACCTTTTTATGCGCTCAAACATTGCATCACGTTTTGGTGATTTTTTGATTATCTTTGTGATCTCCAAAGTTATGTCCAAAGCATCATTCATGATCTTGCAATGCTTCACCATGTCGCAGCACGCAAGATTGAGTGAATGACCGTAACAGTGGGTGTATATAGCACGTGGTTCTTCATCTTGAATCATCTTCACAACTTGCTCTCGATTAGAGACATCAGTTGTTTCATCTATCATGATGGTGTAGTAAGCAGTGTTTAGGGTGTAGTGCAGATGCCAATTTGCGCAAAATTTGGAAAGACATGACTTTGATCATTTCATTTTGCATTTCACCTGAAGTATATTTGTCTGTCTTCTTGATCCACTCAAAAATTCTTGGGATTGTCCTCACCACACAGTTTCAATAATTGTGTAAAATTAGAATCCATTTCATCCCCATCTCCACAGAGAGGAAGTGCTTGTCTTGACAAAAAGCGAACATTGGACAACAGCTTAAGAAAGCACTGGCGTGGATGTAATCTCTCAGCAGCAAACTGACTGGACAGAGACTCACCAATATGACGAGTAGTTGCTGGCAATGTAACTGTCTGCATCATGGCTTCTTTGTGACAATTGCTTTCCTCATGTTTCGGGAACCTAACGCTGGCTTCCTTCCAGTTCGTGAAACCATCAGAAATGTATGTGGACTCTAAACTGCTTACGGAGTGCAGCTGATTCAGTTGGTATGCCTTCACACAATTGAAACAATAGGCGGTATCATCCTCCTCGACGTAGTGGAGCCATGACCAGCGCGAAAACTAATTTTCCTGGAGCACTCGAAAAACAATCGTCTTCAGTCCAAAAGGACGCTTAGGGAACTTGAACTTAGATGGCTGATGAGGCTTGTCTCCAATTGCAGTGGTGTTGAGCTTGTCCTGCTTCGTTTGGACAGTGACAGACCAGCGACGGCCATTTTAGACAAGAAAATGATGTAACATGATGTAGTACAGTAATGGCCGACACGTTGTTAAGTGTGCATGGTTAAAGTGATGGGAAAGCGTTGGCTTTTAGGTGAGGCCTACAATCAAGTATGTTTTACCAAAGTAACTGTGTAATTGTTGGTTTAACGTTAGCCCCACCCCACCTCCCCCCAAGTGTGGAAGTGTATGCAAATTAGTCGCTTTACTCTTTAGAAAATTTGGGTTTGGCTCAAAAACTGGTACGGCTCTGCTTCTGACGGCCTTGCACCATCATCAGGGTCAAACAGGTGCCCCTCCATCTTGGGGGCAAGGTACTGAGTAACGACAAGATGACCACTAGCAACGCATGCATGAAAGGCATTGACTCCTCCCTGTGTTGGACCAATAGGGACAGGCTCATGATCGAACCACATCACCACCTGTGCACGCATGCCAGATGTACAGTGTTGGATGAAGGAGCAATTATGTAATGGAAGATATGTGCAAAGTACATATAGTGCAATGATCAAATAAGTGATGTGTCCTTTGCTACAGAACACAAGTAAATACTAAGCATACGCATAGCGCATAAGACATGCCTCGCATGCAAATAAGTTATATATGCAGAAAAGGCGTAATGTGTCAAGATTGCCGCTTTACCTATTGTCTCACCCATCACGTTGTCTTTTGTCCCGCTTTCTTGTTAACAATGGTAATGACAGATTGTCCTTAGATGGCTATTTTGCGCACCAGCAGAGTGTTCTCCAGCATTTGTAGTGATGGAGAGCTCGAGTCTGAATTTGGAGACGATACAGATGCTGAGCAGCTGGCCACTGCGCATTGCACCAGCGCACAGCAGAGTGGGGGTGGGAGCGCGCCTACTACAGCAAAAGCCGATCCATCGTCTGGCTACGGACTGCCTGGGGAAGAAACGCCACAGAGCGGAGGAAAGCACTGAAGAGCGTGCTGCGCGGCTGCAGAGCTATATACCATTCTGCGCAAGGTGCAGCCATCAAGCTTGCACAACTGTGCCAGCCAAGCTTGTGCAACTGTAGCACCTGTCAACAATAAACCAAACAACGTCATAACCGATTCAAGCCTAATTGGTGGACTGTTGTGACGTCAGGCAGAGGAGTAATGGCAGCGCTGGGCACTACCAATGCAATTAGTGAACTGAGGCACTTATAGGATCCAATGAAGCTGTCTTGAGAAGGTTACTGTTGGACCTACACACCCTGAAAGGTTCATCCGTTGCGCACTCATCAAAAAATATAGTATCAATATGTGTATATATATATAGCCCTGAGGTCGATATCTAAAAGACTCGAGGGCCGACGTTCCCTATTTGGCAATGTAACTGCCCTTTCATGCTATACATTATATATCAGGTGGTTGTGATGTTACAGATTACCTCTATATGGACGAACACCCCACTTTCCGCAACAGTTGCGGCTAATGGCCATTTCTTACCATAGTCGCCCTGGATGATGCAATCATGTTTGTGTTCCATTTTGAAACAGATTTATCAATTATGCATGCGCAGTCAGTTTTGGCGCCACTTCTAATTTGCGTTCGAAGGGAGAGAGGCTGTGCAGTGAAAAGTCATGGGAATGCCGAGTCAGAGAGAGCCAAAGTGGGGGACATCTTTGCACTTAAAAGGCTGGAATTCAAATCATCAGTAATGTAAGTATGTACATTGCTCCAATACTGTGTGCACATACGTACAAACCAGCTAGTGTTGTGCAGCAATAAGTGAAAAGACAGAGAAGATGCACTGTTCAACAGCAGTCACTCCTACATGCACAGCACGACCACTGGCACTGACTGCCACCTCATGCACTGCAGCTAGCTGACAGACATCCTGTGAGTACAGCCACACATGATAATTGGGTACACAATTCATTCACTGCCACTTACAGTCTGCATGGCCCTCACCTTCTTTCTGTGCAGGAAGTCTGCCCCAAAGGTCTCGCACAGCCCTTGCACTACGTTTTTGTGACCATGGCAAACTGAAAGCAGAACTGCAGTCCAGCCATCCTGAGGGAGAGAAAGAGTGCAAATTTGGATTGTTACACAAACCACGTAAGATGCTGAGTGCCCTGTAGAATTAGGAATCCAATAACTGTCCGTGCGGTCATACGCGGACGGCTGCGCGGCTATTTGCGGATCACCTGCGCGGTAGTCTGCGGAAAAGTTAAGCTTTTCGTGTCATGTATCGTATATGTATATTCTTCAGTATCATGTATTTTACAGTGTTCTGCAATCTGACTGGCACAATCAACTAGTCTGTACGTCTTAATCATATAATATATAAGACTATTCAAAACCCTAACCTTGAACCCGCAATGCTAGAACGGCCCTGTATATTATATATGTAGCTATACAAAAGTATACTGTAACATAGTAGTACGGTACGGTGCATAGAAAACTTTACGATAATTACGTTTGCCGCTTAACGGTTTCGCCGATTTGTCTCGGTTTATCCGTGAAAATTTTCGGTTAACACGTAGCGGTTATCTGTTAAATGGTAGCGGTTAATAGTAAATAGTTGGCGGTATACAATCGTATATACGTAGTAGCGAGCGCAGTGACCACGCACACGTTGAGCGATAAGTAGCAATCCGTAAAAACGTGTGCCTGGAGAGATGGACAAGGTCATTGTGCGATATTGCAACAACCACTCAACACGCTACGACGGTAAGGAGTTTCTGGAGTCTGTCTTCGTAGGAAAGAGAACGCGACGGGGAGCCTGGAGATCGGCGTTAGCTTGAAGCGGCGTCCACTTCCTGGAAGACGAGAGAGGGTTCCATGCGTCTTGTATTTCGTGATCGTAGCCCATACTGTCTGCTTTGAAACGATATATCCTTCTGCTGCCAGGACTTTGGCCACGTTCGCGTACGATAATCGTCGCTCGAAGTACAGTTGCACAATCCGTTGTTTGCAATACGCTGATAACACCATTCTCTGTCTGTTCTTTTGCCACACTGAAAGCTGAGCTGTACAAACTACGTACGCCCTTAAAATTTGTGAACTACTACGTTTCGCTAACGATTAACTGTCACTCGCTAACAATTATCATTTCGCGATTCACCGTTTGATAACCTTTAAACGACAATAACCGTAACGGTTTTCGGGTAGCGTAAAGTTTTCTATGCACCGTACCGTAGTAGTATATACGTATCATACGTACGTATACATACATGACGTACCAGAGCACTGCATCGATTTACTAGTCAGTGACATGCAGACAATATTTAGAGCATCACAGGAAGACAATATTCTCTTCGGTCAGTGTTCTGTTCCTGGACACTGCTTCCACTTGTAAGCAGAAAGCAAGCTACTTCGGTATGGCCTTTCTGTGCAGCCCTCAAAAGCCGAGTGTTGCCCCAGCGCACAAGTGAGGAAGACACAATGGAATCTGATGAGACTGAAAAATTTATAATAGTATTACATCAATTAGTGCGCCGTGCAAACATTACTAAGCAATTAAGAGTAGCATTAGAAATACACAAAATATAGATACAAAACCCAAGGACACGTCTTCTTGTCTACTGTGTCCAGGTGTACCAGAGAGGTCACACGATGCATCAGACAAGTAGCAAGTAGCTACCTTGTCAATGGCCTTCACATCAAATCCGCAGGACCTCATGAGGTACTCCACTATGGACAACTGGCCCTCTTGTGCTGCCCAGTGCAAGGCTGAGTACCCATCATTAAAGTCAAAGATGTGGTCCCCCATCTTTGGAGCAAGGTATTCGGCAACGGCAAGATGGCCGCCCATGGCACAGAAGACAAAGGTATTGCTTCCTCTCTGCATTTGACAATAGGAGCAGATTCACAACAAATCACCACCCATGCACATGTGTGACAACATTAACTAGACAATCTATTGTTACAAAGACACAAGTGCACACTTGATTGAGTGACATCATGTACTACTAAATACCATACAATGTGATAGCATGCAATAACACTCAAAACAGACCTGCACATAGTGGTCCAATGCATTATGACACTATAATGTACATATTTACAAACAGTGTCGTAGGGTAGTCACAGATCACGAACAGTATTCTCTCTTATAGGTTGAATAGGATTGGGCAAAATGGCTGATGGTCACAAATATACTGTTATGTTGGAGTAGCCTGAACATTTCAGCAGATGGTGAACCCTTTGCGAACCTTTGTTAGATATATTGTTCGACTGATTGGCAGTTATGAAATTCACCATTGGAGCTGCTATTCAAGGCTGAAACAATTGCTAAGGCTGCTTGTCGATTAGTAAATAGTAAGGCCTGCTTCCAAGAATGCACCACACAGGGTTGTTATACCTGAAATCCGCTACGTACTTTTGAAAGAAGGATTGGAATACCACTAACTTCTTTTCAACACATTTTGGTGACAAAGTTGATGTAACCAGTGACATCACTAGCAATGCCATTTTATATTACACACAGATGCTGGTTGAATGCTGGACAAGAGCACAAAAGGGTGTGGTAGTAGAGGGGTGCGGTAGGGTGACGGGTGTTTGGTTGGTAGGTGGTTCTGTAGGCCAGGAGCTTGCTACGTAAGTCCAGTTGTAGATGCTGATGTCAGACACGTGTGTCAGAAACTCCGCAAGATGGAGTGAGCTGGTTCACATAGTATAGGAGACGACAAGGCAACAAGTGGCTCTGTATGAAGACGATCAACATACATATATACTTGAAAAGGGTTCCATGTGTTGTTAACAGCTTGGAGCAGGATTCAGAACAAATGTGATCGACAATCACCAAAATCTTATCATTGTGGCAGAACATTGCAATAATGGAATAATGACTGTGATGAATAAGAGAAAACTGGCAATTTATCAATTGCAGCGGAATTCGCTACCATCCAATCCTTCACTGAGTGGAGCATCATTAATCATTTTCCCAGTTAGAAGATATAGATAATGATATCCTTCCAAAATGGACAACTGCATTACAATGCTTGTGCAGGGATAGGTACATTGTGGCAGCATGTGTTAAAGGACAAAAGGTTACACTGTTCACCAGCAGTCACTCCTACACACACAGCATTACCATCAGCATTGACTGCCACCTCATGCAGTATGGCTGGCTGACAGTCATCCTGTATATGTAGCGGTACGATGATTGGGTACATGCACTACTCACCGAACTATTCACTGCCACTTACTGCATGGCTCTCACCTTCTTCCTGTGCAGGAAGTCTGCCCCAAAGGTCTCACACAGCCCTTGCACTACGTTCTTGTGACCATGGTGAGCTGAAAGAAAAGAACTGCAGTCCGGCCATACTAAGGGAGAGGGCGCAATAATGGATTTACATGAATCGCTTAGGAATCAGCATTCAACACTTCATTTGTGACATGCAGTACTCTACTTTTCTGTACATTTGTAATCTTCAGCACACTGCATATTATACTGTACATAATTTATGTACATGGCAGTGAATGGTGTATGGCAACTATGTTGTGTCTTGGTGTAATGTTCGCTGAAAGCACATGATGCTCTGCATGCTCAGCAGCCATTATGAATGTTACATAATTATAGGAGCTGCATGGAATGAACATGCAGTGAGGTACGAACAGTATGTACTGTATATTGTCATCTGACACACAAGATGTAACATAAGCAGAGATCAGAAAACAGTGGTATCCACCATTAAAGCTTTACCAAGAGAAGTGTCCTGTTGAGGAACCCTTGAGTTGACAACCGACTACTTTTGATTGCCTATTAGCGTTTAACCGGTAAATGTTAACAAAAAACTTGTAACCGATAGTGGGTCCGAGTTACGCATATCAGTGTACTCTGCACTATTGGATACGCTGCCAATAGGGAACACTTGCACAGACGTGGCTATTCGGAGACGGTTTTACTTGTTCTTTGTACTTTCTTTTCTCTGTAGTGGCCTACAGTTTCTCCTGTAGGGAATACATTAGATCCCACTTAGACAATCACACTACCCCACCCACTGAAGAACATGCAGTTTTGCCATGTTAAAGATACACAAAAAATTAAGAGGTTACAATGTAACTTGTACTTGTACTTGAGTTTTGTTACACAACACAACTCAAGCACAAGACAGAATGACGAATAGCGAGCAATCATGTAGTTTGAAGCTATTAATTTGTAACACATTTTGACCGTGAGGGTTTTCTTCGGTTGCAAAACTGAAGAGTGAGGGAGACTACTTATATACAGCAACAGTGACATCATAATGGTGAGACTGTGACAAGGTGTATGACAGGTCAGGATGATGAATAAACCATCATCCACATGTCACATTCCTGCCATTATGATGTCACCATTGCTGTATACAAAGAGTAGTCTTTCTCTCTCACTCTTCCGTTTTATAACTGATGAAGACCCTGTCTTACAAATCAATAACTTTGGCTACGTACGTGATTGCTCCCTATTTGTCGTACTGAATCTGCCGTAGCCATGAGCCGCTATCAGACCAAGAACATACAAGTATCTGTGTCTACTGTGACAGTGCAGCAGGTGAGTCCAAAGAGGGCACAAATGCATCAGACAAGCAGCAAACAGTGCATGCCAACCTTGTCCCTCGCTTTCACATCAAATCCATGACATCTCACAAGATACTCTACCATGGGCAAGTGACCCTCATGGGCTGCCCAGTGCAAGGCTGTGTGTCCATCTTCATCAGAGGCAAAGAGGTGATCACCCATCTTTGGGAGAAGGTATACTCGGCAACGGCAAGATGGCTGCCAGCAGCACACAAGAGAAAGGCATTGCTTCCTCCCTGGATTGAGCAATAGGACAGGCCTACAACAGATCACCACCTATGCACACTTGCATGATAGGAAGTAGGTAGAGATGATACAAGTGATAATGAATGAAGCTGGGTTGCATGAAGAGAACGTACTGTGACATGACTGTGCATGTGGCTACATTGATGCTGCTATTAAAGTGAATGAGCAAAGGAATGTTCGGCTACTGCTTCTCAGTCAATTTATCAATGAACTATAAAGGAATACGCATGAAGCTGCCATTTCTGCTGCAAAATGACACAAATTGAATCATCTGATTTGGGCATAGAGTAGCACGTCGTGTGTCCCAAGTCATTATGCTTCTCTCTGGATAATGCATATATGAAGATCCGATAAGGTACTGTGCTGTACAAAAGCTAATAATTAAGGATAATGAAATATAACAAAAATAATTGTACAGGTAATTGGTTATTAGGATTGTCAAGCAATTATAATTGTAAATGGCTACTTCAAATCAGTAATTGCCACAAATGGTTTAGTCACATCACAAGAGGTGAGTTCAGTTGCTATAGCTAATCATAGCATTTTTATCTTCTGTCTGCACAGCACGTTCCCTCCATACTGCTCAACCAGTGTCCGAACATCAGTGAGACGACCATCGAGAGGGGCTTTCCAGATGGCTGTCTGTTTTTCCTGTAGGCATGTGGTAACTCATTTCACGTGTATAGCATACGTACGTATATAAAACAGACACATGCAAACATCACTGAGAGGACATGTCGTGCAACCAGCACTTCTACTATAACTTGTTTGCACATCAAACACAAATGGAACAATGCAACTCAAAACACTTTACTACCAAACATTCTTGCAACCATAGAACTACGATTTGCCTTTTAAGGAAAATATGAGCATATGTTTACATAATGTGATAGAGGCTCATGCTACGGTATTAGATATGCTATTCAGCAATCATGTAGCAAGAAGCAAATTAAAGTGAGATGCTTTGACTTTGAGGGTTTCTGTCAGTCACAAATTTTGTAACTGACAAGATTTGAGATTAGGTTTTGCTCAAATGGTTCATCAGTAAAGTGCAAATATTTTGTCACCGTTGGCTGCCTTTGTCACTCCAGCTCGAATGGCTTCAAAAGTTAATTTTAGTGGAGTTGACGACAAGTATAACATGACTCAATGAATATCAATCAACAACAGTACTTCCCACTTGCTCCTTGGCCAACATGTGAATGGGGAAGGTCTCAATCACTACACATTGGTACATACGTATGCACTAAGGCCAAGCAATGCTGCAAAACCAGGATTGGCTCCATTTGTGTTTAGAAGTACATCAACATTCTTAAACAGTTACTTTTGATAGGATCTCGAGACACAGATAAGGCACCACGATGGTATGTTCTATACGTACAGATCAACACATGAAGTAAGGTACATACAATGACAGTATAGTGGGACCTTCATGGAATGTATGGACAGAGGAACAAGATGAGTGTACCCATGCCATGCATGCCACATGGGTATACACCACCACAACACTCACCCCAGCAACGTATGCCTTGGCCTCAGCAATACCAACATGCAGAATGAACAACATGTTAATACGTACGTACGTACGTACCTCTAAGCCCTGAAATAGGACCGCACACTGTCCTGACCCCACCACAGGTGTCTCCTGGTGAGCAGTGGCAACGAGGTTGCCTCCATCCTACACATGAATTGAGTGTATTTGTACATACCAGTGTGTGCAATATGTGCATACCAGCTCAAACAGTTAACAAAGACTCTTGCAGGTATGCACTATTCATCAGGTGAGACACAACTTACTTCATTGTGTAATTCTATCAATGCTGTTCTTAGCAGAAGAGCAAGCATTTTAATTAAAGCACACACCTAATATTATGAATGGTACATGCCTACGTATGTACGTATGACATTGTAGCCTGTAAAATGTAACTTACAGTAGGCCAAATTTAACTAACGGATATACGTACATACTCCAAAAGATCAAGAGAAAGTAATGTGCAAAAGTATACTAGTTCATAAACCTAAGACAACGAGATGCTTCACATTGTCGGATAATGGCACACACGAGTAACCTCTACCTGTATAGCTGACAGCACAAAACCAGCCAACACAAGTATATATGCACACACCTTTACGTACATACGTATGCACACACACGTGCAGACCACTCACACACACCTAAGTCAAAGATGCAAAAAGTCCACTCCGGACTTCAGTCCTGCACGAATGCTGTCAGTCAGCACATTTGGGAGGACCTCACATACGTATGCACTAAGGCCAAGCAATGCTGCAAAACCAGGATTGGCTCCATTTGTGTTTAGAAGTACATCAACATTCTTAAACCTCTACCTGTATAGCTGACAGCACAAAACCAGCCAACACAAGTATATATGCACACACCTTTACGTACATACGTATGCACACACACGTGCAGACTACTCACACACACCTAAGTCAAAGATGCAAAGTCAGCACATTTGGGAGGACCTCACAAAGTTCCATGTCGACTACCCCTGGGACATTCACTCGAAGGATGCCCAGTTCCTTCATTACCCACATAGCAGCAGGCTTGAATACAACTTCTTATTGGTGTCTAAAGTGTGGGTCTGTGCTAGTTTGAAGACAAGTGTGGTGGTGTTGCCAGTTCTTGCGCGACAGAACTCAATGCGACCTTCAGGAATCTCAAGTGCCTTAATCAGAAACAACTTCCACATCTCGAGGCACTCACCATAGGTGAAATCAGTGATGTTTTTGTCAACTGTAACCTTAGTGACAACCCATCTCTCTTCACCGCCATGTTTATGTGGAAAGAGCCCAAATATCCCCTCCTTAATAGCGATAGCCATTTTTAGCCTTTTCTGCATGTGTTGCCGTGGCGTACAGATGCATATCCTGGCGATCAGCGTGCATCTCTCGTTGCAGTGCCTTTCTCTTCCAGTTTGCCGTGCAGTAGGACAAAAATGCTCTGGCAGTCCAAGTAAAGAGCAGCAGAGAGCAGTAGAAGCCAAACCATTTACCGCACAGACTTGGTACGCATGGACATTGTGACTTGCTTTGAAGTCAGTTAGGCTTTGAAATGAGCTGACCGGTTTTGGTGCAGTGGTTGAGAATTGGGTCGTAGCTAACATAAAATATGCATGGTTACGAATATAGAGTCATACAAAAACCTGAATATAGAAACAATAAATGGCAAAAATTGGAGATTTTTCAGCATTAGAGACAGTTGTAGCTATATTCCCGTAATAATGTATGCTAGCTACATTTGCATGGGCTACGTAGCTAGCTAGCTAGCTAGTACTAGTTAGCAGCAACATCTTGGCAACGGGCAACTTGTGGCTAGCGAGCTAGCTAGGTAACTTAAGTACGTAGTTAAATCGTAGATAGGTAAAGTGCACTTGTAAAGAAGCATCTATTGAACCACAAATGGAGTATCTATGATTGAACACACTTCTATAGTAGTAAATGTATGCAGGTCACCCATCCACGTACGTACCGGTACGTAGGTAATTCCCCTTGGCGGCCATTTTGATCCACGTGGAGGTCATGGATGCCCGCTATCGAAATGCCGTAAGAAGCTGTGGTAGTCCTAGGTTGGGGGAGGGCGGGTTCTGCGTTTCTTTGAATTGAAAGATCTCCTAAAGTATACAATTACGGCCCTAACCCTAACAATACCCTAACCCCAGTCTTAACGCGGCCGTGATCGTGTACTTTAGGAGCGTCTGAATACCTATACCTTCATCCACTCATATACATAGCATGCATGGTATCCTTGCAGGGCTACACAGGGGGCAACCCTGTCCCCCCTGGTCATGGCAGGGAGCAGCCCCTGTATGGCGCATACCCTTATGGGGACTACATCCAGGGATACCCCCAGGGAGGCTACCTGCCTGCTGCAGGTGAGACCAGAAGAGGAGGTGTACGTAGGGTTGTTGTACTGAGCAGTCCCAAGACATTTGCGAATACAGTGGATCCTGTATATGGAGGACACCATTAGGACCCAGCTGGCTGTCCTGTATAGAGAGGTGTCCCTAGATCAGAGCTAGATTTGTACACAGGTCTATGTGGTTGTGACTGCAGACAGTGTCCTCATTTGAGAGAGTTGTCCCTTATCCAGAGTGCCCTTTATAGTGAGGTTCCACTGTATTGACAGTTAATTTGTTCTCCATGCGCTGCAGTTCCAGTCCCAGTAGAAGCTAGAGGGAGTGAGGACCGTCCTGAAGACTACATCGCAGATGTGGTCAAGCAGTACTTGGCATACTTCAGGGCCATGGTGGCTCAGAAGAATATGGCAGCCATTTTGCAGCTCTATGAATATGAGTCAGTAGTAGTGGTGGGGAGAGTATAATTATCCTAGGAAGGAATTCTAATAAGCCATGAATGTGAAACGAACTTTAGTTTAATGTATAGTTGTTTAATGACTATTTTATAGTCTACCACTCCACTGTTCCCTTTCTGTGTGCACAGGTTCCAGAAGCTATCTGCTCGCTGGTTTAGGGAATACCCTTGGCCTGAAGCAGAGAAGATTAGTGACATTGTGGAGCATGATGAGCTCTTCCTCCACCTGTACAGGGAGCTCTACTGCAGACACATCTATGCCATGCACAAGGTAGGCCTACTAATAGTGCGAATGTGTGTGTTGGGTTGGGCCAGTTGGAGAAGTAGAGAGCTTTCTTGCTGTGGTACATTTAACTGTGCCCACTCCAGCGAGAGTGAGTTTCATGATGATGAGCCTCTTGAATTGCAATCTGATAATCCTTGACTGTATGCAAAGGGAGGTTTCGTCCCCAGGTTCAGAGGTGCTGTGATATGCCACACAACAGCAAAAAGGCACTCCGAGCATGCAAGCAAAGTTCTCTTACACAGTGTCAATGTACTCGGCCTATTGTCAGCTAGCTGAATAGGCAGATTTGGTCGTACTGAGTGTACTTTACAATGTGCTTCACAACACGTTTGTTGAAGCGGGGGCTTCTCAGTTGGTTGCTGCATGGACGGTAAGGGTTCTTCTATGCCAGTTACGTCTTCGCCCTGAAGAAGACCAGAGCTTTCTAGTCGAAACATCACAAGGTTTTCAGCCTGTTTCTAGCTCGTATAGAAGAACCCTTTATCGCTCGAACATGTTTGCTGCCATATCTAGTTGATGTTGTGCGTGGTGGATTGACAAGTATTGGTCCCACAACCTGTACAAAGCAGTAGCAAACTGTTATTTGTGTGCTCGTTTAACTCTGTGTGTTACAGTTATTAGCCTTAGTCTGTTATAGTGGTTGTTCTCTTGTTTGTTGCTGCAGCCTACAGTGGAGCAGAGGATAGAGTCATATTTTATGTACTGTCAATTGTTTGACTACTTCCTACGTAAGTAAGCCACTGCTGTTCATGTGGCTGTGTGGTGTGTTGTGTGCGTGCATATGTGCGTGTGTGTGTGTGTGTGTGCGTGTGTGTTGCATGCAGTGCAACATCTGCTGAGATGCTCATTCATTGTACGTAAGTGACTATTCCCACTACTAACACTTTCTTGTACAGAAGGGAGTGTGCCTAATACCTCTGATGGCATACGTATGTATGTACATGTACATTTGTACCTTCATGTGCTCCTGTGGTCTATTGTTATGTTGTTATCTCCGTGTTCCCTTGCATACTTTACCATGTCTGTGTGCATGTGCAGGTCGGGAGGACCCCCTGGACCTGGAGCTGCCCAATCAATGGCTGTGGGACATCATCGACGAGTTTCTGTACCAGGTGAGGCAAGGTACCCAATTGACTCAATGCTAGAGATTTAGTGAAGTGTAGTGGTGGAGAGAGGGGCTTCACTCCTGCGTAATCTCTTGTTTGTTGACGCTGTCTGATTTGTATGACTGCCATTGACTTTTGTTAACTCTTTTGAAGTTGTAGCAACCAAGCCTCCAACTCAATGCATGTGTGTCTGTCTGTCCTGCTGTGCCCTTGTGCAGTACATGCAGTTTGTCCAGTTCAGGAGTAAGCTCAAGTCCCGCACAGCAGAGGAGATCAAACAACTCAAGGAGAACCCTGGGGTGGGGCTCACACCGCACCGCACCACACCACACCGCACCATGCCACACCGCACCACACCACACCGCACCACACCACACCGCACCGCACCACACCACACTGCACACCATATGCAGAGCACACCAAACACAGTGTAATACGTACATACACGGCACACAGCACCTGCCGACTGCACTCAGCTCACTCCGGACCACACCACAGTACATACCTCAACACACCACACTAGCTCAACACGCCACACTCGCTCACCACTTCACCCTAGCTCACCACAGTACATAGCTTACCACACCAAACTACATACACACTAGCTCACCACGGCACGCTAACACACTATACGCTGCATTCATTCTGTGTATTGCACCAGATACACTGCATCAGATCAATTCTCAAATATGGAACACTCTCTACTTCACATTGTCACGACACATCACTCCCAGTGCGATGTGGCAACATGTGGAGTACCACTGACTCCAGTAAGCCCTCCCCCTTTAGGTGTGGGACATCCGCAGTGTGCTGAACATCTTGTACTCCCTGGTGAGCAGGTCAGCCATCAACGAGCAGCTGGTGGTGTTCCAGCAGGGAGGCGACCCTGCCACAGTGGCTGGTCCCTTTGGGAAGTGCTCCCTGTACAAGAACCTGGGCTACTTTAGTCTCATTGCTTTGCTGAGGCTCCACTGTCAGCTGGGTGACTACTACCTCGCCATGGAGGCTGTGAAGAATGTGCAACTCTCAAAGAAGGTGTGAAGAGTAGGAAGGACGGGAGAGAGAAGAGAAAGGGTGGGAGGGAGCAGAAGGGAGAGGGGAGGGAGGGGAAGGGAGAGGGGACCATAGGTAATAGAGAGAAAGAAACAGTTACGTAGTGGTGGATGGAGTGTATGATGGTGAGGAGGGTGAGGGGAAAGAGGAGGAAGTGAACAGTCTTTCACAAGCCATTTTGTGAAGAGTGCTATACTACTTTGTAGTAATTGGGTGATTCAGACTAACAATATTGCTTTCAGTTGCACCGATGAGGCTGCTGCTGTTCAAGTGCCAAGTGTGCACATGTTGCATCATGTCAGTGCTCCTGTCTTCCCTGCTTCCTTCCCATTCAGGTCCTGGCCAACACCAGAGTGCCTGCCAGCCAGATCAGCCTGCACTACCATGTTGGGTTCTGCTACCTCATGACGCGCAGGTACAACGACACTCTGCGCATCTTTGCCAACATCATTGTGTACATCCAGAAGGCCAGGGAGCACTTCCCCCCGGACTCCTACCAGCTCAAGCAGGTGTGTACCTACCTACATGTGTACCTAGCGTCTTACATGGTACGTGGGACATCCGCAGTGTGCTGAACATCTTGTACTCCCTGGTGATGACGTTTTACATGATACGTACCTCGCTGTGTGTACGCTATCTTGTAATGTGTAATTGTGTACAGTAAGTTATAGTAGGATGGGGAATTCTTACACTGTAGCCCGGTGTGAGGCTAGGTGATGTTTTTAAATTATCACTGGAATTACGCCAACCTGACCAGGTCAATAAAAAGTGATCCCTGGCCAGGGAGATCGAAATCCTATATGGAGCAACCAGTGATCGCTTCCCCAGTCATCCAACAAACACAGATGGAAGAGCCACAGACAGCTGTTTCGGCCTTTTTGGGCCTCATCAGTGTGACGTAAACTGATGGTAATTGTTGGATGACTGGTTGCTTTTGTATCTGAGCCCCGTGTAGCAGGATGGCTGACACACTAAAGTATTACAGTAACATCAACCATGCTCCCCCCCCCCCCCCCCCCACACACACATGTACACACACACATATTCACAGGTACTGAAGCAGAATGACCAGATGTTGGGACTTGTGGGCATTGTGCTAGCTCTGTACCCTCAGGTGAGGTGGGCACTGTGACAGCTGGGCTGGCTGCCTTAGAGTGCGAGCTGTAGGTAACCATTTGTTGGTTACTATGCATGTTCGGACAGTACTGAGTGTTAAGATTTACACTACCCAGAAAGCACCCCAAATTCATACTGCAATCTGTGAAGCTTTCTAGTTGCTATGCATCATGTGACATTTAACAGTGTGCCTGTTTTGGCGCTGGACTAACCATATCATTGGCGGTCTTGTGATTGACTGTGACAATGTGAATAGTTATTGTGATGTGTGCATTTGTAGCAGCTGTGTGTGCTGTGTGTGTGTGTGCTTTTGTGTATGCATGCACATGTGTATATCCGTGTGTGTGTTCCTAGTGTGTGTGTGCATTCATGCGCATGTGCGTGTGTATTTGAAGTGTGACTGAGCATGTATGATGTGTCTCCTGCCAGCATGTGGATGAAGCAGTCAACAGTCAACTCAAGGACAAGATGAGTGAGAAGACAGCAAAGCTGCAGAAGGGGTGAGTGTGACCATCCAGTGTCACTAGTGCTAGTAGGATACTCCACTACGGTACTGTAGGTAGCCCCATCCACAGTGCAAAGTGGTATAGGCTGGTGTACACACATACGGTACACGTCACAAGTAACTTGCACTAATCCGACAAAGGCTTTGCTCGATGAATGCACAAACATGAGTAGAAAAGTGCGGTTTATATGCTCAAATGTAATCCACCAGATAGGGGCATTACTGCCACTTGCTACTGTACCGTAAGTCTCACACTGCCAGGGTCATCTGCTTCTCCATCCTCTAATCTTGCAAACTACGTACGTACCTGTAGTTTCCTGTGCTGTGTCCCTTGTACAGTCCAGCAGAGCATCAAACATGTTGTCGTGACTTTCACGCTGAGATAACTTTTCTTTCGTACGCCTTCTTCTCTATGATGTGCAGAGATAAGAAGGCGTTTGAGGAGATATTTATGAATTCTTGCCCGAAGTTTCTCACTCCAGACATGCCTGACTATGAAGGATTACCAGAGAATGTCGGGAAGGTAAACATGCACACCTCCCCCACACACCTCCCCCACACACTGCCCATCACCCCCCCACCCCCACACATCACACATGCACACCCACACACACACACACATCCATCTCCCTAAACACGCACACACACACACAAACTCTCATACACTCACACACTCACACACACCACCACATACGTATGTACTACACTTTGTACAAGTGGCACTGTTAGCTAAAGCCACAGTACACGGTATAGTAGCCGTAGTCCAATGTACCTGTTGGGCTCTCCCATCCTCACCACTGCCCCTCCCACTCTCACCACTGCCCCTCCCACTCTCACCCCTGCCCCTCCCACTCTCCTCACCCCACAAGTCCCCCTCTCACATACACCTATTCTCCTATACTCCTATACCTATACTCCTCCCCCTTACTCTCCATATTGCCTTGACAGGATATGATAGCCCAGCAATGTGCTGTCTTCATGGCAGACATTGAACAGCAACTGGTCCTTCCCAACATAAGGAGGTCAGTACGTGTACGTATCTGTACGTATCTGTACGTATGCCTAATAAACGTGCATACTGTATGTGCTGTTCGGAGTGGGTGTGTCTGTTTGGCAACTGGGTATACAGAGGACTGCCTTCAAGCATACTACTACGCATGTGACATCACCAGCATGTACTGAGTGTCACTGGTGTCATCCCCCTGACAGTGGGTGTCTCCCTCCTTACCTTGTACATAGCTACCTGCGCTTCTACACTGCAATGCCCATCTCAAAGCTGGCTGCCTTCATGGAGATGGTAAGAACACAGCTACACAGCTGCGTTCTAGGCATTCACGTGTCTGCTTGTAACTTGTACTGTATACGTACGTACATACGTATGTATAACTGGTACAGTATGTCTGGTGTGCATTGTGCATTTTGCTTGTGTGAGCTCTGTGTTGTTTATGTACGTAGATATGACTTTGATGTAGCAGTAACGTTACACCAGCTCACTGCACTGCGCATAGTTACATGTTTTATGTTTGGGATTGAGAAACTTCACTAGCCAGGAAATGGACGGCCATACATGTGTGCCAGATGTTTCAATCTAAGGCCTTCATCAGTGGCAGATCAAAGTGCATGGCCCAGTGACTTACTGGAAATGCAGAATCTCTCCAATTTATGTTCACCTGTATAGTAATCCTTCTCAATTCACAAGCCTGTCTACCGTAGCCACACAGAGATTTATGTACACATGTCTGTACGTACCTGCAGAATGAGGAGAGGCTGAGGAGTGTGCTGCTGTGCTACAAGGTGTGTGTGTGTGCTATCTGTGGGTGCATGACTGTGATTGAGAGCAGTGACTGGTGCTGGAGGTTTACAGTGTAAACTGTTGAAGCTAGCACTATCACTGCTCTGGATGCTCACAGTGTGCATGATTATAAGTCAGAGGAGCCATGTTGTATGAGTAGGCCCACCCTGCCCCTGTGGCCCATGCAGCACAAGACAAGAACCATTCAGAACTTGAGACCACTTGGTCCAGTGTCAGGGGAGACTCTGTCGCAGTCAGAAATTGACTTCTATATTGACGGGGTGAGAGTCGGCTGCAGATCTGTGTGTACCGTGCATGAGCTGTTTCTACTTGCAATACATTTACCATTTACCATGCTGCCACATTCATGTACCGTCTGGCAGGAAATTTTGGTGGGAAGATATATTGGCTGGGAATTTTGCTGGAAATATGTCATTTGGCGGAATTTACTTTGGCAGTCGAGCCAGTCTTAGCCATAATGATATTCATAACAAAATGGCTAATCGAGTGCACTGGGATTTAACCGGGCCGTGAGCTAGTTTTGGCTCAGTTAAGACAAAATTGATGATGAAATGCAACTGAAAACTAGACAAAACGTGATCTTAATCTGGACTGTTTTCGTTGCGTTGGTCTTTTCAGCGACCGCGTACACGTCGTTTGGATTGCCTTCCTCGTGTTGACAGACAAGCCAACTCTTCTCCCACCTTTGGTGTACAAAACTCTTTGGTGAAGTGATGTTTTCATGCCGAGGATTAGACTGGCGCGTCTAGCTGCAGGCTTAGTATACATGAAAGCTATGATTTTCTTATAATGATGACTATGGAGATCTGTGATGGTGAAATATTGGCAGATTGCTCTAAAACCTCCAATCTTCCAAAAAATTCCCTGCCAAATTTCCGGCCATACGGTATGCCCAACTCAGGTGGAGCTGCCCAATGTATCTACATATAGTACATTGCAGTGCAATGCATGCGTAGTTACATACAGTATATTCACCAGTGTTTGTGTTCTGTTGTTGGTGGTGAGGCATATACATATGCTCTCTGTTGCTCCAGGACATGGTCCACATTGCTGATACAAAAGTGGCTCGTCGCTATGGTGACTTCTTCATTCGGCAAATTCACAAACTCAATTCCTCCCTGGGGGCCAGTGCCAGCGTGTCTGCCAGCCGGCCAATGCTTGCATGAGCTACAGCAGAGCAGACTATGGCTTCTGTGTATGTACGTATTTGATCGCTTTAAGTTTAATTGTTACTCACTCAATGTCATAATAAGCTCTAGACCACTTGCACTTGTCACATGTTGTGCTAATCATTGAAACTGCACTAGTATATGTACCATACCTCATTGCATTCCAAAAAATTATAAAATGTAATTTACAAATTAGATTACAGCAGATCAATGTTGCATTCCGTTTAGAATTCTGGACACTTACTGACAAGTTGTGTTCTGCACTGGATTGAAATGCTATGACAATTGATGATGATATTTAATGCAGGAGCTGTGAATTCACTCAAAACAAGTGCTAGATCTAGATGACCAACAGTGTCAGAGGATAGCTGAGGAGACTCCGGAACCAGCATCACCAAGCAGTTTCTAGGGGAAAACCACTGATCCTAACCCTACCCTAGCCACACAGAGATTTTCAAATGTTGCGCACATGTCTGTACATACCTGCAGAATGAGGAGAGGCTGAGGAGTGTGCTGCTGTGCTACAAGTTGTGTGTGTGTGTGTGCGATCCATGGGTGCATTACTGTAATCGAGTGCAGTGATTGGTGCTGGAGGTGTACAGTCTAAACTGTAGATGTTTGCACTCTCACTGCTGAGCTGTGTGTGTGCAATCTTATTGGTTGCATGTGTGCAGCACAAGACAAGAACCATTCAGAACCTGTGTGTGTGTGCGTGTGCGTGCGTGTGTGTGTGTACCTCCTGCTAACATGTGAACAATGAGGCCAACAGTCACCTCAAGGGCAGACTAAGTGAGAAGACAGCAAAGCTGCAGAAAGGTGACTGCCCAATTCACTGGTCCACTATCGCATAGACAGTACGTATTCCTACCCACTGGTACCCTGTGGGAAGTGGAATTGGCTGGTGTGAGGAGCCACGCACACTTGTATAATTATATTATGCTATTTGTACTTCAAGGTATAGAGAGTAGGAGTAAAATTAAAAAATGGCAATCACAGAAAATTGCCTCCAACTAAGACAGTGTGCAAACGCTCTGTCAAATGAGCCGTGTTTGTATCTCTATCTATGTACTACACGTTTACCCACTTACAGGTGACTAAGATACTTGTACCCAGCACACACACTACGTACACACCCTTAATTGTCAATGCTCATCACCAGCAATTTTTTCCTGCCATTTGTATATATAATATTATATAAAATCACCTTGCCAGTTTTGCAAGATATTGACACACCAATGATCGAGGTAGGATCCAGGATTGGTTTGATCTATCAGAAATGTCTTTGCAGTTACTGAAGCTCCCTTTATTGATTCTAATGTCAATATTTAACCTTGCAGAACAAATGTTCAATCTCGTCCATCATTCCAGGGTGCGCACTGACTGGAGGATGTCACATCCATTGGCACATGCAATATATACATATACACGTACCTAGTACAGTAGGTAGTGCTGATTCAGGCTAACTACGATAAACTAGCAGGTTTCGTTGATGAGTGTGTGTACGTGTGCTTAGCCTGTAGTCCATCAGAAAGGCGTTGCTGCCATTTGCTGCTGTACCTTAAGAGTTAGCTGCATCCCAGCCCAACAGCCTGGCAAACTAACATTTGTCTTAGTGACATGCCAAATTTGCTGCCTCCCAGGGTTGCTGCTGATAGCCACTTGCTCTAGGCCCTAGTCTCAGTGTTATCGTTGCAATTGTCTGCCACGGATTGCTGCTGGCTACTGAGCTGACAGGACTATTAGGGGTATCTATTGGTTCACTTAGGTAGAGTCCACCCCAAGTCCTGTATGGGGCTTGTTTTCCATGCAGATAGGGCTTACTATACTACAGATTTCCCAACCATCAAGTCACTTAATTAAACTGAACAGACCCCTTCAGCTCTGGCCCATTTCTCGCTCACACCGATCATCAAATTTAACGGCCATACCAACATAATCATCAATCACAATGCATTAATGATAACTTCAAAGTTAAACATACACCATGCCTAGAGCATCGATCCATTCAAGATCCAAGATGTTTAACCATGCAGAAACATTGAGTCTGGTTGCCATATCCACCTTGAGCTGTAGACGAGGATGGAGGCAAGAATGACTTCTGAAATAAAGAAGCAGCTGCAAATGATCCCAAGTTTGGAGAATTGCTAAATCAGATAACACACTGTAGCAGATCGATAGTGTTCTTTACTGTTTTGTACAAAAGGTTATTTCTCTATTCAATTAAGGTACGTCCAGCACTCAATACATCTGCACTGGTGACGGAGTTGTTAATAATATCTTTCAATATTGGCTGTATGTAATTATATAGCGAGTTTCACCAGATGGCAACACTATGATATCCTTCATAATGGGTATAGTATTTGATTATTTATTAATTTTTATTGCATATAATTATACATAACACTATTGCCTGCTCATGTCATTAGAGTTTTGAAATACATTATACTTCAACAGAATAGGCTAAGTAACAAGTCATCATCTATAATTATAGGATATTTCAGTACTGCACATGTTTGACGCTACATAGTAAGGTTATTACAGTAAGCAGACACACAATGTGAACCTATACATTGCACTTACAATTAATCTATCAGCTATGTAAACACTGTAGTAGTTAGGAATGCTAGAAAAACAACTGTTCAACCTTAATGCTTCTTGGCCTTTGGTAGTTCACTCAATCTCTTATACGCCAAATCAAGACTTAGCCTCTGCCGGAGACGTTCCGCTTTTTCAGCCTCAAAGCTCTCAATATATTTCTCGAGGCTAGCAATGTCTTCTTCATACTTCTTATTCTGCTTATGCAATACATCTGTTGTACGTTTTGCATCGGCCAATGTATCTTCAATGTCCATTATCCTTTTCTTCAATGCCTGAATCCTATCTGCATTCTTCACTCTGCTCTTTGCAAGCAGAGTGATGCTGCCGTACAAACCGCGCATAAATTTTCCTTTTACCACACCAGAAACAGATGTATCTGTCTCTTTCTTCTCGCTCCAGTCCAGGTGACCATTGTCCCAGTATTTGAATTCGTCAACGCGGCAAGGAGAACTGACATCATAGTGTCGTAATTGTGTCTTCCCAAATTTCCACTTTTCCTCTATTGACCATTGGTTTACGGGTAACAATTTGTCTGTGTCTGTGGTTTTCAACTCTGCCTCTGCATCGAGTCTTTCAGCCTTCAGCTTAGTGCATTTCTTGGAAGTGGCCTCTACAGTGTCGAGAACAGTTCCTACCTCCTTCTTAATCTGCTTAATCTTCTCATTGTAGCCAGTTATTTGCCCATCTAGTTCTTTAACTCGTTCTCTGTCTATTGCTTGCAACGCAGGTGTTTTTGCAACGAGCAAGTAGGATGTGTCTACACCGCTGAGCGTACCGACATAGCCGAGTATCGCTCCGCGAGCCTCCATGGTGTATTTCATATCTTCATCAGCCAGAGGTAGGGAGTCAATGCAGAAGTACGTTGGCGTATACGGTAGCTCGGCAGCTTCCACAATAGCAGCAATAGCGTTCCTTATTACATCATCTGGTTTAATGCCTTCCCGTTCACGCTTCCTCACTTCATAAGGGTTTTCTGAGTAATCTGTGAACACGACAATGACATTGGCTTCAAAGAGCTTTGGCAATAGACTTCTGTAGTAGCGCACCGTAGCCCTGTACTGCACGTCAATCTGGGCGCTGAACTTGACACAAAGCAAGCAGGCCGTTATCTCCCTCGCTTTTCTCACAGTTTCAACGATCTCAATCATGTGAGTAAGATCTTTCACTGCGGACTCGTTTAAGCCAGGAGTGTCAATGATTTGCAGCGGAATGCGTTTTCCTGATCCTAGCTTCAACAGGCCATTTTCCATCTGTACATTCTGTGTTAGAGGCACACTACAGCGACCTCTGGTGAACACTTCTTTGGGGCTCTGGCTGGGGTCCAGGAGACAGTTGCCAAGCGTGCTCTTTCCGTTCCCAGTGGAGCCAATGAGTAAAATCGTCTTGTCCTGCGGCTCTAGGGTCAGATCACCAACCCTTGCTTCCAGATCTGTGGTAGCCATAACGCAAACACTGCTCGTAGAAGATCTAGAGAAGTGGCTAACAACATACAAAGCAGTGCAGCGGTCTCGCTTATATACACAACATTAATTGCGGGCAAGCGTGACGTCACACAGTTCTCTGGAATCGTTTGGGAGCTTCTGCGCTGTGTGTACGCTGTAGTAAATCGCGGCATAGCTTGAAACCGAGAGGTGGAACTGCCATCTAGCTATGCGGTGCTGTGTAACAAGCTGAATGCGTCGTTCAGACTAGTTCCACTCCCCTTATTGACACTCAGCAGTGGGTACCAGGCAATGAGGGTATGACACAGAGGAAGATTTGGTTTTACATCCCTTATGTAAGCTGCATGCCCAATTGATTGGTACTGCTTGTAGCTATTATGTGCACTTTGGGATCTCCTTGATTTGCATAGCTATAGCTGCCTGTATGAATACCACTTGGAGTCATCTATAGAGTCACCCTGTGTGAAACATTAGATCTGCACCAACCTTTCTACCCTTCACCTGAAAAGATATGTTTACTAGCTGTCTCCTCTGATGGCAGTTTAGTTGAATTGCAAACTAATCTGTGTTAAGGGTGGGGGGCAGAGAACCCAGTAGCTTTGCTGTGGTGTGTGAGCCTGGCAGAGCAGAGCGTTTGGACAAGAGGCTTTTGGTGTTATAGTCATGTTCCAACAGTGGCTGGAGGACTTCAACTTAAATTCGGTCGGTCACTTGTACTCAAGATTATTACTAAAGTCAAGGCAATACACTACTCTGATTAGTACCAGCATCCACTTATGAGTACCTGTTCCTGGAATAGAGAGTAATCAATTGACCATCATAATATATAAGCGTAAAGGTCATGCACTTCTATGTAGATCACTACCAGGAATTCACGCCACAGCTAGTTTCACTCGTTAAATTAATATATAGAGACTCTTAAAAAACTGTATTAAAGCATATTTATGCATAAGGTACGTACTTATAAGCGCTATGTTCAGCCTAGTACTACCCAACGTCACTGTACATCTCACAGTATATACTAGACCAGAGCCTGTGAAGCACTAAGAGCGAAAACCTCTCCATAGTCTGACTGTCTCCTCTGCACATGGCACAATAATTCATGCTCTGTGCTTTCATTGTATACAGGCATTCTGTGGAATTAATCAAGTGTTTTCATGAGCTTGCATGTATATACGCTGCATTTGGGCCACTACCCTTATCTGTCTGTCTCCCTTCCAATTCACACATGCATGTACAGTATATGAAAGCAAGCAAGGTAACTAAGTTGAACTATGGCAAAAAATGGGAGTTCGTACACATTGCCCAGTGTGGGGGAATTTGTGACAAAATGGAAACACTGGATATTACGCCAACCTGACCAGGTCAGTAAAACTGAAACCATGGCCAGGGGGGGCACGAAGCCCTATTTGTGGCAACCAGTGATCGCCTCCCAGTCATCCAACAAGGGATGGAAGAGCCACAGACAGCTGTTTCGCCCTGATTGGGGCTCATCAGTGTGGCGTACTGATGGTCAAAATGGAAACACTGGATATATTTTGTATATATTGACCATCAGTACGCCACACTGATGAGCCCAAATAGTCTCTCTGTCTTCTCTCCAATTCACACATGATCACACACAAGGTGGCCTGTATCTAATTAGTCCTATTCTGTGAAATCAAGCCTTACAGGAGTTGTGTATGCCACACTGGGCCATTCCCCTAACCTGAACAGCAGACAAGGTGGCCTGACCCTCTGCCTCTGATTACTAGGCAGATGCTTACAGCATCGTGGGGGCGAGCCTGAGCGAGCTAAAGGTGCCGATGGCATGCAGCTACTTGCGTTGGACTGCATCGCGTACATTGTAGATGCTGAAACGAACTGAGTGATTGCTTGTATGAATGATATGTAGAGGCTACAGCTGATGCCAATGAAAGTTGGATGATTCCCCCATACCTTTCCGAGCATAGCACCTGAACACAGTAGTCGATTAGCCGTATTTTAGACGGCAGGAGGGCGAATGCGAAGTAGCCTTCCCTGCATTGCCTTCCTCTGAGCGTAGCACCTGAACACAGTAGTCGATTAGCCGTGCTTTAGACTGCAGGAGGGCGAATGCGAAGTAGCCTTCCCCGCATTGCCTTCCTCTGAGTGTAGCACCTGAACACAGTAGTCGGTTAGCCGTGTTTGGTGCGATTAGCCGTGTTTTAGACTGTAGGAGGGCGAATGCAAAGTAGCCTTCCCCGCATTGCCTTCCTCTGAGTGTAGCACCTGCACACAGTAGTCTGTTAACCGTGTTTGGTGCGCATCCTCTTTCCTCAGAAGCCTTCCGCACCAGCTAGTCTACAGAGGTTCGCTAGCGGCAGCCATTGTGAATGCGTAAATAGAACTATGCGGCATGACGTACGGCACATATATATAAATATATATATATATATATATATATATATATACACATACAGACAGCGGTGGCGTACTTCACGTAAGTGTGGGGCTCGCTCAGGCTCGCCCCAATGACATGCCATATAGGAATTTCTTCGCATGAGAAGGTAGTCTGGCATATTTCTTTAGATATGTTCTAAATATATGCGTACTAGACAGATGATCATCATCGTGGGGGCGAGCCTGAGCGAGAGTGCGCAATCTGCAAAATGGCGGGAAAATGGTGTGCCTAGGAATTGTATTGCTCTTCGCAGAATGTAGGCCAGTGATGGTAGCTACAGCAACTGAAATGTGTGAAACTGAAGGAGCTGTGTGGTCAATCAACACAGTGTGCGTGGCCATTGTGCTTTATGTTGTTTGGGCGAGTAGCTATGTCCGCTAGTTGGCTGCGCCCTGGTGGTGATTCCCCCATACCTTTCCGAGCATAGCACCTGAACACAGTAGTCGATTAGCCGTATTTTAGACGGCAGGAGGGCGAATGCGAAGTAGCCTTCCCTGCATTGCCTTCCTCTGAGCGTAGCACCTGAACACAGTAGTCGATTAGCCGTGCTTTAGACTGCAGGAGGGCGAATGCGAAGTAGCATATGAAGTTGTTCCGCGCAGAAGTCACTTACAGGGCCCTTTGAAGTTGACGGGTGTCAATCAACTGGAATGCTGTTGCGATCCGATTCGTATCATGAACACCTTACGTGTTTACCAGACGACGCCGAGTAAGACGACGAAACAACACCGCAAACGATAATGACGATAAACTTACCGCACCTAATTACTGACTATAACGCGTCTCGCCGGTTGCCCAACGAAGGAACTGGGAGGAAACGCACTTCCACGCGTTGTTAGCGTTAACATTATTCGCCGAAGTTGCGTTCGCCCAGTTAGCGCTTTTAAGACTTCAAACAGGATTGCGTTGCGTTGATTTCCCGAAGAAACCTCATCAGTGCTGTTACAGGAGTAGCCCTGCCACAAGTAAGCAATTTCGCACAAAACCGCCTTGGCGAATTGCGTTGAAATGTACATCACACGAAATGTTAGAGCACGTACAATACCGTGCCGGGTTAAGCTAAGTTATAAACATCCGCGCTTTTAAGTTAGGGAAGAAAATGTTGCAAAATTCACAAATTTCCTTTGATCTATCCGCATCTATCCGCACCTTACAGGTGTGGAATGCGCGCAACAACTTCATATGCCTTCCCCGCATTGCCTTCCTCTGAGTGTAGCACCTGAACACAGTAGTCGGTTAGCCGTGTTTGGTGCGATTAGCTGTGTTTTAGACTGTAGGAGGGCGAATGCGAAGTAGCCTTCCCCGCATTGCCTTCCTCTGAGTGTAGCACCTGCACACAGTAGTCTGTTAGCCGTGTTTGGTGCGCATCCTCTTTCCTCAGAAGCCTTCCGCACCAGCTAGTCTACAGAGGTTCGCTAGCGGCAGCCATTGTGAATGAGTAAATAGAACTATACGGCATGACGTACGGCACATATATACATATAATATATATATACACATACAGACAGCGGTGGCGTACTTCACGTAAGTGTGGGGCTCGCTCAGGCTCGCCCCAATTATATACAAATATATTTCATATGGAGAGACTGTTGACAAACTAGTGCATAACTACATAAAAGTTGATCTGCAATAAAAGTGGCAAGATGTTTCAAGTACAGATCTCTTTGCCATTATCATGCAGCACAGCATGTCTTGGTGAGAGATGTGTGTGTGTGTGTGTGTGCTAAAAATTACATATATGAAGCCATTAGAAAATATCCTTTACTAGGCAGATGCTTACAGCATCGTGGGGGCGAGCCTGAGCGAGATAAAGGTGCCGATGGCATGCAGCTATTTGCGTTGGACTGCATAGCATACATTGTAGATGCTGATACGGACCGAGTGTTTGCTTGTATGAATGATATGTAGAGGCTAAGGCTGATTCTAATGGAAGTTGGATGTTAATTGAGCACTGGTACGAATCACATGATCTTGTCGTAAGCTAGGTGAAGAGCGATTCTCAGAACCCTCAGCAGCGGTTGTGTTGCTGAGCGTTCTTCTTAGTGGCGTTCCTGTGGGCATTGTATAAAGGAGTGATCTGCTGACTACTTCGCTTAGGGTCCTGTGAAATTCTCGAACGTGGAGGAAGATTAGTTGGCGCTATTCCTTCGTACGATGCCTGTATTCTTGCCTGGCTGAGAGGTTGGAGCGTACGCTTCGTTTCGGACCACTTCCTTCTCGTTTGACGCTGTCCGCAGCGAGTATTTGAGGCGCACGCAACGACTACGCAAAGGGCGGCCATCTTGTCCATTTTGCACCCGGCATAAATTGGTCCCGTGGCCTAAGACGACGTACGGCACATATATACATATATACATATATATATATATAGATCCCGTTGCCATGGTAACGTGCGTCTAAACGATGATTCTAAATCTCATAGAATCATTCCATAGCTTGGCGCGTGACGATAAATCCCATATACGTACGTGGCGGGCAGAGTGCGCGTGACGATAAATCCCATATACGTACGTTGCGGGCAGAGTGCGCGTGACGATATATCCCGTATACGTACGCCGCGGGCAGAGTGCGCGTGACGATATTAATGACGTCATCCATACACAATTATTATACATAATAGACAGAAGTGTAATAATACTAGGCAGATGCTTACAGCATCGTGGGGGCGAGCCTGAGCGTGCTAAAGGTGCCGATGGCATGCAGCTATTTGCGTTGGACTGCATCGCGTACATTGTAGATGCTGAAACGAACTGAGTGTTTGCTTGTATGAATGATATGTAGAGGCTACCGCTGATGCCAATGAAAGTTGGATGATGTTGTATTTGAGCAATGTTAAGAATCACATGATTTTGTCGTATATATGTTTGCGTTGCGTAAACCAGATGAGGAACGATTCTCAGAATGCTCAGAAGCGGCTGTGTTGCTGAGTGTTCTTCTAAGTGGCGTTCCTGTGGGGATTGTATAAAGGAGTGATCTGCTGTCAGACTGCTGACTACTTCGCTGAGGGTCCTGTGAAATTCTCGAACGTGGAGGAAGATTAGATGTAGATAGTTTAGAATATATATGGCCTGAGGAAGCGCCATTCTTGTCAAGCTGCGCACACACCTACATAACCGCTGCAGCCTGGCCTGTCTGTCATCTGCATGCTCTGCAGCTAGTCTCTCCAACTGTTTAGTACGTTAGCGCATTAAAGAACGATTCTCAGAAGGCTCAGAAGCGGTTGTGTTGCTGAGTGTTCTTAGTGGCCTGTGGGCATTGTATTATTGGAGTGATCTGCAGAGTACTTCGCTTAGGGTCCTGTGAATTCTCGAGCGTGGAGGAAGATGAGTTGGCGATATTCCTCCTTCCGATGCCTGTATCCTTGCCTGGGGGAAAGGTTGGAGTGTACGCTTCGTTTCGGACGATTTCCTTCTCGTTTAAAGCTGTCCGCAGCGAGTATTTGAGTCGCACGCAATGGCTACGCAAAGGGCGGCCATTTTGTCTATTTTGCACCCGGCATAAATTCGCCCCGTGGCCTAAGACGACGTACGGCACATATATATATATACACATACAGACAGCGGTGGTGTACTTCACGTAAGTGTGGGGCTCGCTCAGGCTCGCCCCAATTAATAACTAGGCAGATGCTTACAGCATCGTGGGGGCGAGCCTGAGCGTGCTAAAGGTGCCGATGGCATGCAGCTATTTGCGTTGGACTGCATCGCGTACATTGTAGATGCTGAAACGAACTGAGTGTTTGCTTGTATGAATGATATGTAGAGGCTACAGCTGATGCCAATGAAAGTTGGATGATGTTGTATTTGAGCAATGTTAAGAATCACATGATTTTGTCGTATATATGTTTGCGTTGCGTAAACCAGATGAGGAACGATTCTCAGAATGCTCAGAAGCGGCTGTGTTGCTGAGTGTTCTTCTAAGTGGCGTTCCTGTGGGGATTGTATAAAGGAGTGATCTGCTGTCAGACTGCTGACTACTTCGCTGAGGGTCCTGTGAAATTCTCGAACGTGGAGGAAGATTAGATGTAGATAGTTTAGAATATCTATGGCCTGAGGAAGCGCCATTCTTGTCAAGCTGCGCACACACGTACATAACCGCTGCAGCCTGGCCTGTCTGTCATCTGCATGCTCTGCAGCTAGTCTCTCCAACTGTTTAGTACGTTAGCGCATTAAAGAACGATTCTCAGAAGGCTCAGAAGCGGTTGTGTTGCTGAGTGTTCTTAGTGGCCTGTGGGCATTGTATTATTGGAGTGATCTGCAGAGTACTTCGCTTAGGGTCCTGTGAATTCTCGAGCGTGGAGGAAGATGAGTTGGCGATATTCCTCCTTCCGATGCCTGTATCCTTGCCTGGGGGAAAGGTTGGAGTGTACGCTTCGTTTCGGACGATTTCCTTCTCGTTTAAAGCTGTCCGCAGCGAGTATTTGAGTCGCACGCAATGGCTACGCAAAGGGCGGCCATTTTGTCTATTTTGCACCCGGCATAAATTCGCCCCGTGGCCTAAGACGACGTACGGCACATATATATACACATACAGACAGCGGTGGCGTACTTCACGTAAGTGTGGGGCTCGCTCAGGCTCGCCCCAATAACTAGGCAGATGCTTACAGCATCGTGGGGGCGAGCCTGAGCGAGATAAAGGTGCCGATGGCATGCAGCTATTTGCGTTGGACTGCATAGCATACAGTGTAGATGCTGATACGGACCGAGTGTTTGCTTGTATGAATGATATGTAGAGGCTAAGGCTGATTCTAATGGAAGTTGGATGTTAATTGAGCACTGGTACGAATCACATGATCTTGTCGTAAGCTAGGTGAAGAGCGATTCTCAGAACCCTCAGCAGCGGTTGTGTTGCTGAGCGTTCTTCTTAGTGGCGTTCCTGTGGGCATTGTATAAAGGAGTGATCTGCTGACTACTTCGCTTAGGGTCCTGTGAAATTCTCGAACGTGGAGGAAGATTAGTTGGCGCTATTCCTTCGTACGATGCCTGTATTCTTGCCTGACTGAGAGGTTGGAGCGTACGCTTCGTTTCGGACCACTTCCTTCTCGTTTGACGCTGTCCGCAGCGAGTATTTGAGGCGCACGCAACGACTACGCAAAAGGGCGGCCATCTTGTCCATTTTGCACCCGGCATAAATTGGTCCCGTGGCCTAAGACGACGTACGGCACATATATATATATATATATATACACATACAGACAGCGGTGGCGTACTTCACGTAAGTGTGGGGCTCGCTCAGGCTCGCCCCAATAATAATAATAATAGTAATAATAATAATAATAATAATAGTAATAATAAAAAATAATAATAGAGTCAGAAGTCACTGGAGTTTCTTCTACCTCTTGAGGATCTTGGCGTCTGCTTCATGTTGCCTTTCTGTAGAACGTCCATACACCCTAAAGCGTCCAAAGAGCGATGGCCTGTTCTCTCTTGAATTATGTTTTCAGGGACGTCGGCTTTGAATAGAGCGGTGGCAGCTGTGAGCTGTTGCGCGGAGAAACGCGACCTTTTGCTGGAACTGTAGGCGCTTCAGAGGCGGAGCTTGAGCCCGAAAGGGAAGCTCCCTTTTGGCAGGCGACACAGGAGCCAACGCCGAACTCTCTTTTGGCGACGCAGAAGCAACCAGACGTTCCTGAAGCCATTCTAACCGAAGAAGCGGCGTTCTAGACGGCGTACGTTGCCTAGAGGACCGGGTTTGTCGCCAATCAGTAGAGACGTGATTGGGTTAGTGAGTCGTTTTGGATCTATAATAGTTAAATGCCGACCAATCGGTGTCTACGGGATTTAGACCACTCAGCACTCGGGCGCTTCGCGCCCTCGAGCTTCGTGATCTAAATCCCGTAGACACCTCTTGGTCGGCATTTAACTATTACATATATGTGACCGTCCACGGGAAAAGGGGGCTTGCGCAATTTATCACACTGTGAGAAAACAGCGTTTGAAATTCGCGCATTTTTGAACTCGTATATCTTCGTCTTGGAACGTCATACACGAGCGCTGTAAACGTCACCGGAAAGCCCATTCACTGAGCTTTAAATGGATGCCACGAACAAGACAGTGCGCCGCCGAATAGTGACGCTAGGAGCTGTTTTGGTGAGCCATTTAATAGCGCAACGATAGTTATGCCACTAATTCGTAGCGGTGATGGCTTTAGGGACCAAGATTTACTTGGCACAACGATTCTCAGCTTGATTTGCCGTCATGCGAGAACTCTTCCTTGTTCTAGCCATCAGAGTGAGGCCCAGCTCACTCCCTGAGTTGAAACTAAGGTAGATACAATTTTAGGGGTGGCTTTGTACTGATAGCTGATTAGCCACCTGCAGAATGGAGGGCTTGCTATTTACAAGAGTCTCATAGACTTTTGAAATTCTTACAGATGTGGTTCCCATGTTGTTTAGTTGAATAAGGAGAATTTACATCTGTTATTCTATACGTCATTACTGCCCATGGTTCCAATTAGTCAGAATCGTCGCACTGAGTGATTCTCGGCACCTCAAACCTAATTTGTCAAAGAACAACAGGTGTTTATCACCACGTCCATACACCTACAGGTCCTTCCAAGCTGTGCTGCATAGCAAGATTTACGGCATTTGACCTCCCCGTGGTGTCATGCTGTACGCACATAGTCCAATTCAAGTACATTGCTAGGGCACTGCATCTAGTCACTTTCAGCTTCTGGATGCTTCTTTCCAGTGTTTCAAGTAATGCACGTATGCATTATCAATGAAAACACGCCACTTCCGGTTTTTGTTAATTCTCACAATTACAGGAAGTGACTTTAACAGTGAATATTTAATTACTAATATTGCTATGACAACACAAATGCAAAAAATCTGAATAATGAAGGTATACTGATTGCAAAATAGCAGAAATCCCATTTTGCTAAATTTTACTCAAACCCCCTTTTCCCATGGATGGTCACATATATACACATACAGACAGCGGTGGCGTACTTCACGTAAGTGTGGGGCTCGCTCAGGCTCGCCCCAAATAGTCTCCTCTGACCGCAATTTAGTTGAATTGCAAACTAAACCGTGTTAAGGGCGGAGTTAAACCAGAAAGAACCCAGTATATGTATCTTTGCTGTGGTGTGTGAGCCTGACAGTGCAGAGTGTTTGGAAAAGAGGCTTTTGGTGTTATAGTCGTGTTCCGGCAGTGGCTGCAGGACTTCAACTTAAATTTGGTCAGTCACTTGTACTCAAGATTATACTAAAGTCAAGGTAATACGCTACTTTGATTAGTACTCTGATTAGTACCAGCATCCACTTATGAGTTCCTGGAATAGAGAGTAATCAATTGACCATCATAATAATTATATAAGCGTAAAGGTCATGCACTTCTATGTAGTTCACTACCAGGAGTTCACACCACAGCTACTTAAATTAAATTAATGTAGAGACTCTTAAAACTGTCACGGTTAAAGCATATTTATGTATAAGGTACTTACAAGCACTATATGTTCAGCCTAGTACTGCCCAACTTTACTGTGCATCTCACAGTACTAGACCAGAGCCTGTGAAGCACTAAGAGTGAAAACCACTCCATGGTCTGACTGTCTCCTAGCTCTGTACTTCACACAGGGCAACACAAGTGTGCACGTGGCACAATAATTCATGATCTGTGCTTTCATTGTATACAGGCATTCTGTGGAATTAATCAAGTGTTGTCCTGAGTTTGCATGTATAATAATTCGCAATTCATAATTTAAGTGCACATCGTGTTCATACAATAATACAAACACCAGGGTGTTCACCCCATATAGCACTATGATTAAGCAAATAATTATAAGTCATTAGATAGGGTCTGCTTCCACTTCATTCAATCCGATCGCTTTCTATACAATCTCTCCACTTCCCTTCGTACCCGTCCATTTTCACATGCCTTATCAACGACACATATATACCACCTTGTCTTTACCATCCATCTCTTGCCACTCCTCCATAACCTCATTCATTACCTTCACCATCTCCTTTCTTTCCTCTGCCATACCATTACAGTGCAGTAGAAAATGCTCTACATCTTCCACTTCTCTCTCGTCACACATCTTACAGATTCGTTCATCCCTCTGTAATCCACACCACCTGCCAGTTTCAATTCACAATTCTGCTGTCCCACCTCTCAGCTTCATTAACATCCTCCTCTGCCTTTTACAATCAACCTCTACACACCTTGCCTCACACCTATACAATCCATCAATCTCCCCATCACTTCTAACTTTGGACGTACCTTAGCTTCTTCCCTCCACCCTTCCCTAGCTCTCCTCCATGCCGTACACTTCAATATGTGCTTTACTATATACGCTGCATCTGGGCCACTCCCCTTATCTGTCTGTCTCCCTTCCAATTCACACATGCATGTACAGTATATGAAAGCAAGCAAGGTAACTAAGTTGAATTATATTGTATATTGGCCATCAATAAATCTTTAATGATGATATACATGAAGTTGGAGAGAGTGGGTAGCCTTATATCACACCTTGGTCCTCCCTGGTCCATTGAAATAGAGCTGCTTCACAAAATTGGTGGAGGTTTCCACAATGTGTTGTGTCGTTATGAAAGGGTAGTCATGCATCTCCGGTGCGTTGTGTGTTTGCATATATATCTCTGTGTGTGTGTGTGTGTATGTACGTGTGTACATGCGTGCGTGCGTGCACGTGTGCAATGTATTTGCTGTCTAATGCATGTGCATGGACTTCCCAACACCATGCCAAGTGTTGTATATACCTGTATATTTTAATTATACACAGGGAAAACCGCGCATACATACGGGACCGTGAATACGTGAAATGCGTCCCGTATTAGAGGCAGCGACGGGTAGTTGACGGATCCCGTTATATGTGGTACACGGGTTCCGTGCTTTACCGGAATGGCAGTTTATAGCACGGGACTGCCCGTTGAACGTACCGTCGAATAGGTTATATCGTCCCGTGCATGATCACGTCTACACCTGGTAACGAAACCCGTGCGAACCCGTCTTGTGGGCTGAATAAAATGGCGCCCTACTGGAAAGCCGCGTACGCGTGCGGTTTCATCTCTGTACTCGCGCGCACTGAAGTTGTACAGCAAAGGACAAGATTGAGCTAATCATTAAAGCTACATGAGAAGAAAAAGGTGAGATGAGTTTTAAATATGATACTTAGGCTAACACTTGGTCACTAAATGCATTACTGTCTGAGGTCTCTTCTTCCTCATCTACTGGTGAGTCCATATCAGTTTCAGAGAGGGCTTCCTCTTGCCTGAGGGCCCATTTCGGACCACTCGGCGCTGGCAGACTTGATGGGATACCCGAAACTCTACGCTTTTCCCGAAACTTCCCCTTCTTGCCTTGGCTTCTGTGGCAACGTCTGTCAAGCCTTGCTATGAAATTATTGGCATCTGTAGGAATACAATTTTGTATTCAACATATATTTGTGCATAAGTGGTGAATGTTTGTTCAGTGAAACTCACATTCTGATTTCCATGGTAATTGATGACTAACAATTTCTTCAGAGCTCTCTCCACCACTTTCTTCAGTCATGCAGGTAGGAAAGCTCCTTCCACTTGGTCTCTTCCAAGCCTGGCTTTACAAACTTTGCCCTTCTCAGAAACAGCTGCATGTAATAACAAGACTACTAAATTGCAGTGCAGTTCAGTTATATTCATGTCATGACAAGGGTCATCATGTCAAGACTTCAGTAACAGTCATGGATAAATGCACTAACATTTCTTTGAGATTGTCGTTTCCTCTGCTCCTTGTTCCTAGACACACTGTCCTGCCTACCTGGCTTGGTGTCATTCAAAATCCTCCTCCTTCTCTCAAAATATCTGTATACAGCTCCTAGGTTTGGGATAAATAATGGGGTAAGTATTCAAACATTTGCCTACATGTGCCCATGCAAACACACTGTAGACACAAGTGACCATGACCTTACCCTGTCTGTCCAGGTCGGCTGCAGAGGTTTCATTGACACGAAGAGCCTCCAACCACTCTTCCTGCTGTCACAGACGACGCAACGGCACCAGAAAACAGTGATGAGACAGATCGCCAAAGCCACAATCGAGGAGTCCCATGCCATATGGGCCCTACGGAACCAGTGACTTACCTTCTCATTCCCCCTCATCAGATGAACAATTGCATGCTAATGTTAGATATACAGTCACCATGACACTCTCCCTAGAGTCACTAAGCAGCTATTCACCTTGTGCCGTGCATCCCTCAGCATGTTGACAAGAACTGCTTTTTGCATGACTCCATTTCCCTATTTTTGTAACGTCCATTAATAAGGAAATGTTCTGCCCCGTGTGTGTGTGTGTGTGTGTGTGTGTGTGTTCTGACCCTAGTTGCAGAGCTGCAGCAGATGCTGGATGCCCTCAACAGAGCTTGCACCCGATGGGTGGAGGATCAGTGGGGACAAGACCAAAGCGCTCAGCAATGGACAATCACCACAAGGCAACCCAACCAGCACACTGAAAGACTGGTCACTTGGCAATTTTGACATACTGGAGGAGACTGGAAAGCTATTAATTAAGGAACAACTGAGACTGAAGAGGCTCCAATAGTTCGGACACCTGCAGAAGATGCCAGACCATCAACCACAAAAGGAAGACTAAGAGGAAAGAAGAGGAGGCCAGGAGGAACTTGCTTGCAGTCGGTGGATGTATTCAGCAGAGATCTGAGATTCCAGAATGGCAAGAAGTGGTGACAGACAGAAGTGCGTGGCAAAATGCCCAGGTCAACCCAATCTTAATTCGTGACGAAGTATAACAACTGGGTCCTGCCCAATGTTCATCAGAACAAGGCATAAAGAAGTGGTGTGCGTGTGTGTTTGTGTGTCAACATGTAGTATGTGGTTTGACACTTACTCTTCAAGTTCACTCTCATGCAGACTCAATTCGCAAATTGAGCACAGGCACTAATGAAGTTCTGCTCTGTAGTGCTAGTGTGTCAGTCAGGAATGTTGTAGGCTGCTGAGAATGTTTGTCTTTCTACAAAGAGAAGGATGCCACGTACACAGCAACTTTGTTATTGAGAATGTCATATTATTCTAACTACAGCTGTAAATGGCCAGGAATGCTTAGCTGTAAACAGCAACTACACGGTTGGAATTGCATAGCCAGCATTGCCTCAGTGTGCGTGTTGTGTGTGTTGAGTGGGCGTGTGTGTGTGGTATTGTGATGTGAACAAATTGGTGGGTCGGAGACAAGGTGGCTATTGTGGGATATCTCAGCATCTGGCAGCTAGCACTGGCATAGGAACTGGGGATAAGATACATAGCTACAATGCTATACTGAGAGGTGATTCTTCCCTGATTGTCACAATTCTAATGTGCACTATCTATAGCACAGACATGGCTATGTTAAGCTGTAGTGTGTCATCCTTGCATATATCATCTCAAAAATCACTTGACAAAGCATGACAATGCATTAGGGCAGAAATAAAAAGGAAGAACACACACACATGCACACACACACAAGGCTCCCTACCCACAGACGACACATCTTGACAGGTGCATTGCCAAAAGACGATACATCTTAACAATGCATTTAGGGCACAAATAATCTAGAACACACACACAAGCAGGTGCATTGCTGAAAGACGACACATCTTGACAATGCATTCAGGGCAGAAATAAAAAGGAAGAACACACACACACACACACACACACACACAGACGACACATCTTGACAGGTGCATTGCCGAAAGACGAAACATCTTGACAATGCATTTAGGGCAGAAATAAAAAGAAAGAACGCACACACACACACGACCCCCTACCGAAATACGACATCTTGACAGGTGCATTGCCGAAAGACAACACATCTTGACAATGCATTTAGGGCAGAAATAAAAGAAAGAACACACACACATGCACACACACACACAAGGCCCCTGCCCAAAGACGACACATCTTGACAATGCATTTAGGGCACAAATAATATAGAACACAAACACACACACACACACACACACACACACACACACACACACACACACACACACACACACACACACACACACACACACACACACACACACACAAGGCCCCCTGCCCAAAGACGACACATCTTGACAGGTGCATTGCCGAAAGACGACACATCTTGACAATGCATTTAGGGCAGAAATAAAAAGAAAGAACACACACACACACAAGACCCCCTGTCGAAAGACGACACATCTTGACAGGTGCATTGCCGAAAGACGACACATCTTGACAATGCATTTAGGGCACAAATAATATAGAACACACACACACACACACACACACACACACACACACACACACACACACACACACACACACACACACACACACACACACACACACACACAAGGCCCCCTGCCAAAAGACGACACATCTTGACAGGTGCATTGCCGAAAGACGACACATCTTGACAATGCATTTAGGGCAGAAATTAATAAGGAAGAACACACACACATGCACACACACACATGACCCCCTGCCCAAAGACGACACATCTTGACAATGCATTTAGGGCAGAAATAAAAAGAAAGAACACACACACACACAAGACCCCCTGCCAAAAGACAACACATCTTGACAGGTGCATTGCCGAAAGACGACACATCTTGACAATGCATCTAGGGCAGAAATTAAAAAGGAAGAACACACACATGCATAACATGTACACACACACACACATACATAACATGTACACACACACACACACACACACACACACACACACACACACACACACACACACACACACACACACACACACACACACACACACACACACACACACACACACACACACACACTGCTGCTGCTGCTGGGTACACCTTGCCCTAACAAGGGCGTTGGGCTGTTTTGTAGGCCAAGAAACTGTCGTAGGGTGGGCTGGCCAGGCCCACGCCTGAAAACCCTGGGGTGAGTGGCAGCTGGGCGCCATGGCCGTAAAACGGGCCGTCAAGGCGCGCCAGGTGGACCGGCCACCGTAGCCACTAGAGGCTGTAAGGGTAGACCGATCCGATCCGACTGCCAGCTCGAGAGTCCCCAGGGGGTGTGGTGGTAGGGTGGTACGGACGAGTGGAGGTCCAACGAAGCGAAAGAATTGCTGGTCTTCTCCAGCGACCTCGTGACCTCCGCCATCTTGATGACGTCACACACACACACACACACACACACACACACACACACACACACACACACACACACACACACACACACACACACACACACACAGACACACACACACACACACACACACACACACACACACACACACACACACACACACACACACACACACACACACACACACACACACACACACACACTGGTGCAATCATAGATATTCCATCGTCTGACAGGAGTTTGTGACGATGAGGTGTGGTAATCGGCGTCGTAGAAGGCTGCTCCAGCAAATGGGCCGCTCCCAAACTGTGCACATTGTCGATTCATCCTCACTGCAAATATCCCGCCGAAATGAACGTAACCAAATAGTATACAAAATCCGTATATCTATCGAGCGCCAGAGTGGACAAAATTCAAGATGGCCGGCGACATTATGGCCGCCGATCGTTGAGCACCTATGTCGATCTCGACGGTCGATCGTCGATCGGATGTCAACCGTCGATCGTCGACGTTGTCGTCGGTGGCAATAACTGCGACTCTCGGCCTTAGTTGGAACGTCGACACTTCAATCGGTTAGCTACCCCGATGATGGCATTCATTAGGCAGCAGCAGCTGCCGTGATCAGCCTATCCACGGGCGACGAAGATATGATGTTGAAACCTAAATATAGTCTGACCCATAGTCTACGCTATAGGATATGTAGTCTGCGCTAAGTTGCAACCTTCTTCAAGTTGGAGCTTCACGTAAAACACGGGTTCCCGTGGCGACACGTGACCAGTAGAATCCAGTTTCCGTCTGTTACCGTATTATGCCTTATCCCGTTTTCGCCCGTATCTAGTGAATGTGACGGGTTCCGTTGCGTGCCGTATTTATACGCGGTTTTCGCTGTGATAGGTGTTATGCATGCTGCTCATTTCATAGACTAAAGCCTAATAATATGCTGCTCAGCTTCACTTTAACTACAGCTCATACTCGACCAGAGCCCATGTGAAGCACTAAGAGATTTTTTCTATTGCATTAACCTGGACCACATCTCTATAGCTAGTCTCTCTGTCTCTTCTCCAATTCACACATGATCACACACAAGGTGGCCTGACTCTAATTAGTCATATTCTGTGGAATCAAGCCTTACAGTGAGTTGTGTGTATGCCACACTGGGCCATTCCCCTAACCTGAACAGCAAACAACGTGGCCTGACCCTGTGCCTCTGATTATTATCATAATGACATGCTATATTATATATAGGAATTCCTTCACATGAGAAGGTAGTCTGGCATATTTCTCCAGCAAAATTATTAGCATGTGATCGTGATACTGTACAATGACCGGTCCAAACACTCAATAGAGTATCAATTCAATTCAATTCAATTCAATTCAATGATTAATGTGCACTATGCACGAAGGCACTAGGACCAGGTTGGCCCAGTGTAGCACCAACACATGAGAGCATACATCAGCATAAAAGAAACAAAATTAATATGAAGGTCAGCCATAAATCCTCAAGGTATTGAACTAATAACTCAATTAAATCTCGCACGCCACATGCAAGAGATAAAGGACAACCCTTTATAGTTTCTGCATGCAAGATATATATAATATGACAGCAGCCAAGTCGTCCTGGTCAACTCCATAGTGTTCGCACCATTGCTATCAATGGTTGTCTGTGGGTCTTCCATTTTTCACATCTCAGCAGCCAATGCTCCACATCCTCTACCTCACCTTTTCCACACTCTTTGCATACTCTGTCTTCTCTGGCCACTCCACGCCATCTTCCTGTCTCAATTTGAAAAGCGGCCGTCCCTCCTCTCAGTTTTGTCATCATCCTTCTGTCAGCTCTCTGTCTTAGCCCTGCACAGTCCGACCATTCATCCAGATTGGTATTCTCTTTAACATAGTCAACTTAGGCTTCACTTCCATCTCACAGCCCCATTCCTCCCGAGTCTTCCTCCAAGCAATAGATTCCACCATCCTTCATATTTATTTCTTGTCACTATCAATATGCTCAATTATTGCTCTACGGGCCGCCATGGTACATTCAATACAGTGGTCAGAGGGTACTGAGTCAATGCAGAAGTACGTTGGCACATATGATAGCTCAGCGGCTTCCACAATAGCATCAATAGCGTTGCGTATCACTACACTTGGCACAATGCCTTCCCGTCTGCGTTTCTTCATTGCACGCGGATGTTCTGAATAATCTGTAAACACAACAATCAGGTTGGCTTCAAATAGTCTAGGCAGTAATTGCTTGTACATTTGCACAGTAGTCTTGTACTGAATGTCAATCTGGGAGTTAAACTTGATGCACAGCAAGCAAGCCGCTATTTTTCTCTCATTTCTCACAGCTGTGTCAATCTCAATCATGTGGGCTTGGTCTTTTGCTGCAGACTCGTTTAGGCCAGGAGTGTCAATGATTTTTAGGAGGCTAGGAGGCTTACCTGCTCCTCGACTGCAGTAGCTAACCCCAACCCGTGTCTGCTGCGTTTGAGACATTCTCCCACAACCGCTAGCAAAAACTTTTGGACCGCTCGTCTTTCTAGGCTCAAGGAGACAGTTGCCAAGTGGACTACTTACCTACCTACCAGTGGAGCCAATGAGCACGATCGTTTTGCGCTGGTTGGGTGATCCCATTATAATGTTTCGTAGAAACCTAAGTCACTTTCCACCCTGACTTCTGCACTTTTATAAGTAGTAAGGTAACCCGGGGTAATTCCGGTCACAGGGTATTTCCGGTCACTCGAAATAAGTCAGTCGTTCGCTACACAACACTACGTTTTCGAGCACAGCTGCAACACTGTACTGGTAGTGGCAGCACTGAGCTACAACACACCTGGTAGCGAAGTGAGATGCTTGCTTCCAGTGCTCTACCCAGCCGCCACCTCTCCTCATTGTATGTTAACTCTCATTGCATCCCACAGTAAATGGCTGCACAGTGGCCGTAAGCATGATTTATATACATACAGTATACCTATACCAGCTAAGAGTGAGGTGAGGCCTACGCGCAGCTGGTGGGAGAACACACACAGCAGCAGTCCAGCTTAAAGTTGATAGAACTATGCTAACTGATCATGAACTTAGCGGAACTGCTCTACAGAAAGTGAACTTGTTCTTACATTGATCTGCATGGGAGGAGAGAATGCATCACTGCAGGTGGTTGCTCTGGGATGCATGAGTGTTTGTTACTGCACTTGATTCATGAAATGGTTGGCACAATGAGCTAATATACCTGGACAGCCATTGGGTGGGTGAGTGCTAGGGGGTGGTGGGCTTTGGTTTGTAGAATTGATATTTGAAATGGGCTATAGATGTACCATGATTCTTCAGTACCTACATGAAAATGGTTAATAACACACGCCAACATCGGTTCTATACATCAGTTTATCATGCATACAGTAAGCTTAAGTCATGTAGTGTATGGTGTACCCTTCACCTGGACATGCACACTTGTGCTGAGTGGTCCTGCACACTCAAGCCTCTCCACACTTCCATACCTGGTGTATGTCCACATGGCTCCCCCAGCGTGGAATAAAGCACTTCGAACCACACTATAACCACCATTCAGTGGTGGCATTGCTCCATGGACCACAGCTGCAGGTGCCAGGAGGAAGACAAGCAGTGACTTTTGCAAATAAGCACACATGCAATAGAAAATGAAGCATAGATCATCCCTTCACTTTAACATGCGTACCTACCCTCACCTAAGTACACAATTGGGTTGAAAGACACTTCTGTGATCTGAATGCTGGTTGCACCAGCAGGGATGATGAATCCATCATGGTAGCCTGCACCATGCATGCAGAGAGGGGGTGACACATTAAAGGACTCGATGCAAATGTTGTCTATATGTATATGGGGAGGGGGAGGGGGGTACTGACTCCACTGGACATGAGCTGCTGATAGAACTCAGGTGCATGCTATAGTGGAGTTTACCTAAACAGAAACCTGCACAAACTGTGTGTCCATCTTCTACTGCACCATGGCATGTGTGTTTATATGCAGCATTACTTGTAACAACCTGGCCTGCATGCCACACAGGTTTCATGAGACTTGGCCTCAGAGCATGTCCAAACTCACCAAATTTGTGTAGTTCCTTCTGAAAACTGTCATGGCTTAATGAGCATGAGCTCCCATTCCCTCTACACTCCTGGCACACATCATACTTGGCATCTGAACCAATACGACCATCACAGCCTATGTTCTAAATGGTGGATATGCCGGGGGGGGGGGGGGGGGGGCACAACATGCAATTTATGCAACAGCACCAATAAGCACCACTGTCAGAGTTGCATGCTAATGTTAGGGGACTAGTTGCTGCTAACCAACATGTCAGAATCAGCTAGCTGCAAAACTTTTGAACGTTGCCGAGAATTGGACGCTAACTTGGCCAAATCTGTATATATACGTACGTACGTACGTACATGTACCATTGCATGGTATAAAATAATCCATATATAGCATAAACCAATCCTTGATCTGCTTAGCTCACCAAACAGTTTCCCTTGATGCATCGAGCATGATTGTACCCTCTTTCAGTTGGAGGACATGGTGTGCCGTCCCTCATTATGCCAAAAATGTCAATGAACCTGCCCTCAAGAGCAAGGCACACACGAGTGCATTTGTTTACAGATGTCCCTGCAGTATACGTACATAACAACACAACAGCAGAAGTCAAATTTGCCAAACAAGACAATGCCTTCATGAAAGGTTATGCATGTGTATATGCATGGACTGCAAATCTCTTACAATGAACAATTTGCTTTATGTTCACACTAATGAACTTGATGCCAATATGATGATTAACCAACGCATCCTGTTCTTTTAATATACATTTCTCCCCAAAGTGCATCACCTCTAAAAGACAAAACATTCTCATTCCAAAGGGTGTCTGGACTACATACAGTGCAGGTGTTGCACTGTGTATGTATGTATCTGTTGTATAATAAGTAGTCTGTCTAGCTAGACCGTCCCATCTAATCGCTGGGGTGCTTGGGCTGCGAAGGGACGGTCTAGCGGCAGTAACAATTAGTTCACACCTATTCAAACAATCAGATGCTACTGGCAGGAATTCCTGCTAATAGTATTCATAGTCTGCAGGAGCTCAGTCACGCTATGTCTTTCAATGGCAATGGATTTCATTCTGGCTGGAAATGGAGCCATCGGACACGGAGAGGGTTGCGGTGGGCTCGAGAGACCACTTGCTTGTTTCGAACTTGAAAGAACGCATGAGCAGAAGAAACCTTATCTTGCTAAGTGCGCGTCCTGGCGTTGACATCCTAAGTCGCTTTCTGAACTATCAACACAGTAAGGTAGCACATGTGACACAGGCTTCCTTCTCCAACGATGCTCAGCTGTGTAGCTGTCACAACTGCTTCTCCCACTATCGTCAGCCTCCCACTCTTCATCAGTCTGTCTTATCTTTGAGCGATTTGCAACAGCAAATGCAAAAGCGCTTATATTTCTTTACCTCATCCATACGTCCGACAACTACGCAGGAGGTGTGAGTTTGATAATGTGAAGGTGTGAACTAATCGTTACTGCCGCTAGACTGTCCCTTCCCTGTCGCGCCTTGGGCGTTTAAGCGGGACGGTCTAGCTAGCCAGACTATATAATAAGAGACCCACTGAATGTAGCTGCATGCATTTGAGGTCCATAAGCATTGTTCTGTGGCAGTTTAAAGTGCCAATTATAAATGAAAATATCCAGCTCACATGCAGTGTAATCACTCACAAGAGACAGATCAGTTAAAGTGTCTGACAATTAAGGACATAAGGCTCCTAAACAGGCATGCAAGCAGTGCAACATGACTAGACAGCACCTACCCTGGCCATATACGTATAATTATACATTCCTGAAGAGAGTGTATGGAACAAGGTGTACTGTGCTTTTGACCTATTCCATGCTAAGGTTACCAGGCACTTCTCAGAGTCCATAAAGATTCCAGTGGCGATCCTGTTATGTCCTTGACCTTCGCATGAAATCCACCAATTTAGACACTACCAATCGTAGATTTTCAGCACATTTGTCCATGTTTGACACAGTATGCCAGTTAACACACAGATCGAGACTGCTCTCTCTCTCACTATGCTTATTAGAATGCATGTTTGAGTGACCTGACTCACTCATAATCATTACTGGGTCATGCACTGTACAAAGGTCCTTGTTTGTCAACAGCTTGTTTCTCACTGTGTGACAATAAAGTTTTAAAAGTGCTGTATGCATGTCACAAGGGACATACGAATCCACACTGAACATTGTCACAGTGTCGATCATCTCACTACATCACCCATTCTGTTCTTGAGTGGCCTTTTCTCTATACGGTTATTAGCACATTATATATATAGAGCATGCTTAGCTGACATCGCACTGAAGTGCTGTCCAACTTTTTCTGCTTTACTACTTCTCACATCATCCATTCATCGATCCAAGGTCACCTTTCCCATGCCCCTCACCTTCCCACTCCACTCACACCATCTCACCCTCACAGTTGCCCATGACTCACGGTCGTAGAGTACCCAAGTAAACTTGTACCCTCTGATGGGCTGAAAAACATTGAAGATGGAACACTGCTCAGCTCGGTAGTTACTACGACCAGGACAGGCCTACACAGCACACAGAGGACAGCAGAACAGTAAGTGGCATGGTATACACATGTATGCCCCAACTCCCCAAACAGCCACAGAAGTACTGCATGTACACGTTGCTGTAGTCCATTTGCTAGTCAGAACAACACAATACAGTATGTATAATTATACTTCCGGCTGTTGCGCATGCAGTGGAGCATGGAATAGTGGCAATGTTTGGCATGACAGGTTTCATACATATTGTATGCCCACTTGATCTGCACTTCTAGCCATTTACATGTCATGCATCGTGTGACTGCACACTCACTTGATTATTGCATAGCTGACACTGGGCTTCAGGTCCGTTGCAGTATTGTCCCCCATCCTGTGGGCTGCAAAGTGCATTGAACAGCAGACAGAAAAGACACACACGAGCATGCAGCATGTCTCAACATTAGTGAAATACAGCACTGAATACTAAGGTGTGTATATACAGACATGTATCTGTACAGTTGGCAGTAATGCATATATACTATACGTACACCATCATGCCATGCACCAGCACACAAGTAGAGTACGGGTATGAGGTTCACATATTTATACTTTATACAAGCTTAGGCCAGAAACCAAGGATGCTCTAGGTCCAAGAAGCACTACGGGAGTTATAACTGATGAGTCATCCCAACCCTTTCATTTCCTCACATTGGGTTGTTGCACTTGCGTGAACGGCACTGTACCCCGCCCCCGCAGGTCCTTGAGCAGGCTGACCACTCCAACCAGGTGCCCCACCCACCATCAACCGGAAGTGGATTGGACTCATTCACACACTGGCCACGGGAACACACCTGTGGTGAACATGTATGTCATGCATGTATGACAGACTCCTTACACAATATTATATAGAACGCATTATACCTATGTACATATGTATATACTGTGTCCCACTGTTTAGTTCACACGAAATCTACTTAACACTGTATACACAGTCAAGTTGTACCCAAAATTCTAATTTCTATGACACAGTTTGTAGCTAACCTTTTCTGTTCCACATGATGTGCCGTCCAGTGCAGGTATACCTTTGGTGTAGCATCCACCATAGCGATATATCCTACAAAAGAACCTTTCGCATATATCCTGTACAAATGACATAAAGTGTACCAGGGCGCTGTGTTAATTACTGGCTTGTGCTCATAGAAGATAGGGATGTTTTTACCTCCATCTACCATGCAGGTCTGTACCATACAGTGTATGTGTCACATAAATTGAATCCAACATTACCTGGTGCCGTGATGAATATACATATGTACACATACGTATGTATGTGCATGCGCGCATATACTGTATTGACATGCAAGCATAAACTACTCACTGAAGTAGGCCGCCAAGGACAGACAGTAGCATGATCACCAAACATGGCCTTGCACTGGTAGGTTAGGTTAAATTCCTGACCCGGGGAGGAGGGCTTGACTAGACTATTCACAGGATGAGTTTCCATCAGACACTTTGTTCCTCCGGCAATGCGGAATGCCCTCAGCTCTGATGCAGAACAGTTGGACCACTCGTACATCTCCACTCCTTGTCCCTGCATTGCCGCCATCACACCACCTTGGTCAGGACAACTGTTGTGCTGGGAGTCGTGTACCATTGACAGACTGTGAGCACAAGTACAAAGGAGAACGCAAGACATGAAGTAAGGTGCAATAATAAAGTGATACAGATATAAATTTATTATTATACCATGAAATGTGCTATGGTATTTAAGGTGACTACTAGTATCTACTGTAAGTGTAAGGGTCACAGGACATACAGTACATAAGATATTATGCATGTGACTCTCCACATGCTCAAATGTGTACAGTGTGATATTAGCAACACCTCATACGCATGACGGTAGCACACAGTGGCAGGATGGAAGAGCAAGTGCAAGAAATAACAACATTCTCTTTTTAATCTTACCTGTGGCCAGTCTCGTGGGCCACTGTGAAGCCACACTGAAGTCCAAAATGCTCAACAATTGCACATGAACGGCTCTTGTGACAAATTGAACTTAGAGGAGCGTGGCCTGCAGTGTGCAAGAATTATACAAGTAAGGTACATTCTCATTTGGATGCATGTATGCAGGACAGCACACTAAGGGAGGAGGGTTGGACACAGGAGTAGGCAGAACAGTATCAGATGGTGCCTGGTTTGTGTGCATCACAGGTAAACTAACCGACAATGGGAGACCAGCAACTATCATTACTTGAGGCACTGCATAAGTCTCTTCTGTGGGGAGAGCAATAAAATGCAGAAGGGGAATGAAGATGAGAACTTGAGAGTGCAGAAGCATCAAGTGACCTACAGGGGAGAAATGCTCTAGGCAAACTGCACTAACATGGAAGAAGTCACCAAGATTCTAGACTGCCCCACTCACCCAGTGATGAGGACTGCAAAGTCATGGTGTGTGGGCTGTCGTTCGTCCACATTCAGTCTACTCTGAAGCTGACAGAAGTCTCCAGTAAGTATGCTAGCTTCTTCTGTGTTGGTCAGTTTTGTCTAAGACAGAGACAGGCCAGGGAAGAAGAGCCATGCAACTGTGGTAAACAGGTAGGGAAGAGTTGCAGTAGTTACAGTACGCTTATCATGATACGCATACGTATGTAACTCATGGCTTTTTTATATATTAGCAGACCCACTTACCATTCCTGTCTCTATGATCATACGAACCACCCTAATGTAAACTGGTCGGCCAATGCTGGGCTCTTGCATGATGGCTGCATACTGTGGAGATGCAAGTAGAGAGAGCATGTTGCAATTGTTCATGCTGTTAGTGTGTTGCATTTGTAGTAAGTATTCCTAATCTCACATGCCTCACAGACATGTAACACACACACACACACACACACACACACACACACACACACACACACACACACACACACACACACACACACACACACACACACACACACACACACACACACACACACACACACACACACACACACACACACACACACAGACACGCACACACACACACACACACACACACACACACACACACACACACACACACACACACACACACACACACACACACACACACACACACACACACACACACACACACACTGTCACATTGAATTTGAATATTTAACCAGCACCCACTCTGCAAGTTACATCTTAACACCACTGAAGAAGGCAGCATTCAGCTGCTAAAACATTTGGTGAATCATACATACATACACATACAGACATAATGCATAAGCACATCTTCCCTCACACTTTAAATTCACCTACCAGATAGTCAGTTGCACCAACATGTATGCACATGCATATGTATGCAGCCACACACACACCAAGTTCACAACTGCCAAGATGTGTCGCTCAATAGCAGCTCTGTTTTGCTGGTAGCGGTCATACAGCAGCTTGTCCACATACACCATCAACTCAATCACTTCTGTCTGGTTAATGAAAGAAGCTACCCTCCTCTGCCTCGTTCTTTTCAGGAATACTTCCTTCTGTCTTTCAAGCAGCTTACCCACTTTGTACTCCTCCTCAGCAAATGGGGCTAGCAGAACAAAGGAAAAACACACAGGGAGAAGTGCACAGGTCATCATTGAAGTGAGATGAATCAAAATGTCCAATTAGTAGCGGTCATACTACCACTCATGCCAGTCTAGGAGTTGGCCTTGCGTTTCTGATCTTGCATGCCCAGGAATGGAAGAGAACTCTTCTTCAACCATGCACAATAAAATAAGCAAGTTGGGACTAGCAGCTACACAGATCGCACTAATGCAGCTATCATGAGTCGAGACCTGTATCATCATACATCCTTCTTTACATGTAACATTCACCAAAATTCTTTGATCTCCTTTGACTAGAGCATTTGACATAATATGACACATTACTACACTCTTAAGGCTTCAACCTCACCTATAGCTATTGAACAGTGTGGGTCTCTCCCTGTCCATTGGCCATTTCTCTGGCAGTAACGCTTGTGGTCACCACGGAGCACAAAGCCTTCTTCACAGGAGTAGACTGCTTCAGTGACAGTGGCAGATTTGCTAGCAAGGAGGTCTATGAAGCCATGGGCGGGGCACTTCAAAGGTGGGCACTCTGCTGAAACACTCTCTCCAGACACTGATGTCATGGGACAGTAGGCATGAAGGGAATAAAAGGTTTCTGGTAGCTACCCACAGGTCACTGACAACAACTTGATTTGAGGTGATGGAGTTGTTATTCCCAGGGAGCCACATGTACAGCTCACCGCAGTACTGTACACACGTAACTCACTTAATTTCAAGTGTGATTCTGGTGGTTTTGCACTTATACATTGTTGGATGCTGTGCACAATATAATAAGTGCCAGTACTAGTGAAGGTGGAAAACCCCTTTGTAGAGGTTACCCGTCTGTCTGTCCTGGATAGAGAGCTGTCCTTAATTCTGAGGTATATTTTGTACACAGCTCTATGTGATTGGGACAGCAGACAGTGCCCTCATTAGCGAGGTGTCCCTTATTCAGAATGTCCTTAATTGTACGCTCAGAAGTGGGAGAAGTGTCCACCCAACTTCTGCACAATTCACAACTTTAATGAAAATCACATACATGTGCCCATTGACAGTAGCCCCTCCCCCAGCGACTCACCCTTCATACAGAGTGGTGTGTAGCTGCTCCACTCCCCCATGGGCAGGCACTCCTGTGAAGCAGTCCCCAGAAGGTCGAAGCCCTCTCTGCAGTAGTAGTGCAGGGCTGCCCCCACTTCCCTGCTGCCCCAGGACACCTCACCATCCAATGGAGGCATGGGGATAGGGCATAGCACACCTATAGATGAGGAGGAGTGGTGTGAGATGTGCGGTAGGGATGGTGTGAGGTGTGGGGTAGGGACATTGTGAGGTGTGGGGGAGGGGTGGTGTGAGGTGTGGGAGAGGGGTGGTGTGAGGTGTGGGAGAGGGGTGGTGTGAGGTGTGGGGGAGGGACATCGTGAGGTGTGGGGGAGGGGTGGTGTGAGGTGTGGGAGAGGGGTGGTGTGAGGTGTGGGAGAGGGGTGGTGTGAGGTGTGGGAGAGGGGTGGTGTGAGGTGTGGGGGAGGGACATTGTGAGGTGTGGGGGAGGGACATTGTGAGGTGTGGGGGAGGGGTGGTGTGAAGTGTGATGAATGAATAGTGAGAAGTGTGATAGAGTGGGTGTGAGGTGTGAGGGAGAGACAGTGTCAGATGTGGGGAAAGGGTGGTGTGAGGGGAATATGATGGGGAGGGCACAGTATGTGAAGCCTGGTGTGTGCAAATCTAGGTGACGAGAGATTAGCTGAGAGACAGAGAAATGCTGTGAAGGAGAGGAGTAATGTGCAGTGGTGGACTCTTGTTAAGACTCACCCGTTTCGTCTATCACTCCATGTGGCAGAGTGTTCTCATCCATCTCCCAGACAATGACCTCCTCTGGGTGCTGTGATCTCGACTGGACCACATAAGAGTGGTTATTGGCTGCAACCACACCCTCCTTCATTAACACACAAGAAGCAACAGAACTAAATTTTCCTAATGCAAGATGGGATTTCTACACTGTACCCAGTGTGGGGCACTAGTGATAAATGGCACTAATCACTAGGTATTACACCAACCTGACCCGGTCAACAACATTGCAATATCCATGGCCAGGGGGATACAAATACATTTTCTTAGCTAGTACTGAAGCAATCATTACGAGTATACAGTATGTGTAATATTTTAAGAAAGTATGTCTAGTTACTTGTGAAGGCAGCACTAATCAAACCAGTACACACACATATAGACCTACTACTCCTACTACTAAGTAGACCTACCACTCCTACTACTAAGTAGACCTACTACTCCTACTACTAAGTAGACCTACCACTCCTACTACTAAGTAGACCTACTACTCCTACTACTAAGTAGACCTACCACTCCTACTACTAAGTAGACCTACTACTCCTACTACTAAGTAGACCTACTACTCCTACTATAGCTACTGAGGGTTGAATAATTACATATACTGCTGTACATGTAGGGCTTGTGCATTAGCCACGTTTGTGCGTTAGACAAGACTGAGTGAGCACACTCAGACTACACACAGGATACATAATGCCGTAACTGTGTGTGGAGATTTATGCACAGCTTAAGATGGCACACTGCTCACCACAGTGTGGCTGCAGACAGTGACGGCAGACAGTCCAGTTTGCCTTATGTCCTGGATGTAGTAGCAGTCCTTGACTGTGCTGGGGAGGGTCACCAGACGTCCATCCTCAGCCAACTCTTCCAGGACATAGCGTGGAGAAAGAATGTCAGTGCTGGGGGTCATTTCAAAAGAGTGGGTCACATTAGAGAGGCTCAGAGAGAAGGTGAACTTGTTGCTACTGCCCTCTGCCTCAATGTCACGCCTCTTCCTGTGAACAGTGCTCAGTTTGGCAATGGTATGGAAGGGAAGATGACCTAAGGAGGGTACACAGGATTAGGGTGAAGAGGTGTGAGCATAGTGGGTATACAGTATATGTAGTGAACTAGTGGCAATGACTAGGAAAAAGGTGATGTGGTGTACATATATATGTTAACTTAAATGTGGCTGGGAGTTTGCTGCATGCTGTTACAGCTACAGAGTTGTTTACAGAAGGATAGCCTCTGAGATTAAATGGGACTTGAGTAGCTTACTATCCCTGGGTAGATGGAGCTCAGTCTTGAGATCTGCTTCAGTGAGAGTCCTCCAGGTGTCCTCAAGGTGAACACTGCTGACCACCTCATCCTCTGAGCTCCTTGTAAATGGCAGGAGAATGCAGCAGACAGCAGAAATAAGCACCAATACCTCCTTTACTTCCATCCTTCGTCCCATTCTTTGCAACTGAACTGAGAGAGTCAAATGCAGATTCTCTCTGAACACATGTACAGATGAGTGAGTAAAGTGACCTCACTCAGGTTGATTTCTATATATGTGGTAGCAAAGCCTTGCAGGTGCGTGACAGCATCCTCATAACAACAGTTTTGACTACCTGCCTCCTGGGTGGACTGCAGGTATGTACATACATACACATGCATTGAGTATATATATATATATAGCAATGGAGGTACAGTATTACAGAATCACTTAGCTGACATGAAGTTGTATATATATTAATTATTTTGCTCATGTGAATATCATCACGTGAGTAGAGGTCACCCTGCCCACTGGTGGTAGCAACAGCACTGCCGACATGCACCAATTGCACATATACCATACGTACTGTACGTATTTGGAGGATCCACAAAGGTATATAAGTTTCATTAAGTGCATGATGAATGCATGTGTGCATGTGCAAGCGTGTGTACCCTAAGGAACACACCCCCCAACCTCCTGTCAGCATATAAATACATTATATATATGTATGTACTGTATGTATGTCAGTCAACAATCATCTCAAGTACAATAAACTACTGTACGTAGTACAGAGTACATAAAACCAAAAAGCTGCAGAAGGGGCCAGGCTCGTGGCTAACAAGCTGTAAGTGTTACCCAAATAACATAGGAAGTGCTGCTACATGCTATGGCAGGCGTATAACAGCAGCTAGTACGTAGACACCCCATGTAGTCAGCTGCACCATACTGTATGTGCACGGTGTGTGTGTGTACTTGAGTTATTGTTCTGTGTATCACAATAATTATTACACCTACACGGCATACATGCTCCAAAATTTGGTCAATGTGGTCAGTCACGCAGGCGCATTCTGCAAAGCATGCCATGGAGTTACGATAAACATACTGTCAGTCGTATACTGATACACTGTGTAACAACTCCACTGCAATTTAGTACAATTAGAGAATGTGTCAGTTTGAAGGAGAGTATATAAATAATACCAGACTCCTGTGAATGGCACAACAGTGTGTATACTGTGAGGTTGAGCGGGCTAGTGAGGTGGGGCCTGTGGGCAGCTCCGTTTGGTATGGCCTGCAGTAGCATGGAGGCAGGGGAGGGACAGGGGGGCAGGCACATGGAGGGGAACGCACATCATGTTAATCTACAGTACTCTTCAAGTACTGTGACACGAACACACAGCTGAACCATACACTGTGGGTAGCCTGCTAGACTACTCCCAGTTCTACTGTATGCCAGTGCAATGACATGCAAGTGGAAGATACGGTAATTCATCCCTGTTCAACACAAAATCAGTCTCAGCACACACAAAAGGCATGCAACTGATAAGAAACGATGAGGCATGAAGTGATCACCAGTGCTGCTAGACCATCCCTCCATCCTTATACCCTACCGCTTACGTCCATAGTCAAAACAGTATTGTCACACCAGACTACGTACGTATATATGAAGTGTTCAGCAGCATGCCTAAGTACAGTACGTACGTACAACATGCGGCACAGCTGTGTGCAGCAGCAGTGTACTGTGTCCTCTCACCCTCCTGTCTGCAGATGGAGCACTTCCTTCCTCCACGTGCACTGCCACTTGCAACTGCTTGCTGCCCATTCCACGAGGAGTACCCAACTCCACCTCCTCTGTTACCACGGCTACTATAGGTGCCCCTCCCCAAAGAAGGACCACCCCTTCCATACCCACCACGTGTGACAGACGCAAACCCTCTGCCCCTACCACTGCCATAAGATGTCGCTGTTCCTCTGCCCCGCCCCCGACTTGAGTAGACAGTCCCTCTGCCCCTCCCACCGCTCTGTGGTCCTCCAATGCGAGACCGCTTGGTACCAATATCGAGGAAGCCAGGCTGCCTCTTGCCTAATACACTTGTAGTGCCGCTAAAGGGGCGGGGCCCAGGGGGTCCCCCACCTCCACCAGGGCCAGGGGGAGGCATTCCTGGACCAGGTCTGTAGGTGAGGGAGAAGGGAGGGGAGGTGGAGGGCAGGGGGAGGGGGAGGGAGGGAGGGAGGGAGGGAAGCAAATGTTCAAGAGTATGTGGTAGCAGACAAATCATTCAGCCACCATGCAGGTCAAACACACTGCAGACACAAGAGATAATGCTACTAATGTATGTACAGTATGGATTCATGTACATTGTACATTCATGTACAAAGGCCTTACACATGGGGCGGATGGGGACCTCCATGGCCAAAGTACTTCCTCAGGGCAGTCTCCAGACGTGAGGCCTGTGAGTGGCAGTCAGGTAGCATGCACAAGCAAGGTGCCCCTTGCGTTCCCAGCACACAGCACAAACACTGCACCTTAGCGACTGTATTGTGGAACACATCCTGGTACTTGGTTACAGTGCTCTGTACGACAGCTGGGCAGGCAAGAACAGAGTCACTAGTACACACATGGATAGTGCATAACAACACAGTGTGTCTCCCACCAGCAAGGATGAAGGACCCCACAAACATGTACCCTCATGCACACACCATAGACTTACCATCTTTAGTGGTGACACCCTCACAAATCCTACAAATGCAGCAAAAACACACAGTATCAAACAGTCCCTCGACTCACACCAATGAACACACATGGAAGCTCATACAACCACAACGCACCTTTTGAGATCCTCCTCGAGCTGTGCTCTCAGGAATGGCTTTGCCAGATTATACCCCATTAGGTCATACCCTACACCAAAGGGATAGGGAGCGGAGTCTACGTCAACAATTCATGGATGGGTTCAAAGAGTAGTAGTGTTGTACTGTGTACACATGTGATTAAATTGTTAATATGTGGTTTGTCTGGCTAGGATGTATCACTGGGAAGCAGCTACAAATGTCATTTCTTCCATGACTTCACAGCCCAGGTGTCAATAACTGTTCTACTCATTAAGCTACCAATTGGTGCGAGGGACTCTGAAGGTTTCTGCTTTGGCTACTGCATCTTTTCATATTTGGGGCTCTCATGTGCTACTTTACAACACTCACTCACTCCATGTCCTGAATGGACATACAGAGCCATGTCATGTTTTGTGCTATTCAACCTTGTTTTAGGCCTGGTGAATGTTACAGTACGTGACACGAAAAAAGTTTTCCATGTCATGTACCGATGTATCATGAGATTATTTGGAAACATCATGTATACAGACACTTCTGAGTGTTGTCAGCCATATTCCTTCCTACTGCTCGACATCTTCAGTGCCATTGCAAAATTTACTTGCTTCACTCTGTTCTTCGCTTCTGTGCCACCACTCCACCCACATAAAAGTTGCCTATTGGCAATACATTAATTATTACAGTTTATAGGGCATGAAATGTGTGGGTTGGGCAGCACGTTACACCCCCACAAAACCTTTAGCAACTAGTCAATACTTGTTCAGAGCATGCCTGTTAGCTACACAGAGATTAATATGAGGTACACATGAACATGTAGTTGTAGGTAGCTCACCATCTACGAGCCCCATGCCAAGCTCTCCAGGAACAAAACACCCATCGTCGCGGACTCCCACATAATTCCTTGTCTTAATGGTCTCAATATGCTCTGCATGAGTGGCATCAGTGCCTGAACAAGAAATGGAGATGGAGAGGCAAGGTTCAATTTAGAAGAGCACTGCAATCGCAGTACATAAGTTCTTGCCAACTCCGTCGATTCAAACAATCTACAGTATATAAAATTGTGGATGCACAAGGTGTAGAATTTAGCATGTTAGAACAAGGAAAGGTACGCCCTAATGCCAGAGCATGAGGCCTCGGGTGCAGAAGAGAAGGGTTAGGAGGAAGGAGAGTGTGAAGGTACAATAGCTGAGGTGGAGCCTATGGGACATTAGTTGCTGCTGTGAAGAGGCGGACAGCTTGGATGGAGCCAGGGACGGCTATAGCTTCACAGAAAGAAATAGGAGAGGCAACCTGCATCAAGTGTAAGCTAGGGAAACGCGTTACCAAAGATGTTCTGTTGCAATTTTGGTGGAATTAATATTGACAGTTATGTGCACCAGGCCACATGGCACAGGCAAAGGCACATCGGAGTTTTTGCTAGCCATTCCTTTATATCCCATCGGTGTCACTGCTGACTTTGTCCCCACACCATGCTCTCTGCAGCGACCATAGCCATGGCACTAGATGACGAAGTTTTTCTTGCAAAATTAGGCATTCAATTGGCCCAATGTCTAGTTTCAGCTCACCCTAAAAGACCATACTTGTCTGGGTATGCACTGAAGCAAAACATTATAGCAACAATAGTATGCTGCAATTTGGCTCCCACTTTGCACCCATGATGCTGACAGCCTAGGTGTCAATAACCAGTCCGTCTTGCAGTTATGTGCACCAGGCCACATGGCCACATGACAGCCGTCATAACAAGCCAGTCTTGAGAAACTTGCAGTCCTCTTTGTGGCAGTGGACAAGGCACTTTAGAGTCAATTTCCTTTACCCCATTCTAGCAGAGCCCTCTATGGATGGGACTACTGCCCGAGTTCTCAACAGAAAGTTACCCCAACTTTTATGACTTTTGTGGATTTGGCTTGACGTGTGTGGATATTTCTCTACCACAGTGATGACGTGGGGACTGATTGTGGGACATAGGAAAGTAGGCAGGACCGAAGAACCCGCTTTGTGTGGTTGGCATCACAGACGACCAGTTGCTGATCTGGGCCTGGCCTGCTGTGGCTCCATACTGAATCCAATGCTTCTGTGAGTCTCCGGAGAGGCTTACACACACACAAGAAGTGCCTTGCATAATGAGATCCAACCGCAGCAGATTTATTCTGTTTTCTAATTGCCGAGATGAAAAGCGAGGCAACTAATCTTGACCTGGTACTTCATGTGCCATTACATGCATGCATTGTTGCAGTGCTTGGCAATGGCGGGACCCTTCCATGTTGAGAAAAATTGCTGCATATGGGGTTTGGTGGATGTGTACTCACATATACCAAGAGGAGAAGGTCACAGCTACAGAAGGCAGCCTGTGAGCCAAACACAAAAATTAGACAGCTAAACATAACATGAGTACCAAAAGAGAGTTGAAGGAGTCAGTTAGCAGGATATTGCATATGTGCATGTACACACTGCATTGTTGCAGTAATCGGGGATGCTGAAACCCTTCAACGTTGGGCAAAATGGTGCATATGAAGTTTGGGGGAAGAACACAATGTGTATGCACTTTGAGAAAAGCAGGACGACTTCTACTCCATCTGCAGTTAGTGTTTGCAGATGTCTTCTCCAGCTCAACCTCAATCAGAGACAAAATAAGGTGCTCCGGGAGTATCAAGAGTTTGTGTTTGTCATGGCCTGTTGTTACTCTATCTATGGTTTGATGTGGTATACCCCTGGTGGTATGGTCCTCTAGGGCAGTTGCCAGAGCCACTGTTTCAGTTCCATGGACCGAATAGATGGTCTGTGCCATAGGACCGAGCCCCCACTCTGCTAGTCCAGCTGCAAGCCCTACTGCTCATTATCCTGAGAGGTGAGGGAAGTGGGCAGTGGAGCAGGGCTGGACTACCACTCCACAGGAAGATATACGTACGTAGGTACCAGAAGAGTGCTATGTAGGTAAGAGGACGCGGCCGTTGAGCCAAACACACTAATTAGATAGCTAAACATAACATTAGTATCAAAACAGTTGAAGGAGTCAGTCAGCAGGATATTGCATACCTACACGTACACACTGCATTGCTGCAGCAATCGGCAACGTTGAAACCCTTCCATGTTGGGCAAAATGGTGCATATAGAGATTGGGGAAGAACAATGTGTATGTACTTTGAGAAAAGGAATTCTGGATTCTGGATGTCTGATGTAGAGAACACATGCACCACTGAGGAGGCAAACCTGACACAAGTACAAGAAGAGCTGAAAGAGAATCAACAAGTGTGGGTAAACACTGCATTGGATCCAGTAATTAGCAACTCTTCTATGTTGGGTCAAAATTACATCAGATTGTATGAGAAGTGGGAAATGCTACAAATAGGGGGTGGATTGGTAGAAAGAGCCAAGCCAATGTGCACTTTAGTACAGCAAGATTTCTTTTCCATCTGCTGTCAGTGTTTGCTGATGTCTTCTTCTCCAGCTCAGGTATGATCAGTGTGATTTGCCAGAGATGTAGTACCTACAATGGATATCTGCCCAAGCAACAGTCAGTTCAACGTATTCCCCATTCCACGGTCAGTACAGAGCTTGCAGCAGGTACTGCATACAAAAGATGTGACTCAGCAAGCAACCCAGGACACGTACGAAGAGGAGTGGGTACACAGCTACAGAAGGCAACCTGTGAGCCTAACTCACTAATTACATAGCTAAGCATAACATGAATACCAACAGAGAGTTGAAGGAGTCAGTTAGCAGGATATTGCATTTCTACATGTACACACTGCATTGCTGCAGTAATCGGCAATGTTGAAACCCTTCCATGTTGGGCAAAATGCTGCATATAGAGTTTGGTGGGAAAACGATGTGTATTACTCTTTTTTGTAATTGCCGAAATGAAAGGTGAGGCAAATAATCTTGCCTAGTACTTCATGTGCCATTACATGCATTCATTGCTCCAGCAATTGGTAATGCCAAAACCCTTTGCGTTGCCAATCCCGTTGTTACTCTAGCTATGGTTTGATGTGGTATACCCCTAGTGGTATGGTCAGTTAGCAGGATATTGCATACGTGCATGTACACACTGCATTGTTGCAGTAATTGGCAACGCTGAAGCCCTTCCATGTTGGGCAAAATGCTGCATGTAGAGTTTGGGGAAGTACAGATGTGTATGCACTTTGAGAAAAGTGAGAAGGATATTGCATACCTACATGTACACACTGCATTGCTGCAGTAATCGGCAATGTTGAAACCCTTTCATGTTGGGCAAAATGCTGCATATGGAGTTTGGTGGGAAAAATGCATACTTTGAGAAAAGCAGGACGACGTCTACTCCATCTGCAGTTAGGGCTTCCTGATGTCTTCTCCAGCTCAACCTCAATCAGTGTGAATTGCCAGGACATCTACTACCATGGATTAGCCAATTCAATTCATTGCCCATTATACACAGACAGTACAGCGGCTGCTGCAGACACTGCATGTAAACAATGTGACTTGGCAATCAACCCACCCAGGACGTAGGTACCAAGAAGAGTGGTACGCAGCTAAGAGGAGGCAGCCCGCAGAGCCAAGGAAGTAAGGTGGAGGTGGAGTGTGGCAGAATGACAGATGCAGCAGAGATGCCGTGGATATCTGCCCAAGCAACAGCCAGTTCAACGTATTCCCCATTCCACGGTCAGTACAGAGCTTGCAGCAGGTACTGCATACAAAAGATGTGACTCAGCAGGCAACCCAGGACACGTTCCAAGAGGAGTGGGTACACAGCTACAGAAGGCAGCCTGTGAGTCAAGCACGTTAATTACATATCTAAACATAACATGAGTACCAAAAAAGAGTTGAAGGAGTCAGTTAGCAGGATATTGCATACCTACATGTACACACTGCATTGTTGCAGTAATCGGGGATGCTGAAACCCTTCAACGTTGGGCAAAATGGTGCATATGAAGTTTGGGGGAAGAACACAATGTGTATGCACTTTGAGAAAAGCAGGACGACTTCTACTCCATCTGCAGTTAGTGTTTGCAGACGTCTTCTCCAGCTCAACCTCAATCAGAGACACAAAATAAGGTGCTCCGGGAGTATCAAGAGTTTGTGTTTGGCAAGGCCAGACACCGATGCTGATTTGGGCCTGGCCTGCTCTGGCTGTACACTGAATCCAGATCTTCAGTGCTGATCCCGTTGTTACTCTATCTATGGTTTGATATGGTATACCCCTGGTGGTATGGTCCTCTAGGGCAGTTACGTACCAGAGCCACTGTTTCAGTTCCATGGACCGAATAGATGGTCTGTGCCATAGGCCTGAGCCCCCACTCTGCTAGTCCAGCTGCTAGCCCTACTGCTCATTATCCTGAGAGGTGAGGGAAGTGGGCAGTGGAGCAGGGCTGGACTACCACTCCACAGGAAGATATACGTACGTACCAAGAAGAGTGCTATGTAGGTAAGAGGACGCGGCCGTTGAGCCAAACACACAAATTACATATCTAAACATAACATGAGTATCAAAAGAGTTGAAGGAGTCAGTTAGCAGGATATTGCATACCTACATGTACACACTGCATTGCTGCAGCAATCGGCAACGTTGAAACCCTTCCATGCTGGGCAAAATGGTGAAGAACACGATGTGTATGTACTTTGAGAAAAGGAATTCTGGATTCTGGATGTCTGATGTAGAGAACACATGCACCACTAAGGAGGCAAACCTGACACAAGTACAAGAAGAGCTGAAAGAGAATCAACAAGTGTGGGTAAACACTGCATTGGATCCAGTAATTAGCAACTCTTCTATGTTGGGTCAAAATTACATCAGATTGTATGAGAAGTGGGAAATGCTACAAATAGGGGGTGGATTGGTAGAAAGAGCCAAGCCAATGTGCACTTTAGTACAGCAAGATTTCTTTTCCATCTGCTGTCAGTGTTTGCTGATGTCTTCTTCTCCAGCTCAGGTATGATCAGTGTGATTTGCCAGAGATGTAGTACCTACCATGGATATCTGCCCAAGCAACAGTCAGTTCAACGTATTCCCCATTCCACGGTCAGTACAGAGCTTGCAGCAGGTACTGCATACAAAAGATGTGACTCAGCAAGCAACCCAGGATACGTACGAAGAGGAGTGGGTACACAGCTACAGAAGGCAACCTGTGAGCCTAACTCACTAATTACATAGCTAAGCATAACATGAGTACCAACAGAGAGTTGAAGGAGTCAGTTAGCAGGATATTGCATTTCTACATGTACACACTGCATTGCTGCAGTAATCGGCAATGTTGAAACCCTTCCATGTTGGGCAAAATGCTGCATATAGAGTTTGGTGGGAAAACGATGTGTATTACTCTTTTTTGTAATTGCCGAAATGAAAGGTGAGGCAAATAATCTTGCCTAGTACTTCATGTGCCATTACATGCATTCATTGCTCCAGCAATTGGCAATGCCTAAACCCTTTGTGCTGCCAATCCCGTTGTTACTCTAGCTATGGTTTGATGTGGTATACCCCTAGTGGTATGGTCAGTTAGCAGGATATTGCATACGTGCATGTACACACTGCATTGTTGCAGTAATTGGCAACGCTGAAGCCCTTCCATGTTGAGCAAAATGCTGCATGTAGAGTTTGGGGAAGAACAGATGTGTATGCACTTTGAGAAAAGTGAGAAGGATATTGCATACCTACATGTACACACTGCATTGCTGCAGTAATCGGCAATGTTGAAACCCTTTCATGTTGGGCAAAATGCTGCATATGGAGTTTGGTGGGAAAAATGCATACTTTGAGAAAAGCAGGACAACGTCTACTCCATCTGCAGTTAGGGCTTCCTGATGTCTTCTCCAGCTCAACCTCGATCAGTGTGAATTGCCAGGACATCTACTACCATGGATTAGCCAATTCAATTCATTGCCCATTATACACAGACAGTACAGCGGCTGCTGCAGGCACTGCATGTAAACGATGTGACTAGGCAATCAACCCACCCAGGACGTACGTAGGTACCAAGAAGAGTGGTACACAGCTAAGGGGAGGCAGCCCGCAGAGCCAAGGAAGTAAGGTGGAGGCGAAGTGCGGCAGAATGACAGATGCAGCAGAGGACTGGCTCCTGGCTTGAAAAACACAATATTGAAATGGCTAAGCATGTGTACCGAAGGAGCTAATTGAGTCAGTGAGCAGGATACTGCATACATGTAAACACTGCATTGTTGCAGTAATCGGCAATGGTGAAACCCTTCAATGTTGGGCAAATGCTGCATATGGGGTTCGGGGAATGAACACAATGTGTATGTACTTTGACAAAAGCAGGACGACTTCTGGATTCTGGATGTCTGATGTAGAGAACACATGCACCACTAAGGAGGCAAACCTGACACAAGTACAAGAAGAGCTGAAAGAGAATCAACAAGTGTGGGTAAACACAGCATTGGATCCAGTAATTGGCACTGTAAAGACTTTTCCAGTTGGATCAAAATTAAAATTACATCAGTAATGTGCAAGAATTGGGAAATCCTACAAATAGGGGGGAGGAGATTGGTGGAAAGAGCCGAGCCTATGTGTACTTTAATACAGCAAGATTTCTTTTCCATCCGCTGTCAGTGTTTCCTGATGTCTTCTTCTCCAGCTCAGGTATGATCAGTGTGATTTGCCAGAGATGTAGTACCTGCCGTGGATATCTGCCCAAGCAACAGCCAGTTCAACGTATTCCCCATTCCACGGTCAGTACAGAGCTTGCAGCAGGTACTGCATACAAAAGATGTGACTCAGCAGGCAACCCAGGACACGTTCCAAGAGGAGTGGGTACACAGCTACAGAAGGCAGCCTGTGAGCCTAACTCACTAATTACATAGCTAAACATAACATGAGTACCAAAAAAGAGTTGAAGGAGTCAGTTAGCAGGATATTGCATACCTACATGTACACACTGCATTGCTGCAGTAATTGGCAATGTTGAAACCCTTCCATGTTGGGCAAAATGGTGCATCCAGGGTTTGGTGGAAAACCACGATGTGTATGTTCTTTGAGAAAAGCAAGACAACTTCTGGATTCTGGACGTCTGATTTAGAGAACACATGCACGAGGCAAAGCTGACACAACAAAGAAGAAGAGCTGATCGAGAATCAGCAGGCATGTAAACACTGCATTGGATCTAGTAATTGGCAATGCAGAACTCTTCCATGTTGGGTCAAAATTACATCAGTGTTGTATGAGAAGTGGGAAATGATACAAATAGGATGGGGGGGATTGGTGGAAAGAGCCGAGCCTATGTGTACTTTAATACAGCAAGATTTCTGTTCCATCTGCTGTCAGTGTTTCCTGATGTCTTCTTCTCCAGCTCAGGTATGATCAGTGTGAATTGCCAGAGATGTAGTACCTGCCGTGGAATCTTCCCATCCAACAGTCAGTTCAAAGTATTCTCCATTCCACGGTCAGTACAGAGCTTGCTGCAGGTACTGCATACAAAAGATGCGACTCAGCAGGCAACCCAGGACACGTACCAAGAGGAGTGGGTACACAGCTACAGAAGGCAGCCTGTGAGCCTAACTCACTAATTACATAGCTAAACATAACATGAGTACCAAAAGAGAGTTGAAGGAGTCAGTTAGCAGGATATTGCATACCTACATGTACACACTGCATTGCTGCAGCAATTGGCAACGTTGAAATCCTTCCATGTTGGGCAAAATGCTGCATATGGAGTTTGGTGGGAAAACGATGTGCACTTTGAGAAAAGCAGGACGACTATAGCAGGCACTGCATGTAAACGATGTGACTAAGCGATCAACCCACCCAGGACGTAGGTACCAAGAAGAGTGGTACGCAGCTAAGAGGAGGCAGCCCGCAGAGCCAAGGAATTGGTAGGACCTGACCATATTTTTCGATTTTTGAATTTTCATGTTAAATGACTGTAGGAGATATGGTTCGCCTATTATGAACGAATCAGAAGTAGAAACTGCTCAGAACATGCTTGTTTTGCTGAAAATATATTTTATACGCTCGTGGTCGCCATTTTTCTAATTATAACATCAAAGGTAACCCGTGACAACGAAGTGTTTTGCTAGCTTTAGGTGTGTGTATTGCAGCGCAACTATGCCTGGGAGATCGAAGGCTAAGCAAAGCTCTGTGCGCTGGAGGAAGCGGGTACCTCCTGCCATCGCAGCTTTGAAGCGCTCTGTGCCAATTATGCGCGCAACACCATCTGCATCGAAGAAAAGGCAGCTTATCCAGCGACGGTCCCCCGTACAGCGACTACCTGCAACCTACGGAGCTGAGCTCGAAGGCAACCACTTGTTCGATGTCTCCACCCTTTCCAAGGTAATTGCGGACCACACTTGTTGCTCCGAATGTGGCGAACAGTCCCTCCAAGTTGTAGAGAGATTCGAAAGTAGGCGCGGCATGACTGTGTTGGTCATGTGCAAAAACGGATGGGGTCTTGACTGCGAAAGAAGAAGAAGGAGGGTGTCTACGACAAGAAGAAAAAGAAGTAATTGGCTTAGGAGGAAAGGGGGCGACTTACAGAGGCAGTCATGGACAGCATGCAAAATTATTATGGAAACGCCATCAGAAGAAATGTGCAAGACATAGAGAAGATGAAGAATGCTGTTTGGGCCATTTATTATCATAGTATATCGACTGACAAGAAGCCTCAACATCAGCACTGCCCAACTGGCAAAGAAAGTTGGTGCAAATATAATCGCGCTGTAGCTGAGGACAAATGAATTCATTGAATTCATTCATAAGCACCCCCTCCCACAAGATGTTGCTAAAAGCAATTTATCCCATATTTGAAGACTTGGCAGACGCCAATCTGCTTGAGAGATGCCAACTGGGAGCCACACAGAATCAGAATGAAGCACTACATCATTTAATTTGGGCATTTTGCTCCAAAGGCGATTGTTCAATCTAAGGAGATTTGTAGAGCTTAGTACTGCCATGGCTGTTGCCCTATGGAACACAGGGAGTGACTCAGTACTCCAAATGTTAAGAAATGTGGGAATAGAACCAGGGGCATTCACAAAGACATTTCTTAATCGGTTTGAAGTAGATCATGTGAAGAAGGCGGCGTGGCATGAAAAACAGCAGACAAAGACAGCCAGGAAAAAAAGAAGACAAGAGAAGAAAAGAAAGACTGACAAGCACTTACAGACTGAAGGTATTACTTATGAATCTGGAGCATTTTAGAGCATTTATTACTTTTTCTGTTTATTTCTATATTTTTAGAATCATCGGTTCATTAAATTGGAGCAATCATGGTACTGGCATACTGGTACCAATTGCTATGCAATTGGTACCAAACGATAGCTCATTGTTTACTCTGTGATATGACACTAAGTACACACTTCATTGCTGCAGTAATCAGCAATGGTGAAACACTTTCATGTTGGGCAAAATGCTGCATGTGGGGTTTGGTGAAAATAATCAACATGTCTTTTCTTTGGATCAAGACAAAATAAGGTGCTCCGGGAGTATCGAGTGTTTGTCAAGGCCGGACTCCGATGCTGATTTGGGCCTGACCTGCTGTGGCTCCATACTGAATCTAGTACTTCGGTGAGCCTCAGCAGAAGCTTACACACGTGAGTGCCTTGCATGATGGGATATAACTGCAGTAATACTACTCTTTTTTGTAATTGCCGAGATGAAAAGCGAGGCAACTAATCTTGACCTGGTACTTCATGTGCCATTACATGCATGCATTGTTGCAGTGCTTGGCAATGCCAACCGTTCCATGTTGGGTAGAAATGCTGCATATGGGGTTTGGTGGAAAAACGATGCGTAGTTAGTGGACAGCAGGATGAATCATGGATTCTGGATGTATGTTTCAGAGAACACATGCACCACTAAGGAGGCAAAGAGCTGAAAGCGAATCAAGCCCGAGTCATTTTCCCCATTACACTTGTGTGTTGTCTTTGTTGTAGGGTGAAGAGTGGTACACAGCTAGAGGAGGCATCCTGCTTAACCAAGGTCATTGGAGGTGGTGGTGAAGTGATGCAGCATAGCCTTGCTTGCAGAGACACACTTTGTATGTAGTGAAGTGTAACTGATGGAAGTACCAACAGCCGCGTTGAACACAGTGAGCAGTTCTGCATATGTAAAAGACTCATTGGCTATGGAGTAACACACTACAGTGGTTGCGGAAATGCTGAAAACCTTACACAGTCAGCACTGCTGCAGACCAGCCGCAAGCGAAGCAAGAGATCAGCTGCTCGACATCAGCAGCAGACTCCGACCACAGTTCAGCTAAAGCAGGTTTCGCCCAGACATCTAAAACAGCCATGGAATTGTAGTGAAAACAGTGCTTTCTCTTGGCTATTTGCCCTCCCAATAGAAGAACCTAGGGTGTACTATTCATAAGAGATCAAGATTTCATAGACACGCTGTACCTCAGATATGGCTGTTACCAACAATGTCCCTAGCAATTGTATATGTGGTGAATCCTTCTGTTGAGCTTGCACTCTGCTGCAGCATGGGTGACCTCACTATCATTAGACATATTGAGATTAGGGACTTCATCGCCAATGTCATGTCTGAGGCTTGCCATGATGTGTGCATTGAGCCACCACTCCAACCATGACCACAAAGCCACTTCCAAGCACCACCTCCAACAGAGAACAAGAAGACGTTTGGGCACAGGGCTTTTGGGTGACCAACACAGACGTGCTTGATTTGATGTCAGGGTATTCTACCCCAATGCACCATCTTATCGAAACCTGCAGCTTGGCTCTGTCTATCGTTAGCATGAGAAGGAAAAGAAGAGAAGCAATGAGACCGTGTCAGAGAAGTAGTTCTTCTATACTCTACTGATTTTTAGCACCTCCGATGGAGTAGGAGCACACAAGAGGCTTACATTCTTGTTTGCATCCAAGAAGAACCAGCCATACAGTAAAGGTGATTGCCTGGTTGCGCTGTTACCTACAATTTCCTAGGACACTCTATAGTTCCATGTGGCTGGGAAGTTTGATGGCGATTCAACAACAGGTCTGCGAGGAGATTTGTACAGTACAGTATTGCGATATGTACAGTACATATGAATGTTGTGCGAGTACGTACATCATGTGTGAGTGCACTACTTTTCACACATGCACAGACACGTATGCATGCACACACACACACACTTCTATTCTTCTTCGTCGTTACTCTTTGTCCATTAAAAACGTCGGGCAGGTCTGTTTACAGCCAGCTAAAGTCTTTCTTGAGTGAGGTGGCAAGTCTCACGCCAGACTGCCATGGGGTGGAGGCCGTGGGTGCCTGGCCGTTGTCAGCCGTAGTTGTCATCCCACTTGTCAGCCAAGCCAGGTCCAGGGAGTGCGGTGGAAGGTGATTGGGGAGAACAAAGACAGCTGCGAGCTTTCATTAGGCGCTGAAGAACACATCTAGCAGAAGCAGCGAGCTAATTCCGTGCGAATAAGCCTGATTCTTTAGCCTCCTCCGTGAGCACGTGGTCTGTGACCCGCCATTTTGGAAGACGCAACACACACACACACACACACACACACACACACACACACACACACACACACACACACACACACACACACACACACACACACACACACACACACACACACACATGTATGGCAGAGTGTCAGTAGTCCCACTGCCAACATTCCTCACCAATGCCATGTTTCTCCATGAGAGCAATGAGGTCTGCCTCTGTCAAGAGGGACGGGGGAGTGGTGGCGCCTTCTACCATCTGGGAGGGACGAAGGTGAAAGAGGAGGGAAGCAACTATAGTTGAATAATATTCAGTGCTGCCTTCCATACCCAGTCAAAGGTACGTATAATGTACCATAACTCTCCCTCACACTCCTTGCCTCAATAGCAGTCACTTCAAAGCTCTCCCCCTGCTGGTACATAGGAATAGTCTGAGAAGGTGGAAGACAAGGAACATACAAAGGAGCTGCATCACCACCTCAGTTAGGTGAGGCACCCACAACCGCACAGCTGTGGATACACCATGAAGTCAATCCAGATATGTACACTAAATAGCCGCACCTTAGCATTCCACTGCTCATACGGGTAGACATCCAAGTAGTTACGAGCCGTTATGATCAGCCCTTGAGTGTAGAACTGAAGGAAACATAAAACACACAGTGACAGTAATTTATACAAAAGGCACACACAGAACAAACATATCAGCATACAGACACATAAGTAGTCACATGTGTGCACACATATGGCGCGCGCGCGCACACACACACACACACACACACACACACACACACACACACACACACACACACACACACACACACACACACACACACACACACACACACACACACACACACACACACACACACACACACACACACACACACACACACACACACACACACACACACACACACACACACACACACACACACACACACACACACACACACACACACACACACACACACACACACACACACACACACACACACACACACACACACACACACACACACACACACACACACACACACACACACACACACACACACACACACACACACACACACACACACACACACACACACACACACACACACACACACACACACACACACACACACACACACACACACACACACACACACACACACACACACACACACACACACACACACACACACACACACACACACACACACACACACACACACACACACACACACACACACACACACACACACACACACACACGAGTATATCTCACCTGCTCCCCAGACACCTCTATGTCCACTGTGGTTTCATAACCTTCAGCATCCTGCATACAAGCAGTCACAAAAGACAGTGAGAAAGAGGCATTGAGGAACGAGACCACATACCTAAACACAGTTACCACCGCAGCATCATTTGTACTGTAGCTTGATAACTACTGAACACTCAACACTCACTCGTGAGCAGCAAGCCAGGAAATGCCGAACAACCAGCTCATAGAAGCGCTTTTCATTACCCTTGGGAGAGTCAATACGGGAGGAAGGCAAAGAAAGCCAACGTCATGTGTCACAGCTCACACCCTGGTACATGCGTGCACACATGCGTACATACATAGCACGCACGCGTGCGTACATACATAGCACGCACGCACGCGTACATACATAGCACGCACGCACGCGTACATACATAGCACGCACGCATGCGTACATACATAGCACGCACGCATGCGTACATACAGAGCATGCACGCATGCGCACAACACACAGTGCGGCGGGAGCTCCTAAAAAGTGTGTGTGTGTGTGTGGGGGGGGGCTCATCCATTGACAGATGGTATTTACTTCACATTAAAAGTCACTCCATGTGTCCCTCCATGCACTTGTTCATTGATTCAAAACTCCAATTATTACACTAAATGCAAAAAGCTCGTAGCTAAGCAAGTATTTCGAGGTAAAAAAAACTTGTGGGGCTACCGCCCCAACTCAAACTACTTGCTGTTTTTGGTCACAAGCCAGGATACGACATGTCAGAGCAAAAGAACATAACAGGCCCATACAGAAAATATGAGCACAGACAGTTTCACTCAGGCACGGACACACAGACACAGACAGACTGCGCATTAATTTTTCTTTCTTTGCATCCTTCCTCATTTGGAGCTGTATCAAATCTGGCATGCACATGTATAGCTACTGCCTAGCCACATTGTGCTTCTATGCTTCAAGACACAAACACAATTAAGAATGCAGTGACACACACACACAGGTCACAGAGACGCAATAGCAGGTATTCAGTCACGGCAGAATAGAATTCGTTCGGGCACAAAACAGCACGCGCTGCCGGATAGAGAATAGACAATTCACGCCCTCACCAAGCTCCTGTCCACTGTTCTCGGCAGTTCTGCGAAGATAAAAAGTCAGGGAGTAACAAATTGGAGACGCTGCAAATGATATAGCGCGTTTTCCAAGATTAGCGTCACTTCTGTCCCTTGTCCGAGGCAGTAGTGTGGGCAACGCTGATGTTGTCATCCAATGAACATAAAATGATGTTCAAAACGACGATTAACGGTGGTCTGTGCGACTTTATGAGGTCTTCTCTCCTTCACGAGCCAGGAAAAATGGCCGCCAATAAAATTCTTTCAAAACGCAATCCTTCGGCACTTTACTTGGAGAACACACATGGGCCAAATTTGCCGTAGATGACGTCCCACTGTCAGTCAAGCCAGGCTCAGAGGGTGCAGTGGAAGGTGGTTGAAGAGGGTGAAGACACCTGCGCGCGTCGCTGGAGGAACGGTGGTCAATCATTAATTGTTCACGAAGCGACACTTCCTGCTGGCGAAAATCCCCTACGCGCGCGCTGTGGTTCCATTAGGTGTCAAGACGTCCAGCAGAAGTAGCGAGCTAATTCCGTGCGAAACAGCCTGTCTTTAGCCGTCCGGTCCGCGCACGTGGTTAGTCTGGCTTGCCAGTCCCTCCACTGTGGGCGGAGGGGCTGGCAAGCCAGACTAGTACATGGTCTTCCACCCGCCATTGTGGATGACGTCACACACAACGCACTCTTCCTCACACACCATGGAGAAACAGGTAACGCACACACACGGCAGGGCACCAGACCTGCAGCTCTGGGTTGTATCGAGTGGGGTGGATGGGAGGGTGAGCATTGTCAGTCTTCTTCCCCTGGCGTGGGGTGGGGCCAATGGAGAGGAGGTGGGCAGCAAAACCTGGAGCAAGTGTGCAGTAGTCGCATGACACATCAAAAGGAGGTCTACTAACTCTTAACTGCTCCTACTCCAGTAGAGCACGCAGCAAGCAACACAGCTGACAGCCACAGTTGCAAACTACCACCAGTTGTATGCAGCCTGCCCCTTCGTAACATATGTACCTGTACAGTCCTAATGAGCCATGTAGGTACTGTCTGTACATGTACAGTACTTCAAGCATGTGTAAATTCGTTGATTTGTGAGAGGTCACAGAAGGAGTCATGCATGCCTAGAGTACAGCTACTAAAGAACCCAGGGTACGTACCTCCCCAGTTGGGGTCCTGTGTCTGCTGCTGGATGAGGTGATTTAGATCAACGGAAGATGGGAAGATGTTAGTCTCTGTCCGTGGATAGCTTATGAACCTGCACAACATGGAAGGGAGCACAAGTCTGTACTGGTGCGCACCCACTGCCTCCCACCATTCCATTTCAGTACCCCATCAGTACTACCACATCTACACCACAACGTACAGTGTATACATACAACCATACTACATCAGTCACTACACAGTTCACTCCAAAACTCTCTAACACACAGTGCCCTACATTTGAGTGGGGTAGTGTTAGTTACTGGATGGTCTGTGTGAGTTACACAAACAAGAATAAAAGAAATATCACAAACACTCTGAACACACCCTTTAGTGTACAGTTTTTCTGCTATGTTCATGGTCTCTTTGGCTGTGATCTTGAGCTTCCTAGAGCAAAGTTTCTCCATCTCCTGCATGCAGCACAGTGGAGTTAAGAGATTCCAAACACTCACCTCTCAAGACACTCATTCACAGAGCCCAAGGCGCAACAGGTTACACACTTGCTAACACAATAGTATCACATTCACTCTGTCCGTGGGGGGATACTACATAGTCCATCACACTACTGCATTGCTGAAATATGTATATCTTAATGTTTGTAAACGATGGGGTGCCGTTTGTAAAATCAGTGATGTATCCATAAGTCACTTGATGTACGTATGCATAGATCATGCGATGTATACATAGATCAGATAATGCAACAAATATATTTGTGGACCTTGATGGCATCCATGGCCATATGCAGCATGACATAAGTGCATCTAATGACCACATGGTCAGAAGGAGCAGACGCCTTATACTCGTGCAGATCTTGATCTAAAGTTCTCCTATATAGCTACCTTTCTGAAATGGCTGAAGGTGAAGATTGTTCGGAGGGGAGACAATCATCGCGTACGTAATCTATGGATATATCCACTTTTAATTGATTTTTACAAACGGCACCCCATAGTAAACATGTACTGAATACTGATTATAAAATGTCTTTCGGACTCTACTGGACCATTCCTGTAAACACACCGGAACCCTTTACTCACTACAGTGTCCAGAGGTGTGGGGCGCCACTTTGTTCTGCTCCTCCCCTGCACCGACACCACCTGTGCCATGGGGTTCTGCAGACAACAGCATCACTACATAGTCACGTGACGGTGTGCACCCAGTGGGCAGGGAAAACACACAATGTTATCCATGCATGTTAGATGAGAGCTCAGACTAGCAGCTATAGGCACACAGGCATCCAGTAAGAACGCTGTACGTCATGTCAGCAATGAGATTCGCTCTTACAACATATAGGGTTACAAGAGAATGATACATGTACGTATGTAACCATACGAGTTAGGCTAGGCCCGTTCCATCTTGCTCACCTCCAAACATATGTTGTACAAAATGAGGCAGACTGTGTGGTGGAACACGCGGTTCCTGCAGATGTACGTACATATGTACGTACGTAGATACCAGTACATCACAACGGGTCAAATGACTATAAGAGAAACTGGAATATGGCTCTCTACACCACATAGAGAAGAATATCTCTTACGTACCTCTTCCATGAGAACTCTGTCAATTGGTTGTCCCTTTCATGGGTAACTGTAGTTCACAAAAGCAGTCAATACTCACTCTAACACCCACCAACATGTACAGTATAGTATGCATAACACAAACATACCAATCACTACACGCTCCTGCACTCAATGCCCCACTTGTACACAATGTCACACTAACCCACTGTACTGGGATGCACCCCCCGCCTTGCACTCGTTCACACAGCACCATAGGGTAAAGTACGTACATCCAGTGCACATGCACAACACACTGCACCTTTTATCTTGTAGAATGGCTCTGACACAAAGGCCTTGATCATCTTGTACTGCACAACAAGGAGGCCAGTACTAAACATGTTTGCCTCCCAATACGCATGTACAGTATATGCACTGCATACGCAATTGTACAGGCATGTAGTGATCGTCATTGCTGATGTGTGAAGTCAAAGCGTTTGCTGTTCTATTTACTAGTGGGAAAGCTGGGATGTTTACCCATCCTTTGTCCTGACCAAGATGCAAATCTAACAGCATGACAAACATGCGAAACTTAGTTCCTACAGAGTTTGTTCTTCACTTTTACTTGCCCTCAGGTATTTTACAATGCACACTTCATGGCCTAGAAGCTCTGTATAATATAATATACTTTGTGTATTGCATGAGGTACGTATGCATTGCTCTGTACACACAGCTTGCAACATGTGCCGGCCCCTGTCCACTGTATTGTGTGATGTATCAACCTGAATACATTGGTTACTGCGATCTACCATACATATGTATGAGTTGCAGCATTGTAAGTGTGTGTGTGCATGCGTGTGTGTGCCTGCTCTCACCCTGTCCACCACAAAGCCCAGTGTGGGAAACTGGCACGGCCCGTAGCTGACAACCTGCTCAGCCAGGATGCTTGGGAAGATTCGCTGGAGGTACCTGGTCTGAAACCGTGTGAAGGCACAACCTGGGCACCGTTATACATAACATATACTATACGTACTGTATGTACGTCAGTTTAGCCAGTGCATCCATTCATTCATTTGGTGATGCATGTGGGGGTCACATAGATTACTGTAAAATATGCATGCTACGAAGCTGGCCAAACTAAATCAACACTCACCTATTCTCAGGTCCAGTTCCCGCCTGGCGTCAACAGCAGCTGACGCATTCCTGTCCAGTATTGTCAGCTGCTGAATGGCTCGGTGGATGGACCTGCACACACATACACACAGGCGCAGGGTGAAGTGTGCACAGACAGCTCAAGGCACAACCCGTTCGTACGGAGCACAAGATTCCTATCATATGCACAAGTACATGCCAGTTAGTATTGGAGGCTGACAGCTGGGAATCCACTGTTGGCATGCAGTGACAGTCCAACATTCCAAGGCTCATTTGCGTCATTACGGAGTTGTTAGCTTGCATGGACTTTGGACTTCGGATTACATGGCAGAGTACAGTGAACTACAGTGGCTGTCATCACATGCAAAGCATCTACAATGCTAGATTGTCTAGCACTACATTGAGATAGCATAAATCAGATGTATGTATGTACGCTCTAGGGCTATCACTGGTACCAAGAGTACTTAAAGATAAGAGTATGCAACTGCATATCCGCGCATGTATAACAGCATTTTCTAACATGACGCAGAAAAACGTCACATGTGGGCACGGTAACGCTAATAACATTCTGTGTAATGCATGAATACCATTAAGTCATTCACCGATCCAGGAGCATCTATGATACCGCACAATGTACGTATTGCAGTTATTCGGTCTGCCAGTTGGGACTTATAACGATGCCTACGACACCCCCAGTTGGGACTTATAACGATGCCTACAACACCCCCAGTTGGGACTTATAACGATGCCTACAACACCCCCAGTTGGGACTTATAACGATGCCTACAACACCCCTGCAATGCCCACAAGGAAAGAAATGTTTGCAATGATCTGCAAACCATAGACCACTAAGGAACACTGCTGCCATCCACGGCTCTAAACTCCCCCCTAGGATTATCATGGTGGCCATGCAGCAGGTTCCGGGCTCATACTGTCGGCGTAATTGTCTTCAGCCGGTATCACTTCACCGCTCTATATGAAGGTGTGCAGCCATCGCCAGTACATCAGAAGAATAATGTATCGCCATGCCAACACGCGCCGTTTTACTACAACATTATAAAATGCTGTTAGGGGTGAGCATATGCAGCAGTTGCATACTCTTATCTCTTATGTATTCTTGATGGTACCCACACAATCAAGGGTGCAAACAAAGGGAAAAGTAAGAACGCAAGTGGATGGCCACTCCTGCTTGCTCAGTGCTGGAGACTCACTGTGGAGTGATCTCAGAGAACCGTGCTCTGTGAACTTGGAGATTACGTGTCACTGCAGAACATCAGTTTCAGATTCAGTACTGGATACAGCACACACCCATGCTACTGTACCACATCACACACAGTAGCAATACACATCTAACTCACACTCAACCACATCACACAGTGCATGTGTAACTGCCACATGCCAGAGCACACCCACCAATGACAATCACAAGACATACCAGTGGCTGGCATGTATACACGAAGGGCTCCAGCTCAAGAGCATGGGTAGAGCACTACACTTAGTGCCAACTCAGTATTAGTACTCTTGTCCACAGGAGGACTCATCACAACCTTACCTTTACTGCATACATCTACTATCTCAAAGGCAATGTTCTCCCCCTCTCTGTCACAGTCAGTCCACAGAATGAGGTGCTGGCAACCTCGGGACTCTCTTTCTAAGGTTTTCTATAAGCAAAGCAAACACACTAGTAAATCTTGTTTTGCTGTTCATGTGTGTGCTTGTGTGTACCTGTACATTTGTGTGCATGTGTGTGTGGTTGTACAATATGTGTATGTACACGTACTTGTGTGTTGTGTGTGTGTGTGTGTGTGTGTGCGTGCGTGTGTGCGTGCAGGTGTGTGTGTGTGTGCGTGCGTGCGTGCAGGTGTGTGTACCTTGATCCCGCTGAACCTGTCTGGGCAGCTCATAAGTAGCTCACATGTGAAGAGAGCTCCAGGTGGAACACTGCTCCTATATGACAGGAATATGGTACCGTTCGAAAGAGCGGAGAAGTACGAATGTATGTGAAGGGAAGCTTACAAATGGCATGCACTAATGTGCAGTAACACTCATGATCCCACCCATGCCCACCCACACTAGGGCTATAAGCACTGTGTACACAACTCCATTACAGTAGCTCAGAATCATACCATTTGCGAAAGTTCGGGGAAAAGTCGAGTTCCAGGAGGTGACCAGACACAGATGTCATAGTCATCTGACATTGCTGTAAACATGGAGAGGGGTGATTAATAGGATATACGAAAAAACTACTGATTGAGTCTGTAAACATGAAAAGTGGATAGCTACCCTTCCAAAAAGGTTGTAGGGAAACTCGTAGATTTTGTTGTACTTGGAGAATCCTTCTCGCTGCATGAGCAAACAAGAGCAACAGATGTATGATGCAATGGTAGTAAAATGACACACAGGTTTGGTATATGTCAGTAAGGCTGCTTAGACAGACCTTATACCTCTCTCCTGTAGTACTGTATGTGTACTGTTAGTAGTCTAGCAAGACCATGCTAACTCTCACAAGATTACTAATCCATCATTGATATATATAGTAAATCGGTAGGGCGAAGGCAAGGATTCTGAACAGGATGGGGATTAGGTAGCCATACTAAGTTTTCTCTTGCGTCACTGTTGATTGTGCCATTATCATATGGGATATTAAGTTATAACGCACTGGCTATTGATCACGCAACTGGATGGTCATTTTCTAACTATGGATCCAGTAATTGGTGAGGTCATGTGCGAACATGACACTCTGTGGCGTCCCATCTATGGCGGTGGTAAGGCTGAGACTGTATCTACGTATGTTGCTATCGTGCTTCGCTGCTCACTGCAGCCTTGGCAATTACGGATGGTGCTCTTGTCCAACAATTACAAGTGGAATCTTCAGAGGAACAACCACTGACACACTTTCAGGGTTAAGGCTAGTCTATTATTTATCATGCATTTGTACTTTGTACGATGTAGCTTAGGTCTTATCGTGTATGCGCTGCAAACTGAATGACTCAAACAGGAAACAACGTACGTATATCCAGAGCACGCAATACTATGAGATTTCAGAAGCACAGCTATACCTCACTCTGAGGCTGGAGAGCTGAACTATTATGCGGTAAGGATAGTCAAGTTTTAGATCTTTATACATTTAGGCATTTACGTACATACGTAAGACTCATGGAATGAGTCACTAAAATCACTTTGCACTTCACAACTTGAAGGTGTCTGCGATTCAAGACTCCATATTCCTTCAACAGTTAGCTGGCCGGCAATCACACTACAAGCAAGTAAAACGCATATAACCATGAATCTGATTGGTGCTTTTGATCTGTGGGTGCATGTGACAAATTGCTGAGTCAATAGCCAGAAAATGGCCATCCAGTTGCTGGATCAATAGCCACTGCGAAGTTATAAACAGCATACTTTCCTTGGCTTCTCTGCGATGTGTTTGCCTTCTCCTAGCATGTTGCTGTTATTGTAGAGAGCGAATGTTCTTCTGTTCGAAGGACCATTAGCTTGCCATGTGTATCAACATTGTAGTCACACGTACACAGAAGTATTTGCATACACTGATGAACACCAAGGATCATCAGTGACTTTCAAGAAGATTGGAACTGACCATTCTCTGCTGCCCTCCCGACAAAATCTTAGACAGTTCCTTGGCCGCATCGTTCTTTTCAGCTACGTTCAAGACTCTGACAAAGGCCATTGTCATACAAGCAAGACCAAGCTGTCGCTGTTACGTCCACCATTTCGCGGCCATTGTATAAGACACGGTGAAACACGAATAGTAATCGCGCTTATCAGCTGCTGCGTACACACAGCAGCAGGCAGCCATATTTATACACTAGAATATACCAGGAATTGACAATAGTGAAATTAATATTGCTATAGTAGGTAATAGAAACCTGATTGGCAAAAAGTTGCTAGTAGTGTCATCGAGATGCCTGTCAATGGCACTTATGATTACAAATAGCTACATATCTTTATGTATTAGCTACAATGATGTACGTAATCCTGGTTGTGCTTGTGAAGGTCATATGTAGTCACACGGTGACCTCTTGTTGCCATGGAGTTGCAGAACGACAACAAGCAAGATGATCAGGTACAAAACAAGGATGTAGCTAGACACTTATGGGGCTTTGGGTGCTTAAGAGTAAGATGCCTGACTATAGCTGGAGCCATGCAACTGGTAGCTACACAATTACATAGCTACACGCAATATAGAGATATATACACAAATATACTCAACTGTGTTGGTCCTCACTGTATACACTGACACATACACTGAGCTTGCTTGCACTGTTAGAGTAGTAGTATGGATTCGGCTCCTGTGTCACTTCTTCTGTTGTGTGCGTCGCAAGTTCGGATTCCTCAGTACAACTCATACTCTAGCTCAGAGTTACATAGCTCTCTTTAATTGGCAGCAATTGACAGGTCAACATTACTTTCCCAGGATTGCAACCTGGAGTCAAATGCTGAGCCAAGCAGATATACACAGCAACATACAGAAATGACCGAAATTGACAAAACTTTACACCAACATTTTATACTATAAAATGATACACAATTATGTATATATGTATGTATATTATACATGTTTACATACACATTAACTGTTTTGTATGTACTGACTTTAATCATAGTTGTAATTTTTTAGAATGATAATTATTATAGATTCATGGCTCATTGCCAAGGGCTTTCTAAATATGTGAATATCCAGATGTCCATGCATTCTATATGCATGGTGATGAGGCTATAGGAGGGTATAGGCCTGCAATTTCTGGCTCATGTCATAAATACTGTATCTCTCCCATGTGAACACTTATGTTTCAGTACCCTGCATGTATTCCCTGTACCGTAGGCATTTCTACTCTTGCAAGCACAGATGTGACTATGCAGGCCAACTCGTCCTACACTGATATTATATTAATTATAATATATATACAAATTAACTCAACTGCATATAGGAAAGTCCTCTCCATTGGACTCCCCACTCTGTCATTTAAATAAAAAGTGAGCAATACACACACAACCATTACAACTTATCTGATGATTACAATTTTAAGATGACTAATGATGTCATTCAATAAATTTGCCGTCTATATTCATCCACCAGAAACGATTAATCAACAATCCATTGTCTTTTATTTGTCTTTAACATCTATGTAGTTAATTTTAATAAGGACAAGCACTCTGTTTATTCATCATGGTAGCCACAGTGTTCACAAATGAATTTCGATATAATTTTATGTTCATGTATATTTTGCAACATTAAAGGTCAAATGGTTCTTATCTCTGTTTAAAAATCACTATATATGTTGGACTGACACCGTGGTAGAAGTCCTTTGCGAAGAATACCACTCCTCATCAGCAGTGGGCTTACAGTGTCCAGAAGTCACAGGAGGGTGTGGTCAGGAACTAGAGACCAAAACAATCTAGTCCCACAGGGCCTCTTGGTGTAAAGAACCCAACCACATCCCCTGCTAATACAGACATGTTTATGAGAACGTCTGCTATCCCTTCACCACGACTGTGAGTATACAGTGTCTCAGCTACATGGCTATAGTTAGTTCCGTTAGGTCCCAATATTTGGTGGTACGCTTCATCACCATCGTCATTCTCTGTTCCAATCTTCCACTTGGTCACAACTCCATCACAGGGGAAGGCCAAGTTTGGGAATATGGAGAATTGCATAACGCTAAACCACAGTGAAAGGTGTATAATTACTAACTGCTCACAAAGGAATGGATGTAGCTGTTCCAACACAAAGGTAGCTGTTTACAATAGTTTAAAAAGCAGTCTATAAACCAGGAACAGCAGCTTTTGCAAGTTTAACAGCTCTCACGACTTCATATTCAGTAGTGATGTCACAGAAATTGGAAAAACACTTGCTATGATGACTCTTGGAATGCACTTGAGTTCAACAGTCTTAGGTGCCCGGTCATTGAACATATATTATATATATTACAAGAAATGCTCTCGAGTCGGAGCGAATTCTGGCATTGTATCTAGTGTGCTCTGACATCATAACCGCAACAAACTCATCTAAAAATTCTACTATAGTACTGCTACTGTGCACGTGGATGATAAAAAAGCACTTCGATCTTCCTTATGTATATATATACACAGTTTTCAACTTCCCGTTAGCATTTTTTTATGGTTATCATATGCGATCGAAGATTTGATGATGCCGTATTCTCTGTTGTATCACAACCAGGTGGAGATTATTCTGTCATTAGCTAACTGAACGAAAACTACCTCCTCTTAATTACTTCTTGGTGAAATCTGCTTATTTGCTGAAGTGATAGTATATCCCAAACCCCCCGGTTTACCCTACTTCCTTCTGCTAGGGTTGTCTCCAATCTCCACGCGAGAAGGAACAATTCACAGGTCATCATGATCAGCCACCAACGCACTGCCATCTTCCTAAGAGCCCCCGTGATAATATGTAGTATGAAAGTTTTACAGTAGATCAAGGATCTGCATTAAATATAATATACGTAGTACATTTATAGTCTCATTTACTAGAAGAAATCAACGCAGCAGAGTCCCTCAGTTCCTTTGCCCTTTCCATTGCTGACTTGACAGCACTGAGGAGGGAGCCCCGCAGACCACCCCCTTCCAATGCATGGATACCATGGATGCTGGTTCCTCCTGGAGAGCATACTGCGTCCTTCAGCTGCAGTAGCACACGGAACACGAAGGGCGTTGGATTGCTGTCTGCACTGCTATCAGTATAAATATACTATTGCACTTAATGCATGCTCTTCACACACACAGAGACACAAGCCTTTCATATAAACCCAGACACAAGCCATATAAATAATTAATGTACTACTAATTATTATTATAAAATGCGCAAAGCTTGTGAGCAAGATGCATTCATTTGTACATAAGGATGGAAGGTTATTTGCACTCGCATGAACAACATGGTATATACCTGGTTGCATGTTTGGTGCTATCTCTGCTGCGATGTTTCTCATATGTACGTATGTGGGATGAAGGGTGCAAACCAGCTACTGTTGCCCATACTACAGTCATACTAGGCCAAAAGGAGAGGATACAGGCAGTGTGTGCTCCATGCACAGGTCTGAAGGTTTTGTCAGTGTAGCTATACGCCATGCATCCCGGCCCTTAGCATGATAATATTGACAGTTTTCCTAAATCATGACTGAATTTCCTCATTCTTGTAACAGCCATAATAAAGAAAAAAGTCTTTCCTCTAATGTGTTTGTGGGTGTATTCATGTAGACAATCACATAAGGTATTAGGGGGAACGTATTACCAGGCTCACTTATGTATGAGCCATTGCATGCTGTCAGCCCATCTTACTTTTGTACATGTATGAGCCATGCTGTCAGCCCATCTGTAAATCAAGTTCCTCCAGGAAAGAAACAATAGCATTCAATCATGTCCCCTAAAGTTGCGTATTAGTGAAATTCCCACCAGGAGGATGATGAATGACTAAAGTAGTATTTGTAACTATTAGGTCTTGGTAGATTCTCTAGACCTTGAGGTCAGCACTTGACATGCATACTGATAAACTTTGGGCCAGTTCTACTCTACCTAAGCAGTCAGTCCTTTTTTGATCTATATTTATACAAGCTGCATAATTATGAAAGGTTACAACATAAATCCTCATGCAATATAATTATGAAGGAAACTTTATTACAGTCAAATGTTAATGTGGTGATACAAAAGTAATTCAGTAGTGTAATGAGGTGCCTGTCAATGGTAAGAATGTATGGTGTATATGTGTCTTACAGCATCTATACACTAAGTGTACTATGTATACTCACTCACGCACACACACAACCCTGAGTTTCATTGTGCTTGTGAAGGTCATATGTAGTCATATTCGCTACTTGGGGCTGCAGAACGGCAACAAGCAAAGAGATCAGGTACAAATAGTCTGTTTCTCTGCACTCCTGCCTATACTTGTCAAATGTGGAAAGTACACCACTGATAAGGATGTGGAAGGAACACATCTGATTGCTAGTCACCACTCACTAAAGCATTTGCTCAAAGTACAACATAAAGTAAGTATAAATGACTATCCTATTATACAGTTCTAGACCTTATCTTGAAAAGAAATAATGATACTGAGAGAAAGGCATGGTCCAGCAAACACAGATACAAAGTCCCACCTTGCATGTGACCCCCGGCATGCCAATGGAGCAATGGACTGTCTAACCAAGATTTAGTATCTGAGGGAGGTATACAAGAATAGATCCAATCCCGTAGCATGGCTTCATGTCGTATATAGCAGCTCATTACTGGGTCAAAAATCAACTACAAGTTGTGAACATATTATGTTTACTAGACTGTACGTCTCTCCTCTTCAATTTTTGATAGTGATTGACCGTCTATCTAGCTAAAGAGCTAAATGTACATGCAATGGTATGTAGCATCTTGGTAATTAAAATAAGTGTCCCATGGCAATGCAGGGTAAAGTAAGAAGCAATCGGAAGTAGTTAGTGTCCTATGTTAGAGGCGACCCTTGTACTGGACAAACTACAATATAGAGAGATGATCAGGAAAACACTATTAACACTCCTTCTTGGTATTCCTGTGACCTTTCCTGATAAAATATAGACTCTTATTTTAGGGCTGTGTCATTCATTTTCACTATCCTCTGCTTTCAATCTCTGCTGTCTATCTTTATCAACCTAAAACGTCTCCCTTTCCTATCACAATGACATCATGCTATCAGTCTGTTCGGGTTAGCTCTGGCATATGCACGAGAAATCCATGGATATCAGTGAAAGATCTTTGAAATGAATCAAGATCAGGTACATATCTAAATTTGAGGGTTTCTGATACAGTTTACTACATATATTCGCCCTGTTGTAATTTGCTGTGCATCATGCTTAAAGTTATGTGAACGCTTACCTAACATTTGGTACCAATTAAACACAGCATCATATATATAGCTGTGGGCATCGGCCCACATATATTAATAAGTGGCATGAGAGTTATAGACACAAGGTGTAATATAAGATATCACTCACTACTTGTCTTCATATAAGCAGGGTTTGGCTGTATTATTGACCCTTCCTCCACTGTACTGTAGGATGGGTTGTCCTGCATGGTCACATCAGTACTGACTTCAGGAGGAGACATTTGTGCACCTACAACAGGAATGATAGATTGTGCAAAATAATTATATGTTTTACATTTGAACTACCGCACAAAAAGATACGCACTACAGTACAGTGCATACCTGTGGTTACTTTTGTACTCCTCACTTTCCATGCAATCAGTGAAGCAGCAACAACAACTGATCCAACCACAAGGACAACGACTGCAGCCACCACTGCTCCTATGATAGCCCCAGACACTTGTGTTGAGGGGACAACTTCAACAGTTGCTGGAGGAAACTTGGATGACGTATACATACTGTCAGAAGAAAGTGGGCCAGACACTGTCACTGTGATGACCAAGCTCCTTGTGACATCTGGTACTGTATATAGCAAGCAGAGAGGTTTACAATAATGATATAGTTACAACTTAGGCTTAGGTTGTAAAGGTCATATTATAATAAGTATATCATATCATCATATCATATCATATTATTCAAGTGCACCATGTGCAATTGCACACTAGGGCAGATTGCCACATGCAGCACTATACAATGAATCAAAACAAAACAAGCAGAATGATTAGATTGTCATAGGGAGAGAGTTACAATCATGTTACAGTCATGTTGAAGCAGCAGAGATACAATCAGCCAAATCGCAAACTCCACATCTTTTGAATCGCCCGTCCCATTCTGCCATCAGTGCATGCACAGTCTATCACCAGAGCAAGCTTCTTCTTGGCCTCCATCCCCTGCCACCCCTCCACCAATTCACCCATGTACCCTACTATAGTCTTTCTCTCCTAGCTCTGCATACCCTTCACATCTCAATAGGAAGTGTTCTTCATTCTCAACTTCCCCCATGGCACACTGCTTACAGATTCTCTCTTCTTTCTTCAGCCCATTCCACCTGCCTGTCTCCACTCTCAATTATGCCGTTCCACCTCTCAATTTAGCCAGCATCCTCCGTATCCTCTTGCTTCCTACATCCACACATCGCGACTGGCACCCACATTCTACCAGACCTTTCACCACACCTAATTTTGATTGTTCTTGGATCTCAGCGTCCCAGGCCTCTCTCACCATTCTCCATGCACTATCCCTAAGCATCTGCCTAATCTCACCAGATGACAGCCTTCTCATGTCCTCCACACTGACCCCCTTCCACCCCAACTCTCCTAGGCTCTGTTCAAATCCCGCAGCCATTTTACTTTGTCCCTCATTTCCATTGCTTCCAACATCACTGATCCAATCAGCCTGTTATCACCCATCCTTAGAACCTTTAACCAAAAATCAATACATCTATTCCTAGCCTCCCATCTGAGAGGGGGCATCTTCATCTCAAAGAGAGAACCTGTCCTTGTTTGTTACAATTTCTAATTGACAAAGACCGTCATGGTCGAAACAAATTGTTCTATTGCTGATGTTCTCTACCAAAATATGCACATTGTGCACAAACAACTGATGTTCTTGATGTATGCTTATGTAGACAACCTAAAGATAGTGTCAGAAGGATTTACGTTATCTGTAAACTAACAATGTGAAAATGCTTTGAGAATAAACTGCGAAAATGATTCCACCACAAGTTGCAGACCATGTATGTTTGGACCTTTATAGGTGCAGGATTCAGCAACCAAGTGCATGTACATATAGCAAAAAGGAAACCTTGCTTAAGGACAGTGCCCTTGTGCAAACTCTTACTACGTAGTGCTCAAAATGGTCTTGATCTTCTGCAACTCGTGCTGGTGGGTTCCTTCTGTCATCAAGTAGTGCAAGGACCTCGTATGTCAGAACCATTTCCCTATATCATGTGTAGTGTCTTTGGTTGATGCATGGTCACTAGTATCCTACCAGTGTCTTCTTTCAAGTCTTTTCATTCCACAATCTGTATAGACAAAGTCCAACTTTCTAAAAGATGATGCCCAAGGAGTTTCCACAGAACGTTTGGTTGAGACGTACTATAGAGACCATGTACAAAAGCCACAGGTGTTTCTGCACATCTTTAGCACATCTAACAGTGATGCCACAGTACCAAACATATTTCTTTGACCGATTAGGATTATGATGACCAATGGGATCATACCATTACTTTGTCACCATATATAGCCCCAATGCATAGTTAACTAACTATTTCACTGTGTCTTGTAGTTTAAAGATATACACTCCAGTAGTCTCTCAGTTACATTATACTGTACATATTATCCATGCTATTTTGCATGCAACTTGCACTGTATTTACGTATGTTGTTACAATCGTAATGTCTTCACCAAACACAACTGAGATGTACGGAGATGGTCCCACAACAGAGCCAAGGTAAGTCAGGGATGAGGCAGGACTTTCCGCACACACACACACACACACTCACACACACACATGCACACACACACACACACACACACACACACACACACACACACACACACACACACACACACACACACACACACACACACACCACACACACACACACACACACATACACACACACACACACACACACATACACACACACACACACACGTACTATACATGGCACATGTGCACCCAAACACACACAAGACACATAGACACCTTCTCACAGATACCATATGACCACAAATGAACCTGAATCTAACACAACTTCACTGCACACAGCTGCTACCAGATGGATCATTAATTGGGATGTACTTCTGACTGTGGCAGATGCAACACAGACTTGACATGTATATTCATTAATCACAATAGGAGAAAGTCACTATTAATTGCCTTGTTACACGGACTTTTCATAGATAAACGGTTTGATTTTCCTTGGAAATTGAATTCAACTTTGAGAATACGCGGTATATATCTCAGTATAGTGCTTGTATCTATTATCTAGATAGAATAGTATATACTACCTTGCATCCATGCAAAAAGCACTCACCAAACACAACTGAGATGTATGGAGATGGTCCCACAACAGAGCCAAGGGAATTCAGGGATGAAGTAGGACTTCCCCCACTAGTGTACATGGTAAGGCCAACACCAGGTAAAGTGTGAGGTTGCAACTGTCCACTAGGCACATAGAACCCAACCATGTCTCCTGCCATCACTAACATGGACACTGGAACAGTAGCTATCCTCTCCTCTGCTATTGTTTTGGTGTACACCACCTCAGTCACACTGGTGTACGCTCCTGCACCTACAGAACGCCATATCTGAAGGTTTACTCGTTCATTCATGTCTCCACCCTCCAGTCCCACCTTCCACTGGGTCACAGTACCATTACAGGAGAAGCTGAGTTCTGGTATGATGTACTGAGTGTTGGCAGTTACTCTATTACCACAGACCAAATTGAAGTCTGCAAACGCACTTAGACAACCTGCAGCAAGAGAAGTTGTGATTCACTTCAAGGATATACAATACCAGTTAGCTGGCATACGCCATCTGCTTCTCATGCACTACTACATACAGTGCACCTACTATTTCACTAGTGTCTCCCACCACTGCACATAATTTATTAGAAGAATCATTCTATGATTGTGATCTTCTATGTCATTTGCATTTCTAGAAACAACAGCCCAGACCAGTATTACCCACCATTTCTATTTGAGACAGGTATAGTTGTAGCACAGGAAGGAGCACTTGGTTCTGTAGGCAATGAAAAATTGTTTATTGGTTATACGTATGCACAAATTGAATTTCATTGGCTACTTTCATAATACAGTAAACCCGGCTGATGTCATTAGATATAGTAGCCAGTTACATGTAAGGACGCCACATAAACGCTTCTCTCCAATTTGAGTACATACAGCATACATACAAATAGCTTTATATAAGTTTATCAAAATTTCTCAAATGCACAATAGATTACTACTATATATAATATTGTAGAGGCTCATTGCTACGGCTTCATATAGCTGAGTTGCGTTGATGAGCTTTCACGTAGCAAATAACTGCAGCTTACGATGTTTTGACTACGTAGGTCATTTGTACCTACAACGTTTTGTACCTGACAATGATCTTTACGGTACAAAATGTTTCATACCTGACGAAGATCTTAGTGGTTGCAACGTTGCACGCTGCAGTATTTGTTACGTGAAGGCTCATCATCGCAACTCAGCTATAATATTACTCTTACAGATAAATGCATACAATGTATAATACATTGCATGAAATTGTGTTAATCACACACTCATCAGAATGTGATGCATTCATCTTCTTTAGAAAGGAATTAACTAGTGACTTAAAAAGTTTCAATAAAATTATATACTCAGTTCCTTCTCCTGTCACCACTTCCCCTGTCACACTGTGAAGTTAGCAACTTCTACAAGTTTCACACTGGCTTGCAAACACTCACTGACAACATAGGGAATTAATGAACTTTGAATACACAACTACAGATATACATACACACAGAAATGAGGACAATACATGGCGTGCCACAAGATATCCTAGTACACTTACCAAATATGACTGACACAAGAGGAGATGAGCTTAAGGTTGTAGGGCTGCCACTGAAAGTTGCTACTGGAGTGACATCATTATCACTCCTGAACATTCCTTGCAGGAGGGTGTGGTCAGGAACTGGAGCCCAAGCCACTCTAAGCCCCACATCACCTCTTGGTATAAAGAAACCAATCACATCCCCTCCTGATACAGTCATGTTTGTGAGAACCTCTGATATTGTCGCACCACCACTGTGGGTATAAACAGTCTCAGCTACACGCGTGTAGTCTGTTTCAGTAGGTCGCCATATCTGCAGGTATAGTTGCTCATTGTTTTGATCCTCTGTTCCAATCTTCCACTTGGTCACAGCTCCATCACAGGGAAAGGTGAGGTTTGGAGATATGTACTGGTAACCATCCTCTGCTCTGTCATTTGGTACGCAGTGGAAATCATAAAAGGCTCCTACGAAAAGGACCACATGAAATACGAGGCATTGCTATTAACATTAACTGTATGCATGTGCGTAGCAATATATGTATGTCATGTGGCCACATAGGATTTAATGCATCCAAAACCTATGCAGAATGAAGTAAAAGCACAAATTAATCAACGGCAAGCAGCATCAAGTTTGTTGATAGGGGCAAAAGATTCAACCAGGACTACAGTAAAGTAACAAGGTCATTCACCATCATGGTAGATCTAATAAATGAGTACATTGAGTTATTGAGGGGATAGGTGTGGTGAACCTCATACAAGTGAGACTAGCCTGTCACTCCTAGACTATATATAGACTAGAGATTAGGGTAGAGCAGTATACCTTAAACCAGCTTGTATACCTACTGCAGTTACGAGGGTGCACATGACCTACTCATGTTAGCTAGTACAGTCATTGTATTTATTGCTGCTGCTCATCTCTAGGAACCCAGACACAGGTAAAGGTACAGTGTACAGAATAACAGACAGTAGTGTTAGCTGCAGGACTTTGTTTGAAGGCTGGCACCTTGTCTGAGACTTTTGTCACATCATACCTAAGACTGCTCTGACATCATACCGCAATGAGCACATTGTAAAACTCTACTATGGTACTACTGTGGGTGATCAATATCACTTCGATCTCCCTTACGGAAAGGGTATTATAGCTATAGACAGTTTCAAATACCCTGTCAGCATCTTCGCTGGAATATCATACGCGATCGACCATTTAATTTGATGAGGCCGTACTCCCTGTCTCACAGCCATGTCTTGCGGCATTAACTGAAAGACTTCCACCTAGTCTTCTTACTTCTACGTGAAATCTGCGTATTTGCCGAGTGATATTATATCCCAAATCCCCCCTACACATTACCCTACCTCCTGCTAGAGTCGCATCCAGTATCCACGCGAGAAGGAACAATTCACCGGTCATCATGATCAGCCACCAACGCACTGCCAACTTCCTATATACGAGCACCCGCAATAATCCAATGACGTTGCGCGCGCATCAAGAATTTGCATATACACATATACACGTTCTACATTTATTGTCTCATTTATTAGAAATCAACGCAGCAGAGTCCTTCAGCTTCTCTGCCCTCAGTGCTGTCAGGCCGTTGCTGCCTTCACAGCACTGAGGAGGGAGCCCCGCAGACCACCCCCTTCCAATGCATGGATACAAAGAAATAACACTTCGTCGTTTGTGTGCTGTATGAAGCGTGCAAATTAGCCAGCTATACTTTTAACGTTGCCCCGTGCTACAGTCATAGTAGTCTACAAGGAGAGGGTACAGGCAGTGGGTGCTCCATGCACGGATCTGAAATTGTTGTCCATGTACCATGGATCCCTTAGCATGATAGCAATTACAGTTTTCCTAAATCGTGACTGAATTGCCTCATTCTTGTAATATTATTAATAAGGAAAAGTCTTTCCTCTTGTGTGTTTGTGGGTGTATTCATGTAGACAATCACATAAGGTATACGTATTAGGTATAAGGTATTAGGGGGACCTTTGTCGCCAGGTTCACTTTTGCATGAGCCATGCTGTCAGCCCATCTGTAAGCCCATTTCCTCCAGGAAGGGGCAATAGCTTTCGATCATGTCCCCTAATGTTGAGCATTAGTGAAATCTCACCAGGAGGATGATGAATGGCTAAAGTAGTATTTGTAACTATTAGGTCTTGGTAGATTCTCAAGACCTTGAGGTCAGCACTTGACATGCATACTGATAAACTTTGGGCCAGTTCTGGGACTCTAATTCAACAGAAATTGTCAGTCGTTTTCTTTGACCTACAAGCAGTAATTATGACAAGCTACAACATAAATCCTCATGGAATATAATAATGAATGGAACAGTACAGTCAGATGTTAAGGTGGTAATACAAAAGTAATTCAGTAGTGCAATGAGCTGCCTGTCAATGGTATGCATGTATGGTATAATAATGTGTCTTACAGCATCTATATACTAAGTGTATATATAATGTATACTCACATGCACACACACACAACCCCGAGTTTCATTGTGCTTGTGAAGGCCATATGTAGTCATATTCGCTACTTGGAGCTGCAGAGTGGCAACAGGCAAAGAGATCAGGTACAAATAGCCTGTTTCTCTGCACTCCTGCCTATACTTGTCAAATGTGGAAAGTACACCACTGATAAGGATGTGGAAAGAACACATCTGATTGCTAGTCACCGCTCACTAAAGCATTTGCTCAAAGTAGAACATAAAGTAAGTATAAATAACTATCCTATTATACTGTTTCTTTCTAGCTATATCTTACCTTGCAAACAATAGTGATACTGAGAGAAAGGCACGGTCCAGCAAACATAGTTAAAAAGTCCCACCTTGCACGTGACCCCAGCATGACAACTGAGCACTGGACTGCCTAACCGAGATTTACTATCTGAGGGAGGCTTACAAAATAGATCCAATCCCGTAGCATGGATTCATGTCGGTATACAGCAGCTCATTGGTCAAAAGTCAAGTGCAAGTTGTGAACTAATTGCTATGTTTACTAGACTGTATATAAATCTCTCCTCTACAATTCTTGATAGAGATTGACCATCTATATCTAGCTATATTATTTTGGTGGAGGCAGAAATGGAAAACAGAATTCTACTCTATACAGTATATACACAGTTGTTCTATGTTAGTGTTCATTTTCATGGTGTATATATAATTATAGCAATCATGCGGAACCAGAAGGGATGCGTTTCTACCAAATGCAACATCAAGAGCTTCAAGAGCTCCAAGAAGAGCAATACTTGCATGTTATAGTAGCCTGCTGGTTAGCATTTGTATCTCAGTCATTGCAGGAATCAACAAAACCTTCAACAGGGGTGACTGAGCCCAGTGCAGGATTGGGTTGTAAAGGTCATACCATAATAAGTACACACAGCAGAACTTGTCCTTGTCAGTTACAAACATTTCTAATTGACAAAGATCTTCATGGTTAGAACATCATACAAACTGTCCTATTGCTATGTGTTCCTGAGAATGATAAAATTATTATATATAATTATGGTGAATGCACAACCATAGGATGTTAAGCATTGTGAGGTGGTCTTGCATCGGCATACATATATATATATCATCTCTGCATTCTGCACAGTAGCATGAGCCTCTACCAAAGCATACACATTGTGCACAGACAACTGATGTCATTCATGTATGCTTGTGTAGACAATTAAAAAATTGTGGCAGAAGGCTTTATGTTATCTGTAAACTAACAATGTGAGAATCATTTGAGAACAGATTGTGAACAGGTGTGTTTCTGCACATCTTCTGCATATCTTACAGTGATGCCACAGTACCAAATAGATTTCTTTGACCAATTAGGATTATGAGGACCAATGGGATCATAGAATAACTTGTCACCATATATAGCCCCAAAGCATATAAGATTCCTGTAGTGTAATGATATACACTCCATTAGTCTCTAAATTACGTTATTCTGTACATATTTTCATGCTAATTTCTATGTAACGTACACTGTATTTACGTATGTTGTTACAATAGTAATATGCTCACCAAACACAACTGATCGAGATGTATGGAGATGGTCCCACAACAGAGCCAAGGGAGCTCAGGGATGAAGTAGGAGCTCCCCCGGTAGTGTACATGGTAAGGCCAACACCAGGTAAAGTGTGAGGTCGCAACTGTCCACCAGGCACATAGAACCCAACCATGTCTCTAGCCATCACTGACATGGACACCGGAACAGAAGCTATTCTCTCATCTGCTGTTTTGGTGTACACCACCTCAGTCACACTGGTGTACTCTCCTGCACCAACTGAGCGCCATATCTGAAGGTTCACAGATTGGCCCCTGTCTTCACCCTCCAGTCCCACCTTCCACTGGGTCACAGTACCATTACAGGAGAAGCTGAGTTCTGGTATGATGTACTGAGTGTTGGCAGTTACTTTCTCACCACAGACCAAATTGAAGTTTGCAAATGCACTTAGACAGCCTGCAGCAAGAGAAAGTTAAAGGTTAAAGTTGTTAAATGCACCTTGGCAGTCTGGAGCAAAAGTAACAAAGATACAGTAGCAGGTCACAAGGATACCACATATGTAGGCTCTACTCTCCAGATGAATTCAAATTGCCATTTGGAAGGGTTATTTGCTCCGTAAACATTAACATAAGCAGCTGAGTGTTAATTCAAAATTTCTATACACACATTTTGTTAATATTACACATTTCTGCATTGTAAACTAATGAATAAACAATTTGGATATGTAGAAATAAAAAGACGAACAAATGGTGTCCACTCAGCACTAGGAGCCATCTCGGTTTCCTGGGGATCAGCATGCATTGTATATATGGAGATTGGGATATTGTATGTTTGTTTGAATGCTCAGCATTGCCAAACAATCTAAGCACAATCTCTAGAGTGATTAAGCTGCATAAGATGCATGAGATTTAGGAATACATACTATTCCTCTAAGTAATTAATGGACCAAAGTATTGAATACCAAATGGCTGGTAGTATGAATTGACACCATTTGCTCTGTTGCTTTTTCGCTGATTCTTTAATCTCATCCAATGTTTCGCTGGAATCTGCTAGTTTGCTTAATTTAGATACCTGGTAGTTGGCTTAGCTATGTGGTTCACAGGAGCTTTCCTTCATTTCATCATGTCTAAGTTCAACCTAGAGTACATATAATATAAGGTCATCCATCTGACCAAAGCATGTATTCTCTTTTCTTCAGTATTTTCACCAATATACTGAGACTCCTTTGCATTTTCTGCATCTTCTGCACTGCACATTGGACTCCATGACACTTGCTATGCAGTCCACATCAAAGAGGAGCCATTGCTCAGTAGCTACCCTGGTGGAAGCACCATTGACAGAGTGCCATCATTGGAATGCCGTCATTGGAGTGCCATCATCAGAGTGCCGCAGACTGCGACACACTGTCGTCACAGTGCTGTAACAGAGAAGCCTGCCTTTGGAAATTATTACATTTCTGGTTCAGTGTACATTGAATGTGTACGTTAGATTTGGTATGACATGTGCACGTCCTACTACCATACTACTGATACATGATCACCAGATATTCCTGTCAGAAACCAATAACCATTCACTGCTAAGTATTACTTTCTGTCGCCAAGATTAAACCACATTCTGCAGTTGCCAGTTATTCCCACCTGGGACATGTGTAGGTGTATCACTGGAGCTGCAGGAAAGGGCACTTGGTTCTGTATGGGAAATCAGAAGTGCACTTTGCAATCAACTTACTTCTGTAGCTTAGATGTGCAAGCATTTGTCTTGCTTTTTTGGATGCACAGACCATAATGGATTGAGCTAGTGAAATACGTTTATATATGTGCACATACAGATGCTTATGTATATACTGAATGAAGACACATCATACAGAAGTGTACATTCATGGTACACCTACCAAATATGACTGACACAAGAGGAGATGAGCTTAAGATTGAAGGGTTGCCACAGAAAGTTGCTACTGGAGATATACCCAGATCACTCCTCATCATTCCTTGCAGGAGGGTGTGGTCAGGAACTGGAGCCCAAGCCACTCTAAGCCCATCACGACCAGGTCTAGGTATAAAGAAACCAATCACATCCCATGCTGATACAGTCATGTTTGTGAGAACCTCTGCTATTGTTCCACCACGACTGTGGGTATAAACAGTCTCAGCTACACGCATGTAGTCTGTTTCAGTAGGTCGCCATATCTGCAGGTATAGTTGTTCATTGCTTTTATCCTCTGTTCCAATCTTCCACTTGGTCACAATTCCATCACAGGGAAAGGTGAGGTTTGGAGATATGTACTGGTAACCATTCTTTGCTCTTCTATTTGATACGCAGAGGAAATCATAAAAGTTTTCTAAGAAAAGGAGCACATGAAATATGTATGAGGCACTGCTATTTTTATTACACTAACATGGAGACAATCTGTTAACCGTATGCGTGTGCTATAAATTATATGTATGTCGTGTGGCCACAGAGGATTTAATGCACTGAAAACCTATGCACAATGAAATAAAAGCACAAATCAATCAACGGCAAGCAGCATCAAGTTTGTTGATAGGGGCAAAAGATTCAACCAGGACTACAGTAAAGTAACAAGGCCATTCACCATCATATGCATGGTATACCTAATAAATGAGTACATAGAGTTATTGAATAGCGGGGACAGCTGTAGTGAACTTCATACAAGTGAGACTAGCTTGTCACTCCTAGACTATATATAGATTAGAGATTAGGGTAGAGCGGCATACTTCAAACCAGCTTGTACGTATAATTATACATACCGAAGTTACGAGGGTACACACATGAGCTTCTCATAGGAACTCAGGCATGGGAAAAGGTACAGTGTATAGAATAACAGACAGCAGCACTAGCTGCAGAACTTTGCTTAAAGGCTGGCAGACCAGTCTGTACCACTTGAAGACATTTTACAATGTCTGATCATCTGAGCGAACACGATATACTGCATTGTCACCTTCCCTTCCCATGTACAAAAGTCTAGCATGGATCTTGTGATCTGTGTGAAGGTGTGCCTGTTGATGGAGAACTCATGTAGAGCAGGATTTCATGCCAGGGATTTGTGGGCCCTTATCATGTGTACATAGTCTGTTGAATTCATTCTCACAATAATTATTATCTTGCTCGAGCGGGATAGTATCTCACCCTATATCCAGCCTCAAGGTCCTTGTCTGAGACTTTTGTCACATCATATCTAAGTCTGCTCTGACATCATACCGCAATGAGCACATTGTAAAACTCTACTATGTTACTACTGTGGGTGATCAATAGCACTTCGATCTCCCTTACGGAAAGGGTATTATAGCTATGGACAGTTTCAAATACCCTGTCAGCATTTTTCGCTGGATATCATACGCGGTCGACCATTTGATGACGCCGTACTCTCTGTATCACAGCCAGGTGGAGATCTCTAATCAGTCTTAGAAAGAATATAGCTACTCCTCTTACTTCTATATACGTGAAATCTGTGTAATTGCCGAGTGATATTATATCCCAAATCCCCCCGACCCATTACCCTACCTCCTTCTGCTAGAGTCGCATCCAGTATCCACGCGAGAAGGAACAATTCACCGGTCATCATGACCAGCCACCAACGCACTGCCATCTTCGTAAGAGCCCTGATCCCCCGTAATGTCAGCAAGTGTTATGCAAGTTGGTGTAACTTGTACATGATTCGCTAGCCACACAGCTTGAAGGTGGCGACTCCATGGAGAATAGAACCACGTCTTGGCGCCGACCTCGTGAGCTACGCTCTATCGTAGTCACGCGAGCCACCACTGGGGCCACGATTCTCTGTCTCCAATCGCCGTATATTCAGTTGTGGGTTCTTTTCCCCCAGTCGCCACTTTCAGGCTGTGTACGTAGTTAGCGAAGTTTGTACAGCCCCGCGTAAAAATGCGCAGTTCAAAATTTTATTCAAGATTTGTATTATATATGCGTTGTACATTTATAGTCTCATTCATTAGAATACAACGTAGCAGAGTCCCTTAGCTTCTTTGCCCTCAGTGCTGCCAAGGTCGTTCTGCCTTCACAGCCTGAGGAGGGATCCCTGCAGACCACCCCCTAGTCTCGTCGCCAGTACAGACTGTGAGATGGTGTTTAAGGAAGTCAAACACAGCTAGTGTGGCGAAGCACAGGGATTTGCCTTCGCCTGTTGGTAAGGAAACGAAAACATCCTTGCCCTCTAGGAACTCCCGAACCGCCTTATCTTGGTCGCTCGTAGCTGCAGCGTATCCAAGAGTAAGGAAAGCATGCTTGATGGCATCGTTCACAAGCTCTACTGCGACTCCCTTAACGTCAAGCCTCGGTATATCCAGGATTGATGCTCGTAGAACGCCGCTCGTTATTACGCGAAGTGACGCGTCATTTTCTGGCAATCTGATTGGGCAGAACGATATCGTTCTGCAGTGCCAAGCTTTTCGACAAAATGTGCCAGACCATCTTTCGAGCTCCATTAAAAATGGCGGCCGGAAGTGGTCTGGGGACGAGACTAACCACCCCCTTCCAATGCATGGATACCACCCCCTTCCAATGCATGGATACCACCCCCTTCCAATGCATGGATACCACCCCCTTCCAATGCATGGATACCACCCCCTTCCAATGCATGGATACCATGGATGGTGGTGCCTGTCCTTTGGCTGCAGTAAACACACAAGACAAGAAGACAAAGGCATTGACCATCATACATGTTCCTTGCACACAGAGCCACAGATGCCTTTCATAGGCAAGTGCAAGCCATATAATAATGTGCACTGTAAATTCTGAATGTACAAAGCTTGTGCACTAGTCGTGGCACATATACATATGCTGAACACGGGCACGATGCATTCATCTTGTACATAAGCATGGAATATTCATACTCGTACAAATACCTCTGCAGGATGCACTTTTGAGCTGCTGCACCCTAACAGTAAATGCAATGGATAGAAGTAACATGACATTAGCAAGTGTGCACCACAGCAATCATTATTGTCCTCTGCATTGCGCACTGTAAAACACAGCAATTATACTTGTGTGCATATCATACGTACCAGCATGGTGAAAATTGCCATGTCCTAAGCAGCACCTCTGGGCAACCCAGCTAGCACACCTGCACCAGCCATGGCTTCTAGCATCACAAACATCTAACATTGTGCACAAAGAAGTACCTTCGTCGTATATATGTATGTTGTATGAAGCGTGCAAACCAGCTACTCTGTTGCCCAGTGCTACAGTCATACAAGTCTACAAGGAGAGGATACAGGCAGTGTGTGCTCCATGCACGGGTCTGAAATTTTTGTCCATGTAACATGGATCCCTTAGCATGATCGTGTTTACAGTTCCCTAAATCGTGACTGAATTTCCTCATTCTTGTAATATTCTTAATAAGGAAAAGTCTTTCCTCTCATGTGTTTGTGGGTGTATTCATGTAGACAATCACATAAGGTATTAGGGGGACCAGGCTCACCAAGCTTACTGACTTGCCAAGAGCCATGCTGTAAACCCATCTGTAAGCCCATTTCCTCCAAGAAGGGAGCAATAGCATTCAATCATGTCCCCTAAAGTTGAGTATTAGTGAATTCCCACCATGAGGATGATGAATGATTAAAACAGTATTTATTAGGTCTTGATAGATTCTCAAGATCTTGCATGAGGTCAAGCACTTGACATGCATATTTGGGCCTATTCTGGGACTATATCCATTGGGCCAGTTCTGGGACTCAAACTCAACAGAAAATCTTATTAGTCAGTCGTTTTCTTTTGACTTACAAGCTACATAATTATGACAGGCTACAACATAAATTCTCATGCGATATAATTATGAATGGAACATCATCAGTACAGTAGAATGTTAATTTGGTGATACAAAAATAATTCAGTGGTGCAATGAGCTGCCTGTCAATGGTATGAATGTACGATATATGAGTCTCACAGCATCTATACACTAAGTGTATAGCTATGTATGCTCACATACACGCACACACACACAACCCCGAGTTTCATTGTGCTTGTGAAGGCCATATGTAGTCATATTCGCAACTTGGGGCTGCAGAGTGGCAACAAGCAAAGAGATCAGGTACAAATAGTCTGTTTCTCTGCACTCCTGCCTATGCTTGTCAAATGTGGAAAGTACACCACTGATAAGGATGTGGAAGGAACACATCTGATTGCTAGTCACCACTCACTAAAGCATTTGCTCAAAGTAGAACATAAAGTAAGTATAAATGACTATCCTATTATACTGTATACAGTATATACACAGTTGTTCTGTGTTAGTGTTCATTTTCATGGTGTACATAATAATCATGCTAAACCAGAAGGAAGAGCAATACTTGCATATTATAGTAGCCCGCTGGTTATTATGAAAGCTTTTACATCTCAGGCATTGAAAGAATCAACAAACCTGCTGCCCAGGCATGACTGATCCCTGGGCAGCACTTGGTGCAATTGGCCCACAATGACATAGCTACACTCAATATAGAAGTTAATAAGCACACTATGGACGTATATGCACAACTATCTTTTTGTCCTCACCATGGCCAGTGATTGGCTCATAGGTAGAGGTTGCTTTCACAGCTGAGTAGCATGGGTTTGGCTCCAGTGTCACTCCTTCCACAGCAGTGTAGGAGGTGTTGGCCTGCATAGTCACATCTGTGCTTGCGAAAGAGAAATGTGGCCCGATTTAAGTCAAACCCAACTTTTGATCAAGTGAATATTCTGCATACAAAATGTACATGCAATGGTATGTAGCATCTTGTCAATTCTAAAAATGCTTGCTAATTCAATGTCCCATGGCAGTGCAGGGTAAAGTAAGAAGCAATCGGAAGTAGTTATTCTCCCATGTTAGAGGCCACCCTTGTACTGGACATACTACAATACGTGAAGATGATCAGAAAAACACTATTAACACTTCTTGGTCTTCTGGTGGGGAGTTCCTTTTGTGACCTTTCCTTATCAATTAATAAGATAAAATATTTATAGACTCTCCTTTTAAGGCTGTGTCATCCATTCCTCTGCTTTCAATCTCTGCTGCCAATCTTCATCAACCTAAAACTTCTCCCTTTCCTATCGTATCAGTCTGTTCAGATTTAGCTCTTGCATATGCATGAGAAATCCATGGATATCAGTGAAAGACCTTTGAAATGAATCAAGATCAGGTTCATATCCAAATTTTTGGGGCACCGGGGTTTCTGATCTAGTTCGCTTCTTATGCTCGTCTTTCGAATCAAGATCAGGTACACTTGATATGTTCATCCTTTTGTAATTTGCTGTGTATCATGCTTAAAGTTCTGTGAATGCTTACCTAACATTTGGTACCAATTACACACAGAAATATATGGACGTGGGCTACATATGAGCTGTGAATGGGTGTTTAAGCATCATATGTATGTACATATATTATATAGGCAGTAGGGGAGTTATAGACACGGGGTGATTAATGAAAGATATCACTCACTACTTGTCTTCACATAAGCAGCGTTTGGCTGTATCATTGGCCCACCATTCACTGTACTGTATGATGGGTTGTCCTGCATGGTCACTATAGTACTGACTTCAGGAGGAGAAACGTGTTCACCTACAACAGGAATGATAGATTGCGTAACATTATATGTTTAAAATTTGAACTATACTGCACAAACAGATATGCACTACAGCATACCTTTGGCTGCTTTTGTACTCTTCACTCTCCATGCAATCAGTGAAGCAGCAACGACAACTGATCCAACCACAAGGACAACCACTCCAGCCACCACTGCTCCTATGATAGCCCCAGACACTTGTGTTGAGGGACCACCTCCAACAGTTGCTGGAGGTAGCTTGGATGGTGGATACATACTGCCAGAAGTGGATGAATCCACAGCAGTCTGAAGTGTGCATGATGTTGTTGGAAAAAAGAACAAGATGAGGACCAAAGAAAGAGTGGGGTGACAACTGTAAATGGGTAGTCATATAGTTTTGAGGAGCTATCCATAGTACAATAATATTATTGTATTGTATTATTATTTCATGAAAGAGGTAACCCCTTCAGCCAAGGCTGGTATAAATGGGGAATGGGGAAATATTACACTTACAGTAATGCCATAGATTATCTTATGTTGTAATACATAGAAAATAATATTAGTGGATACCTCCGGAGACAAAGGCAGGCTAGATAAGTACAGTGCACACAGTAATCATAATATGAACCCCAGCGACAGGGAGCTATATACAGTAGGATTTTGGCTATATACAGCTTCTCCAATATAATATATAAAATAAAAATATATATATAAAAGGATGTGCTGTAGAATGATGCCAAATACATACGGTTTCAGACATTGATGTAGCAGCAGACACGGCAGCAATAGGGGTTCCTAAAGAAAGTGGGACAGACACTGTTACTGTGATGACTGAGCTCCTCATGACATCTGGTACTGTACATAGCAAGCACAGAAGTTTACAGTAATGATATCGTTAGGCTTGGGTTGTAAAGGTCATATCATAATAAATACATACAGCAGAACTTGTCTTTGTCAGTTACAAAACATTTCTAACACCGAGCTCTTACTACCATAGTGCTCAAAGTGTTGTTGATCCTCTGTAACTTGTGCTGGTGGTTCTTCTGTCATGAAGTTGTGCAAGGACCTCGTGTGTGTGTGTGTGTGTATGTGTGTGTGTGCGTGTGTGTGTGTGACTGTGTGTGTGTGTGTGTGCGTGTGTGTGTGACTGTGTGTGTGTGTGTGTGTGACTGTGTTTGTGTGTGTGTGTGTGTGTGTGTGTGTGTGTGTGTGTGTGTGTGTGTGTGTGTGTGTGTGTGTGTGTGTGTGTGTGCTGGCCCTGTTTATGTGATGTCAGGAAACTGCTGCTTATGCAACAGCAGCGGGTGATGTGTGCGCTGTAAATGCGCGAGGAAGGGCACAGCGTGTTTGAACTGTTTGCCGCGGAGGAATGGGTCCTGTCAGAATATCCAGCCCAATCAGCCAACCGATCAAACGCCAGACCCCATGACTGATATTCTACCTAATCAACGGTCTGCAGCGCTAGCATTAAATTCTTCATTACAACTCGATCGTCTCCCGCCATTTACAGCTGACCGTGAGCTGACCTTCAAGTGGTGTGACAAGGTGAGCGGTGACCGGTTTGCTGCTGCTATTCTAGATGCGTACAGTGAAGTTGTCAAATGGAAAAGGAATGTATTCCTGATTCCTTTGGAGAAGGTCGGAGAACTGTTTGTGTATGAGACATCAAGATTGCTTAGAGCGTTCGGCAAATCCACTCCCCTCAAATCGGTAGCATTCACTGCAGTAATGGTAATGCCCCATCTGCCACATAGCAGATTAAAGGTGAAAGACCACGTGAGTTGTCTTGAGAGACGGTTGTCACTGTGGCAGCGAGGTGACATATCCGCCTTGCTACTCAAGGGCAGAACCACCAGAAGTGAACCAACATGTTTTCAGGTGACGATCACACTGAAAAGCTGGCCACGTCCTTCTTGAATCATATCAGGTAAGAAAATATGAAATCAGCCCTACGGATGCTACATATCTGGAATTGCCTTCTTCAGTTGTAAGGGGTTTTGTAACCCCTTACAACTGAAGAAGGCCCTTTTGGGGCCGAAATGTTTTGCTAAGTGAAGCTATCTACCACGTGTCTTACGCTCGAAAACCAAGGAACTGTCTATTTATAGACGTGGTAATGAATCTTTACTCTATCATATCTGAATTCAGGGAAGTCCACTCTCAGCCAGGGAAACTGTAGATCAAGATAACCTATAAAGGCAGCAAAACGGTTCTTGAGGTACTGAAGGAGAAACATCCAGACGCTGAAGGGATCAATGAAGTGATATTGATCGAAGCGGCTGAGTTACCTTTCCATCCAATCATTTTTGAGAGTATTGATGGAGAAGCAATCCGAAGAGCTGCCTTGCATACAGAAGGCTCTGCTGGTCCATCTAGAATTGATGCAGCTGGTTGGAGGAGGATGTGTACATCCTTTAGAAAGGGTTCTTCAGATCTGTGCAACAGTATATCCAGTGTAGCTAAATGAATCAGCAGTGAGTACTTGGATCCCTCCATCCTGAGCAGCTACACTGCCTGTAGGTTAACTGAATTGATCAAGAATCCTGGTGTGAGACCGATAGGAGTTGGAGAAGTACTCAGAAGAATCATTAGCAAAGCAGTCCTGGCCGTAATTGGCCGGGACATCAAAGAAGCTGCTGGTGGTGTCCAGTTATGCGTGGGGCAAGTGTCAGGCTGTGAGGCTGGAGTTCATGCCTTGCGGGGAATCTTCAACGATGAAGAAACAGAAGCCATTCTGATAGTTGACACCACTAATGCCTTCAACTCCTTGTACCGAAAAGCCGCCCTTGTCAACATCCACTCACGGTGTACTCTAGAGAAGGAACTACTCAAGGCGATCCTCTTGCCATGTCCATATATGGCATTGCCATTCTGTCTTTGATCCAGAAGCTCCTGGGGTTGTACAGGCAGTTGTGGTTCGCTGATGACGCATCAGCAGGAGGAAAGATTACACAACTGAAAGACTGGTGGACAAGAATGCAAAGCTTAGGTCCTTTGTTCGGGAACCATCCCAATCCTTCGAATACTTGGCTTCTTACAAGGAACAGCATTTTGAGACTGCCAAGAAGGTCTTTGAGAATTGCGACATATGCATCACATCCACTGGTCAGAGGCACCTCGGTTCAGCCTTGGGGAGTGACTCTTTCCTAAGGGACGTCATGGTAACAAAGATAACCTCATGGGTGGATGAATTGGAGAACCTCTCTGAGGTGGCAAAGACAGAACCACAGGCTGCGTATGCTGCACTCACACATGGGCTGATATATAGCAAAGTGGTCGTACCTCATGAGAACCACCCCAGGCATCTCAGACCACATGGCCCCACTTGAGGCAGTACTCAAGCACAAATTCATTCCTGCCATTACAGGCAGAAAGATTTAACAGACGAAGAACAGCAACTGCTGGCGCTCCCCTGCAGAAATGGTGGGTTAGGAATCATTGATTCAACCTGCCAGTGCAGTCTGCGATATGATGCATCAGTAGAGGTGACAGCACCCTTGGTAGGATGGAACAGAAGAATGCTAACAGCATTGATGTGGAGATTGAACAGAAAAAGAGGAAATCAAGGTTAGAAGCAAACCGACACGAAGGAGTGGAAGAGAAAGTGAAGAGTCTGACACTGCCTGAGACACTTGGAAGAGCTGCCAAGCTTGTCAGTGATAAGGGAGCATCAAACTGGCTCACAGCAGTGCCACTAGAATGCCATGGGTTTGTACTTCACAAGGGGGCATTTCGGGACGCCCTGTGCCTGAGGTACAGATGGATGCGCGAAAGGTTGCCAACCAAGTATGAGTGCAGGAGTGCCTTCTCCATCAACCATGCCCTAAACTGTCCCAATGGCGCCTTTCCCATTCTCTGACATAATGGAGTGAGGGATTCCACAGAGAAGCATCTTGCTGAGGTTTGCCCTGATGTAACCCTAGAGCCTGATCTCCAACCTCTTGAAGGAGAGTCTCTTGATTTCACCTTGGCCAACCATGAAGAGCATCTGAGCCAGAGGATTTGGGATGGGAACTGTCAGTGCGGATTTTTGATGGCAAGGTTTTTAACCCAAATGCACAATCCTACAGACGGTCATCCCACGAGTCATGCTTCAGGCTTGAGTAAATGCCAAGAAACGAAAATATGAGCAACGCATCATTGAAGTGGAGCATGGCTCATTTACGCCCTTGGTCTTCTCCACCTCAGGCGAAATGGGGAACCTGGCATCCACGTTCTACAAGAGATTGGCTTCACTCCTGCCAGAGAAGAGACGAGAGGCCTATTCATCCACACTGGACTGGATCCGCACCCACCTCAGTTTTTCCCTGCACCGGTCTGCAATCATGTGCATACAGGGAGCTTGATCAAGCACCAAGCACGTTGTGAAGGGATGTGACAGCTCCGACCTCGTCACAGCTGAGGTCCACATCCACGAGTCACAATGACACTTGTAGTACGACATCCAATTATCAGAAAATGACATGTATCGGTTCCATATATCACCACCGTGCTATTACCTGTACTGAGTTGTATTATACTATCTCAGTATTACTGTACTGTACTGTACTGTACTGTACTGTACTGTACTGTACTGTACTGCATTTAACTGTCCAGTATATAGGAGTCTTACAATGTCATTAACTGTACTTCAGCGGCACACAGTATGTCAGAACCACTTCCCTATCTGTGTGGTGTCTTTGGTTGATGCATGGTCACTAGTATTCTACCAGTGTCTTCTTTCATGTCTTTTCATTCCACAATCTGTATAGACAAAGTCCACCTTCTAAAAGATGATGCCCTAGGACTTTCCACAGAAAGTTTGGTTGAGACGTACTATGGAGACCATGTACAAAAGCCACAGGTGTTTCTGCACATCTTTAGCACATCTAACAGTGATGCCACAGTACCAAACATATTTCTTTGACCAATTAGGATTATGATGACCAATGGGATCATACAATACCTTTGCCACCATATATAGCCCCAACGCATAGTTAACTAACTATTTCACTGTGTCAAAACACTAAAGGTTCTTGTAGTTTGAAGATATACACTCCAGTAGTTTCTCAGTTACATTATACTGTACATATTATCCATGCTATTTTGTATGCAACTTGCACTGTATTTACGTATGTTGTCACAATCGTAATGTCCTCACCAACACAACTGATATGTACGGAGATGGTCCCACAACAGAGCCAAGGTAAGTCAGGGATGAGGCAGGACTTTCCGCACACACACACACACACACACACACACACACACACACACACACACACACACACACACACACACACACACACACACACACACACACACACACACACACACACACACCATTCCATTCCATTCCATTCTTCTCCTTATCCTCATGAGGATGTAGGGCGGGGGGTCGGATTGCTTCACGCCACTGAGGTTTGTTGTAGACTACCTCCTTCCAGTATCCTATGCCAGCAAGGTCTCTGGCCACGAGGTCGATCCACCGTAGTGGTGTTCCACCTCTTGGCCTGACCTTTCCCGTCAGCCTGCTACAGAGGAGTTGTCGTTGGACACGGTTACTATTCATTCTCATGACATGTCCTAGCCACTAGAGTCTAAGGTGCTTCAATTGACCTTCGATTGGCACTTCATTAGCTCTACATAAGATGTTCTCATTCCTGAGCTCGTCCCAGCGGGTAACTCCTAGGATGTCACGAAGACACTTCATGTGGAACGTTCTCAACTTTCTCAGGTCTTTCTGTGTGATGGTCCATGTCTCTGCTCTGTACAGTAGTACAGACATGACAAGAGTTCGAAACACCCTCATCTTAGTAGCCTTACTCAGGTTTGCACTCCGGAACACTTTCTTATGCCACATTTGGTATGCTCTGCCCCCTTTCTCTATTCGGATGTCCACTTCTGCACTGGCCTTTCCACACACACACACACACACACACACACACACACACACACACACACACACACACACACACACACACACACACACACACACACACACACACACACACACACACACACACACACACACACACACACACACACACACACACACATGCACACACACACACGCGCGCGCACACACACACGCACACACACACACACACACACGCACACACACACACACGCACACACACACGCGCGCACACACACACACACACATACTATATATACATGACACATGTGCATCCAAACACACACAAGACACATAGACACCTTATCACAGATACTATACAACCACAAATGAACCTGATAGAATGGAACTGCTCGTCACATCTGGGGATGCAAGAAAGGATGATGCCGCATTACTAGGTGAGACACTTGTCACTACTGTCATTGGTATAGCAGCAAAAGTAGTCATTGGGGAAGGTGGAGCAACTAATGTCATTGATAGGATGGAACTGCTCGTCACATCTGAGGATGCAAGACGGGATAACGCTGTACTACTATGTGAGACACTTGTCGCTACTGTCGTTGGTGTGGAACTGCTCGTCACATCTGAGGATGCAAGACGGGATAACGCTGTACTACTATGTGAGACACTTGTCGCTACTGTCGTTGGTGTGGAACTGCTCGTCACATCTGGCACTGTATATGGCGGATATAGAAGTAGTAAAAAAAAGCAAAAATGAAGAGTGCGGTTCAACAGCAAGAGCAGTGGGCATGCTAATTCTCTAAACATAATGTCATACTAGGTATGGAATAAACCTGAAATTACAAGTTCCTAAAGGCTGTGAGGTCCCAAACCTGAAGTAGGGTTATATTCTTTGGCCACTTTCACCATCACAACCAACTTGTCCAGCAGTTGTGCCATGCTCATAACAAACTTTGAATACACATTGCGCACTTCCACAGTAAGTACATGCACACTTAGGAAAAGTAAACTCCACCCATCCACTGTGACAGGTCAAAGACTGTCAAAGGAGTGGGATGGCTAGGCCTACACTCGACAGCCTTGGGTGAGTGGATGCTGGGCTCCATGGCAGTAGAAATGGCCATTGAGGAGCACCAAGTAGACTGGACACAGTAGACACTAGTGGCAGTGATGGTCATCCAGTCTGACTGTCAGCACAAGAGACCCCACGGGGTGTGGTGGTAGGACTGGTGTTGACAGGTAGAGTGACACAAAGCGAATATTGCTGCGCAGCAATGGTCCCGAGGGTCAAAACACACGACAAAAGCGGCACCTGCTACTGTCAGGGAGCTGCATCACTGGCTCCAAGTGTGCCCTGTGTCTGTAAAGCTCCATCTGTCAGCAGGAAATGTGCCACTTCCAGCGAATCGCCCTTAAATTTGCTGTCTTCCAGTGAACTCAACACACACACACACACACACTATATACAACACACATGCACCCAAACACACACAAGACACATAGACACCTTCTCACAGAGACTATGCCACCACATATGAACCTGAATATGACACAACCTCACTGCACACAGCTACTACCAGGTGGATCATTAATTGGGATGTACCTCTGAATGTGGCAGATGCACCACAGACTTGATATGTATATCCATTATTCACAACAGAAGAAAGTAACTGTTGCCATGTTACACGGGCAGTTTCTAGATAAATGATTTGACTTTCCTTTGAACTTGAATTCAACTTAATGAATGCTCCTTGTATCTATGGTCTAGATAGAATAGCACTACCTTGCATCCATGCAAAAGCACTTACCAAACACAACTGAGATGTAAGGAGATGGTCCCACAACAGAGCTAAGGGAACTCAGAGAAGAGGCAGGACTTCCCCCAGTAGTGTACATGGTAAGGCCAACATCGGGTAAAGTGTGAGGTTCCAACTGTACACCAGGCACATAGAACCCAACCATGTCTCCTGCCATCACTGACATGGACACTGGAACAGAAGCTATCCTCTCATCTGATATTGTTTTGGTGTACACCACCTCGGTCACACTGGTGTACTCTCCTGCACCAACTGAGCGCCATATCTGAAGGTTCACAGATTGGCCACTGCCTCCACCCTCCAGTCCCACCTTCCACTGGGTCACAGTACCATCACAGAAGAAGTTGAGTTCTGGTATGATGTACTGAGTGCTGTCAGCTACTCTCTCACCACAGACCAAATTGAAGTCTGCAAACGCACTTAGACAACCTGCAGCAAGAGAGGTTGTGATTCACTTCAACGATATACAAAATACCAGTTAGCTGGCATACGCCAACTGCTTCTCATGCACTACTACATACAGTGCACCTACTATTTCACTAGTGTCTCCCACCACTGCACATATTAGAAGAATCATTCTATGATTGTGCTTTTCCATGTCATTTGCATTTCTAGAAACAACAGCCCAGACCAGTATTACCCACCATTTCCATTTGAGACAGGTATAGTCGTAGCACAGGAAGGAGCACTTGGTTCTGTAGGCAATGAAAAATGAAATAGTACCATTTATTGGTTATACTTATGCACACATTGAATTTCATTGGCTACTTTCATAATACAGTAAACCCAGCTGATGTCATTAGATACAGTAGCTGGTTACAAGGACACCACATAAACGCTTCTCTCCAATATGAGTACAGACAACATACATACAAATAGCTTTATAAGTTTATCAAAATTTCCTAAATGCACAATAGATTACTACTATAATATTGTAGAGGCTCATTGCTATGGCTTCATATAGCTGAGATGCGTTGATGAGCTTTCCCGTAGCAAATAACTGCAGCGTACAGCGTTTTGACTGCGAAGGTCATTTGTACCTAAAACGTTTCATACCTGACGAAGATCTTTGTGGTCGAAACGTTGTACGCTGCAGTATCTGTTATGTGAAAGCTCATCATCGCAACTCAGCTATATTACTATTACACATAAATGCATACAACACATTGCATGAAATTGTGTTAATCACACGCTCGCCAAAATACGATGCATTCATCTTCTTTAGAAAGGAATTAACTGAATTTTAGGGTTACTATATAGTGACTTAAAAAGTTTACATAAAAATTATATACTCAGTACCTCAGTACAATCTCATTTCTTTGAGGATCGGCTTTTCCTAAATATCAGTGTTTGTCCTAAATAAAGTTCAAGTTGTTCCTTACAGAACATGCAAGACCTTTTGGGCATCCTATATGTGAAGATGCAACAACACATGGAGCATGCTGTCACAAATGTGTACTATTTAATACCATTTTACGGATGATACTTGGCTATCAGAAGCTATGCTGGCCAGATCTGTCACTTCCAAGAAATAGCAGAGATAAAGTGCAACATAAAATCAATCACCACCGAGTCAGGTGTCGATACATGATTACTACTATTTCACTTCTCATAGCTGTGCATATACGTATACACCCACTTGTCTTCAAACTCTATACAATCTGCCTGGCTACTCCTTGCTACCTAGTACTACAACCCTGGGCCAGACTGCCGCACTGCTCCACTGAAACAGGCTGAGATGCCTTGGGAGCAACATATCAAAAAGATTAGCTGTTAACAACAGCAAATTGGCAAGCCTCACATTGTGCATGGGATGTATCAAGAGGTACCGATCTAACTAATTTTAACAGGCCTATACTCATTTTAATGCAATTAGGGAGCAATGCAATTATCGCTAAAATTGTCCCTGCAAAACACTGTCCTCACAAATAACAATGACTGCTAAGTTAGTACTGTACATTAACATTGTTTCTGTGCCCCACTTCATTGTCCATGTCATATGCCTTCTCTGCCTAACCCAACTCTTCTGCTGTATTACAATCCCCTCAGTTGCTAGCTTACAATCCACCTACGTAGGTTCCATTCCAAGAAACCTTCTTTGAAGAAACAGACAGTGCTGATAATGTTCAAGTCACTGCATAATTTATACAGCTTGCACCTGTGCCAGCAAACATGACCCATTTCTCAGCCATTGGACCTCACAGTCAATGAGTCAACCAAAACTACATGCAAAAACAAATCTCATACAAAAGTGCTGGAGTGATAGGGCAATTTGACAGTGGCTCAGCCCTTGAAGACATACAAGGTAACCTTTAAATGAAATCCATTTAGGTTTGGTGTCTCATAAGCGTTGTACAATTTTGACATGTCTGAAAAGTGTCAGCAAAGTGTTGTTACAGGCTGGAATAAAGCTAAAATTCTAGCACTATTAGATAGAACTCTACTAACCTACCACCTATACCCTTTCTTTGCTTCTACAAAAACATGTTAGCTAGTACAGTCACTGTATTTCATATCACTGTATACTACCTCTTAAAATAACCATTATATTTATTACTGCTGCTTAGCACAATCTGTTGTGTTCCATTGTCCTTTAAAATAATACATAATTAACACAGTAACTATAATAACGCAAATACCACTGACAGAAGTAGTACCTCTTTAAATTAGCAACCTTACGGTAAGCACTGAACAACATAAAGAATTGTAAAAGTTGCTAACTTCACAGCTTGAAAGGGAAGTGGTGACATGAGAAAAAGAACAGACCGAGACCCAGCGCCCAAACTCAGGACCTACGCTCCAATGCAAAGTTTCAGCCATGTGAGCCATTGATCCTGGTCATGATCCTTCATCTCTAATCGCTGTGGGTTTGGAGATGAAGAATCGCGACCAGATCGGTGGCTTGTATGGCTAAAATTTCGCGTTAGAGCATAGGTCACGAGTTCGGGTACTGGGTCACGGTTCTTTTTCTCCTGTCACCACTTGTACCCTGTCACGCTGTGAAGTCAGCAACTTCTACAAGTTACACACCAGCTTACAAACACTCACTGACAACATAGGGAATTAATGAACATTGAATATCGAACTACAGATATACAAGGAGTGAAAAATGGCGGAAGGCAAGCTGCAGCGGTCGAGGAGAGTTGCACAGAATTCCCGGGCGAAGAGGGTGCCTGACAAAGCGGAAACCACGGATGGAAGAAAGGAGAAGGATGTGCAATCTGGTGGGGAGGAGGAAAAAGTGCTGTGTTTCTGCAGCGAAGATTGTGAGTTTGGGGAGATGGCTAGTTGTGAGCTCTGTTCGGGGTGGTTCCATTTTCACTGTATGCAATTCAAAATGGACGTGGATCTGCTGGTGACGAAGGATTTCGTGTGCTGCTTCTGTCTGGCATGCAGAACTTTGTCTCTTTTGTGAGAGGTGGAGGGTTTGAGGAAAGAGGTGAAGGAAATGCGTGAGAGGAGTTCAGCGGAGACGGGTGAAATACTGACCAATAGGAATGACGGCAGGGCAGAGAGGATACCCGACGGTCAGTCAACAGGGACGGACGAGTCATCGTACAGCGCGGTGGTGAAGATATCAGGCAAAAAGAAGCAGCCACACAAGGAGGATCCCAAGCCGGTTAGCGCTAGCCCTTGCAAAGAGGCACGCAAGGTAGGCAGTGAAGGAACTTCTCCCAGAAGTAGTGGGAACCAGAGAAATGGAGAAGAGGAGGCAAGTAAGAAAGAGAAAGCCAACAACTCACATCAGTCAAAGGAGAAGAGCGAGAAGATGGTCATCTCACAAGCAGCGAGAGGGTCTGGGAACACTGCGGAGGTGAAAGCTACGGAAGGAGGCAGAAGAAAAGGCCACGCAGAACGGGGTCAGAGTGCACAGGGGAAACGCATAAGGGGAGTGAGGCAGGTGTGGGGGACGAAGAAGCAGGCATCTTGTGGAGACATTGCTAGAGAGGCAGGGAAGACCGTAGGCAACTTTGGGAGAAGGTTCTCAGTGATCAAGAAAGTGGGGAAGGTGAATGAGACAGGGAAATGGTGGTTCATCATACGAGCACCTGAGGACAAGCTGCAGTTTTTGGAGGAGAAATGGGCACATGATGATTGGAAGGTGACCAAGGTCACAAAAAGGCAGCTCATTTTTTAGGGATGGAATCTGTGTTGAGACAACACAGATTAGGGGGAGGTTATCTGAAAGGGAAGAGGGGTGGGGAGGAGGAGAGGGGGAAGTGGGTGATGAAAGGAAAGACCAGGAGCAAGTGAAAATGACATTTTGAAATGTATGTGGCTGGACTGACACAGATGGAGGGGAGGTGAACAGGGGAGTTAGGGATGATGACATGAAAGCAAGAGTACTGGAGTACTACCAACCCGACGTAGTAGCTTTGGCGGAAACATGGTTGAGAGGAAAGCAGGGTGTCTGAGTGAAGGGGTATCAGTGGTATGGAAGGAACAGGAGGTGTGTGAGCAGGAAAGCAGTGAGAGGGTCTGGAGGAGTAGGCTTCTTGATAAAAGAGACATGTCTGAGGCAGTATGAGGTGGAGATACTAGATGATGAGGTAGAAGATGTGTTGTGGATCAGAATGCAGGACAGAAGTGGTGTGAATGATGACTTGACTGTAGCTGTATATGCTACTTACCACCGGAAGCATCCAGTCATGGGGGAGGTGTGGAGAGCATGTTGATATCGTTGGCGGAACAAGTTAAGAAGTACAGATCTACGGGGAGAATGGTGATATGCAGTGATTTCAATGGGAGATGCGGGGCTTACTGGAGACTTAGGAGAGGGAATGGAGTCGTCAGCACATGGATGAAGTGAAGAATACCCAAGGCGAAGCACTAATTGACTTCTTAAAAGACACGGGGTTAGTAATAGTGAATGGCAGAAAGGGAAGGGATGCATTCACCTGTGTATCCAGCTGAGGTTGATCAGTAGTGGACTACTGTGTGGTGCCCACAGACTGCATGGAGGCAATTGACAACTTCAGAGTAGTAACAATGAGGGAATGCATAGAAGAGATGAGAGTACGAGGAGAGCCAAAACGGATACCTGACCACTCATGCCTAATGTGGGAAATCAAGGATGCTGTGAATGAGAATTTGCAAAGTGAGGAGAATGGATCAGAAGACAGAGAAGTACCAAGGCTGAGGTATGAGATCCCAGAGAATTATCTAATGGAGGAGATGGATAACATCGATCATCTGAGCAAGAGACTGCAGGGGGTACACATCAGCCAGGAGGAGATGGACTACATCTATCAGGACATTGTGGACATGATGAAAGGGAACCTGAAAGAGGTAGTTCAGAGGAGAGGGGCAGAGAAGAGGCGGGGTCAGGTTTGGTTTCACAAGAGGGCTACAGAAATTGAGGAAAGCATTCAATAAGGTGGAGAAGCAGTGGCTGGAAAGTAGGAATGAGGAACAGAGGAAAGCACGCAGGGAGACCTACCTGAAGATCAGAAGGTCGCATAACAAAGCAGTGAGAAGAGTGAAGAGAGAGCATGAGGAAAAGGACAGTGACAGACTGGAGGCAACCCTGCAGGACCCAAAGAAGTGGTGGCGGTTCCTGAGTAAGAAAAAGGTTACCAGCAAGAAAGTAGCAGAGGTAGACATAAGCAGAGTTATTGATGGAGAGGGGAAGATAGGAGAGGGAGACGGGGGAAGGAAGGTATGGAAGGCCCATTTTGAGCAGCTACTGAATGAGGGGGCAGGAGATGTTGGGGGCCAGAGGGAAACAGTAGTAGATGATGACATCAGAAATGAGCAGTTGGACAATGAGATCACAGCTGAAGAAGTGGCAGCAGCAATGGGGAAGATAAAGAGGAAAGCAGCGTCCAGGAAAGATGGCCTGACAGCAGAGATGGTGGATAGGGACATACTACGGAATCTGTGGGGATCCCTATTTAATGCATGTTAGGGAACAGGAGTAGTCCCAACGCGTGGAAGGAGAGTGTGGTAGTCCCTGTACTGAAGAAGCCTAGGAGGGATCGCACTTAGTTCTGTGGTCTACAAAGCTATGTGTACTGTCATATATGAGCGAGTGGTGAAAGTGGCAGAGGAAAAGGGGTTGGTGTCAGAGGAGCAATGTGGATTCAGGAAGGGGAGAGGATGCAGAGATCAGCTGCTGACTCTAATGATACTGGGGAAGATAAAGATGACAGCTAAGAAGAGGGGAATGTTTGGAGCCTTCATTGACCTGAAGAAGGCATATGACACCATTGACCAAGCAAAGCTATGGGCGCATCTGCAGAGCATGGGGCTAGGAGGAAGGCTGATAACATTCATGGAAGCAGCATACAAGGACGTGAAGTGTGAGGTCAGGGTCGGAGAAGCTATGTCTGAGGCATTTGAAGTAAGAGCAGGGCTGCGGCAAGGGTGTGTGTTGTTGCCTATTCTATTCTCGTTGTACATTGATGAGATTACAACAAGACTGAGGCAGAGAGGGATGGGGGTGACATGGGGAACAGGCTGATACCAGCTCTGCTGTTCGCAGACGATATGGTGTGTTTGGCAGAGGATGAGAAGGGGATGGGAGAAAGCTTGAAGGTGTTGCAAGAATCGTGTGTGGACTGGTCATTAAGAGTGAATGGAAGCAAGTGTGGGGTAATCCACTTCAGAAGGAAAGGAGAAGAGAAGAGGAACATTTGGGAAACCATTGGAGATGCTGGTTGAGTCAGTGGTGATGCATGGAGCAGAGGTCTGGGGATGTTGCAGACAGCTTGGGAAGGTTGAGCAAGTGCAGTTGCGAGCCATGCGAATCTTCCTGGGAGTTGGAAGGCTGCACCCCAAAGTGTCGCTACTGGTGGAAATGGAGGTGTTACCATTAAAGTGGGTAGTGAAACTGAAGTGTGTGGAATTCTGGTATAGGGTAATGAAACTAGGGGATGAAAGACTGGTGAAGCATGTGGCAGTGGAAGCTTGGAAGCAGAGAGAGATGAAGTGGATGAATGACCTAAGGCAAAGCATACGAGAGATGGGATGGAGGGAGGTTGAGCTGGAGGATGTTGAGAAGCTGAGCAACTTCCAACTGAAGGAGATGTTGAAGAGCTGTGCATGGAGAGAAGTGAGGGCAGGGCGTCTTGGGAGCAGCAGATGAGTGAGAAGCCGAAGCTGGAAGTGCTAAGGATGATTGTGGACAAGGACTGCAAGGGGAGGAGTGCACAAATAGAGAGCAAGGAAGTAAGGAGGATGGTCACTAAGCTAAGAGGAGGGACAGCACAGCTGCGCATTGAAACCAGAAGATGGAAAGGGGAAGGTAGAGAAGAGAGAAAATGTAAAGAATGCAGTGGGCAAGAAGTGGAGGATGCAAAGCACTTCCTTCTAAAGTGTGCAAGATGGCAGGAGAAGAGAGAACTGATAGAAAGAGTCAAGGGCACCCAGAGAGGGGGGAATTTGAAGCAGCGGATGATGATGGGAAGTTGGCAATGATCTTGGATGGCACGTGTAAGGAAAGAGGAGTGGAGATGGTCATCAGAAAGATGTGGAAGAAGAGATTTGTGTGACGGTCAACAATTCTTTGTAGTGTCTCAGTAAACTTTTTTTGTGTGTTTGTTTTTCTTGAACAGTGCCTCATGGGGAGCAATGCCCAGTGCTTGTTTTGTACGCTGCACGTGTGCACAAAAATATAATAATAACAATAATAATAATAATAATAATAATAATAACATAGCTACATACACAGATCTAGAACTGAAGACAATACATAGCATGCCACAAGATATCTAGTACACTTACCAAATATGACTGACACAAGTGGAGATGCGCTTAAGGTTGTAGGGGTGCCACTGAAAGTTGCTACTGGAGATTCACCTTCAGTACTTCTCATCATTCCTCGCAGGAGGGTGTGGTCAGGAACTGGAACCCAAGCCACTCTAAGCCCCTGACCACCAAGTCTAGGTATAAAGAACCCAATCACATCCCCTGCTGATACAGTCATGTTTGTGCAAACCTCTGATATTGTCGCAACACCACTGTGGCTATAAACAGTCCCAGCTGCACGCATGTAGCCTGTTCCAGTAGGTCGCCATATCTGCAGGTATACTTGCTCCTTTTCTTGATTTTCTGTTCCAATCTTCCATTTGGTCACCGCTCCATCACAGGGAAAGGTGAGGCTTAGGGATATGTACTGGTAACCACCCTCTGCTCTGTCATTTGGTACGCACTGGAAATCATAAAAGGCTCCTAAGAAAATGACCACATGAAATACGAGGCATTGCTATTAACATTAACAGTGAGACTATTTGTAAACTGTATGCATGTGCGCAGCAATATATGTATGTCATGTGGCCACATAGGATTTAATGCATCCAAAACCTATGCAGAATGAAGTAAAAGCACAAATCAATCAACGGCAAGCAGCATCAAGTTGTGTCCAAGTTTGTCAACTACACAGCTTGAAAGTAGTGACTGGAGAAAAAGAACCACGACCCGGCACCTGAACTCAGCCTACGCCCTAAAGCGGAGCTTCAGCCATGCAAGCCATCGATGTGGTCATGATTCTTCGTCCCCAATCGCCATATATATACAGTCATGGGCGGGCCGCAATGCTGTGACCACTTAGAACCTAATCGTGGCCACATCGGTGGCTTGCATGGCTGAAGCTCCATCCGCGTTAGGGTGTAGGCTATGAGTTCAGGCGCCGGGTCATGGTTCTTTTTCTCCAGTCGCTACTTTCAAGCTGTGTAGTTGACAAACTTGGACATGTTACATACCAGCTTGCATAACACTTACTGACAGCATCAAGTTGGCTGATAGGGGCAAATGATTCAACAAAGACTACAGTAAAGTAACAAGGCCATTCACCATCATGGTAGACCTAATAAATAACTACATAGACTTATTGAATAGTGGGGATAGCTGTAGTGAACTTCATACAAGTGAGACAGCCTGTCACTCTTAGACTACATAGACTAGAGATTATGGTAGAGCAGCATACGTACTTCAAACCAGCTTGTATGTATATATGTACTAAAGTTACGAGGGACACATGTCTAGCATGAATAACAATCTTGTGACCCATGTGAAGGTGTGCCTGCTGATAGAGAACTCATGCAGAGCAGGCGTTCATGCCAGGCATTTGTGGGCCCTTATCATGTGTACTGAGTCTGTTGGATTCATTCTCAGAATAATTTTGCATTTGTAGGCCTCTACCTTTAAATTGTCTGTTCTCAGAATAATTATAATTATTATCTTGCTAGAGTGGGATAGTATCGCACCCTACGTATATCCAGCCTCAAAGTCCTTGTCTGAGACTTTTGTCTACTCACATACCCATCCTATATATACAGGACCATGGAGGTTACCATTGCACTAAGCATTTTATAAACCTCCTTTACTAAATGCATACACTTGGGCCCAAACAACATAGATTCAAGCAGGGCAAGTGCCATACTTCTTCGCCTGTGCAGTACACTGTCAGTTCTTTCTTTGTCATCAGCCTACGCCGACCCAGTCTTCTTGGCTCTTTACATCACTTGCATTGCTGGTCCCTTCCAATGCAGTCGCCTAGCCACCCCTCTGCCAGGTCTTCGTGACCGGACGTTGCTTCTGAATGGCAGGCTTGGAAGATAAATTGCCGCCCTTCCACAGAAGCCACTACTTTTACGCTTTCTCTCTTCTTCTGAACGAAGACTTCCCCATTCTTCACTACTAGTGCTGCCGCTCTCTTTTATGAACAGCGCACTTTCAGTCCTGGGCAATGGCATACTCTAAGATAGCCAGACCGTGGCGAAAGTTAACAACAAAAATAAAGTCACCTTAGCATCACGTGAGTGACATGTTCGCACCTAGCTGACGTACCCCGACCCATCTCCTGCCTCCATTTTGCGATGACATCATCGCGAGGATGTCTCGCAAATGGAGGCAGGAAATGGGTCGTGCTACGTCAGACTAGTTCGCACCACGTGCAGGACCCAATACACGGGGATATTAGATACGCTAGTCTACATGCGGGATTTATATAGTGTCAGATGTAGCAAAGCCTACATACTTAGCAGATCGCTACACAAGTTCGTGTCCGTGCGGCATGCTAGACCGTGAGAGTTGTTCGTAATCCCTAGCCCAAATTGATGTAGACGAGTCGGCAACCCACGCGCCTTTATTGCCGGTTGCCGAAATGTCTCATCGTTGAGTTAGCTAATTGTGGGCTAGTGTATACAAACAGCTGCTCTCAGCGAATGAGCCTTCCAAGCCACTAGTCAGTCAGAATAAGCTGCCACCCGCGATCCTAGTATAAAATTCCTTAGCCTTCCTTATGCGGCTAATTGACTATATATATCACTGCACCAAACACAGCAGTTTACATCTGTTTAACAGTGTTTGTTAACCAACAATACCATGTTAGTACCCATGGTTTAACAGACTGAATGTGAACATACAGTTAAACCTTGTTAAACCACCCATGAATACAATAATGATATTCATTAACCACAAAGTATGCTAAAATGAAAAATCCACATTTCCTGTATTTAGGTTAATTGCAGGAAATGCGATCTTTCCTGAAGTTAATTTCAGTTTAGGAAACTCTATGTATACTTCACCTAACCTGCATTATGAAATGTGACATTTCCTGAAGCAATCCTACAGTTCAGAGAAGTCCATGTGCATTTCACATCACAGGGGAAAACGCGTGTACATATGGGGGAACACATACCCCGTGGCATATGCAGAAAACGGGATTATCACATGGGCTTCCATATGCAACAAGAGTATACAAATATTGTTGAACCCGTACAAATTGCTGCACAGTAGTAACGGGTTCCGTGCACAATGGTTGTAATGTGTGTAGTCGTCTGGCCATTTTTGGAAAGAACCATTTTCTCTTGTTCGTGGCATACTCTGCTTCAGTTGAGAGGTGGTTAGTTAGGGATCTGGTGTTGGCACTTAGGTCTCTGCCTTGCGTAGATGTAGTTAATTATATTAACCCTAACCTTACCTTTCGTGACTTCCTTTGGAGCTGCGATGTTCACTTCTCGATTGATCTACTCTAAAGATTTGTCGCAGTGCTCTATTGGGGTATGCTTGTACTTTGTAACTGTGTGGGTGCACGTGTGGTGTGCAAGGTGTGGTGTTTGTTTGTTCCTGGCCTTCTCTGTGGTTCTCTTCGGTCATAAATTGAAGGAGCAATGTTATCAACAGGTATGTATACCCACCCCCCAAAAAATTGTTCATGTGGCCTGCACCACTCCAAATGAGTGAAAGCAGGTGTGTGTGCGTGTGTGTGTGTGTGTGTGTGCTGTGCACAAAGAACATATAACGCACACTCGAGGCAGATACAGCCCACTCACAGATGGGTCCACTCATGCCGAGAGTGACAACAAGAAAATAATATAATGCATACTCAAGGCAGATGCAGCCCACTCTCAGATGGGTCCACTCATGCCGAGAGTGACAACAAGAACATATAATGCACACTCAAGGCAGATACAGCCCACTCACAGATGGGTCCACTCATGCCGAGAGTGACAGCAAGAACATATAATGCATACTCGAGGCAGATACAGCCCACTCACAGATGGGTCCACTCATGCCGAGAGTGACAAGAAAATAATATAATGCATACTCAAGGCAGATGCAGCCCACTCTCAGATGGGTCCACTCATGCCGAGAGTGACAACAAGAACATATAATGCACACTTGAGGCAGATACAGCCCACTCACAGATGGGTCCACTCATGCCGAGAGTGACAGCAAGAACATATAATGCATACTCGAGGCAGATACAGCCCACTCACAGATGGGTCCGCTCAATGCATTGAGCATGCATAATATGACAAGCACACAATGATACACTTTCCAGGCAGATACAGCCCGCTCACAGATGGCTGGATTCCACCCAAGTTCAGCTATAATGGCTTAATCACAAGCACTAGCACGACAAAGACGCATGCTTCGTGCACACTACACAAGGAGGTTGACCTCGCCAGCAATTTGTATATACAAGAGGGCTAATACAACACTACCCCAGCAGGAAGCAGTCCTTGGGATTTCAGGGCTCAGCCTATACTCAGCACAGTAACCAATAATAGGCCAACTAACTACTGAGCATATGCAGCGATACATGAATGCAGCACCAAATTCCTGCAGCCAGACATGAACATGCATGCACACAATAGTCTACAGCAATTACACCCTTCTGAAACCACTCGGCTTGGTAGCTAGAGACCCAAATCCAGGGCAATGACGCAAACATTTCAACAAATTAGCTCCTGCAGTCGTAAATAGCCATGGTCAAAGGCTTCTGCTTATCATGGTCCACACCCCTGTTACTCTTTTGGATAGTGTCCCCACAACGCGCCAGACTTAGGAAACTTATCGTAGTCTTTCGCGCACAGGTCTGTCACGTGCAGCTGCGCATGCGCAATATGTTACGCGTCACGCGGTATAGTTTGAATTCATCTTAAGCTTCAGGCATCCCCTTCGTGTTCGTGCATCTGTCAGGCAGGCATCCGTTTGTTCCTGCACTTTTATAATGGCAAAGTGATCCCCGGAGACAGATCGAGCCCACACCACCTTGAGTAAGCCTGCCTTAGCGAAAGCTGGAAACTGAGTAGCTCAAGCTTGTTTTTCCTCTGCATAGCTAAGTGAGTATTTATCTGCGCTACTTAGCTGCTGTACTAGTGTCTTGATAACACTTTTGCCCTACATGTGACAGCACTGGCTTCTGTACCACACAGGATGGATGCATAACAGAACACTGATAAAAGGAACTCCAACTGTTCGTCAGTTGCAGTAAGATGTGGTACGGACATGCATGTTCTGAGAAATATGTTAAAATTATCAGTGTTGAGAACTTCTTACACTTCTTTCCTGTGGTACCTTTTGTAGTGCAATCTTGCCGGTGACTCATTGAGCTGCAAGATAACCAGTAAAAGGAGTAAGTGATCCTCTTGATTAAGGTGTGTAATGTTTTACATGAACTTTTTGGTTTGGGATGTACAACGGAGAGACATCTGGCAGATGTTAATGCATATTCTACTCCTGCAGAGAATTGTTGCTGATATGTCTCCAGAACAGACTGGCAAAAAGACAGCTGTTGACTCCCCTGGCCAGTAAAGCAGAGGAAGATATCCTCAAGGTGCTCCAGAGTAATACCTACGGTGTCCAACACTTCTTTTTGAGTAACAAACTTTTTCCTTTTGTATTGTGTCAAAATGTTTCTGCTGTACTTTGAAAGTAATAAAAATTGTATAGTGGTACAGTCTAGACAACAATATAAAGATATATAAGTAAGTACAGTTACATAGGCTACATAATAAAATATAAGTAGCCATTATACATCACTGATTATATTCATGGCTACTGTGATCATATTCATAGTGTACACTGATATTCATGGCCAATTAAAACCTATAAACCACAGTGGGTTACCATAGTTTAACAGACTTTGTGTCCCTAGGTACACACAGTCTGTTAAACAGCTTGTTAAACAACTGTAAGTTTCTATGGTTTAACAGAGTTTATGACTGTGCAACAACAGACCTTGTTAAACCAATGGGTTTGTACAACAACAGGCTGTTTAACAAGGCTGTAAACTGCCACCTTTGGTGCAGTGTATATATACCTCCTTCTGCCAGATTTGCCTCTAAACCCCAGGCGAAAAAGAACAATCCACCAGTCAGTAGCCACCAACACACTGCCATCTTCCTACGAACCTTCTAATAATATACCGTATAGCCGGATAATTTGACGGGGATTTAAATTTAACGGTTTGGGGGTCCAGCCAAATTAAAATCCCCCAATTTTGTACGCTTATATTATACGTATACTAACCGCATAAAACTTATCGCATAATACTGCGAATACGATGTCGTCTCAGCTATATACCGAGTATGGCGTTGCTGAAGTATCTGGAGAGAAAGAGAAGCGCATTACCAGACGAGCGAGCCTGTAGCTCTACATCGCTGACGGGAAAGGACGTCAAGCTAGCTAACCAAGCAGTGGAGTGGTGCCTACGCAGACTCGGCGACGTCAGTAAAGCCGAAGGAAAAGCGGACGAGGTACAACGACTACACCCCGGAACAGCGAGCAGAGATCGGCAGATGCGCGGCAGAGATTGGGCCCACAAGAGCTGCCACACATTTCTCCCGCGTATTGAATAGGACCTTCCTCATTACCGCGTGCGAAGCCTGGGGAAGGTTGTCTACACTTATGGCCTGCTGACTAACACTCTGATACGTTCGCACTAAACGAAGTTATGGTTGGCTTGTAGCTACTGTCATACCAGACCGAATGACAGCGTACACGGCCATTGTTGACTCGATGACGTCACTTGAGCTGCAACACCATCAAATTTAAATTCCGCCAATATTAAATAAACCCAGTTTGAAGCCAAACCGTCAAATATAAATGCCGTCAAATTTTCCGTCTATACGGTATATTGTTTGCCTTGTTGCATTCCAAAGATGCTGCGTGTGCATACAATCATACATACATAGGAAGATCTGATCTACCTATGTTATAGTATAACATACATTATTAGACTCTCATTTACTAGAAGAAATCAACGCAGCAGAGTCCCTCAGTTCCTTTGCCCTTTCCATTGCTGCCTTGACAGCACTGAGGAGGGAGGCCCGCAGACCACCCCCTTCCAATGCATGGATACCATGGATGGTCGTCCCTCCTGGAGAGCAAACTGCGTCCTTCAGCTGCAGTATATAACACACAGAACAAGAAGACAAGTACAATGCTATCAGTACGAGTGACGCCCATACACGTTCCTTGCACACAGAGCCACCTGCCTTTCATAAGTGCATGCAAGCCATGCAAATAATGTGCACTGTAATTATATACTGAATGCACCACAAACATCCAACGTTGTGCACGAAGAAATAACACTTCGTCGTTTGTGTGCTGTATGAAATGTGCAAACCAGCTATACTGTTGCCCATGCTACAGTCATACTAGTCTACATGTCATTGCCACATGCACTGCTATCAGTACCAGTAACCCTTACTCAGATTCCTCACGCACAGAGCCACATACTTTTCATACAAACCCACACTGAAGTTCAAAGCCATATCAAATGTGCACTAGAATTACTAGGCATACTCATAGCGCATAAGACATGCCTCGTGTGCAAATGAGTTAATTATATATTATGCAGAAAAGACGTAATGTGCCAAGATTGTCTCACTGCCGCTTTACCTATTGTCTCGCCGTCGCTTTGTCTATTGTCCAGCTCGCTTTCAGATGGTCCTTAGACGGCTATTTCGTGCACCAGCAGAGTGTTATCTAACATTTGTAGAAACGTAGAGGTTCGAGTGTGAATCTGCAGACAATACGGACGCTGAACAGCTGGTCACTGCACATTGCACCAGCGCACAGCAGAGTATAGCGAGCCTGCTACAGCGAAAGCCGATCGACTGGCTGCAGACCACATGCAGAAGAAATGCCACAGAGCGGAAGAAACCACTGAAGAGCGTTCTGCGCGGCTGCAGAGCTCTATACCATTCTGCTCAAGGTGCAGTCATCAGCTTGTGTAACTGTACCAGCCAAGCTTGTGCAATTGTACCCTCTGCTTGCGTAAGGTGCAAACACACACACACATAATTTATATTAATATACATAGCAAAATCTCAAATGGGACGCGATCATTAGCCTTGCTTCGCTCGCTGACGCTTGCCACTCAGCAATTATAGAAACTACAAAGCTTCTGCACTAGTCTGGGCTTGTACTGAACACAGGCAAGACACTTTCATCTTGTACATAAGGGTGGAAATTTCATGCTAATACAACTTGCTTACCTCAGCAGGATGCTTCTTTGAGTCACGAGTGAGAGCGGCTGCACCCTAAGAGACACATAATAGGGTGACCCTGTACAACTGTTATATGATATTAGCAAGTGTGCGCTACAGCTATCACACACAGCATGGTCTTCCATAGAGCACAACACTTAGGAAATTAGCATATTTGCATTCCTGGACATCATACGTACCAGCATGGTGTAAACTGCCATGTCCTGAGCAGCACCTCTGGGCAGCCCAGCTAGTACACCTGCATCAGCCATGGCTTCTAGCACCACAAACATCTAACATTGTGCACAAGCAAGTGAAAACATTTACACATACATATGTGGAATGAATTTTGATTTCCTCACTTAATTTCCTCTGGTACATTTGTGTGCATACACTCACATAAGCAATACCACTGCCACTGCAAGCAGTAACAGAGTCCATCAGTGACTCAGGTAGCACCTTACTGTAGCCCAGCAGAGCAAAGAGGGACGTCAGAAGGCCCACCGACGGGGTTTCCTGACATCCTTGTTCCACTCCCAATACACACACACCAGAGCAGATACTAACTGCAATGTTGGGCACACATCTAACAAAGTGGAAGGCCTGTCCTGAAGCGGGGGAGCCCACAGATGTGTAGGTCTGCAGAAGGCATGGTTACACAACGAGTATAAGATGCATAGTGCGGTAAATGTACAGGGACGGTCCTCTATAGTTGTAGATCCAAACAATACTATATACTATTATTATAATAGGCAAATTGTCGGGGTACTTCTAAGAGATATGCTGTGTCGGCTTTCTATGCAGTTGGTTAACCACTAGTCTCTGCCAATGCTGACCACAGGTACTCATGATGCCTACCTTCTGTAAATCCTCAATTGTAACTCCTGCGACCACAGAAACGAGAATCTTGGGGGAGTACTGGCTCAATCCAAGGGAGTACTTGCTGAGTAGTGGTAGCGCTTGGTGGGGCTTCACTGCCAGAACAATGACATCCACTTCTCTTACCATGTCCAGCACATTGTCCACACACTGCACACCAAGGTCCTACTAAGGTACATGGCAACAGCGATGTGGAGGGCAACATGATGATGAACAAGCAAGACATCGAATAATAAATTCACCTTCATTCACATGCAAATTCCAGAAGGATATAGCATTAGTGCATGCACAAAGCATTGTTTGTTGCAATCCTCAATGCAGCAAAAACAGATCATCAACTAAAGCAGGATGTTCAAGCTACTACAACCATACCCTCATTATGTTCAAATTTGGAGAGGTGCTGGTGGAGGCTACAGCAGCTATATTGCTGGGACTGATGACACCTGTGTTGATGGGATCAAAGAATGGCCGTTCTACTGAATCAGTGATACGCAAATAGGTATATACATGTATCCTGTGTCTCAAGGCCCCTAGTGATTCCATAATTAGGAAGTAATGCCTTCAGCTGAAGTAGAAAGCATACAGTGCGATCTGTGTACCTTGATAGTACCTATTCTAGCATGACATTTACTAGAAAAGGCACTACCACAACTGCCACTGCAATGGACTATCGTGATACATGCATACTTCCATTCAGTGCAAAGCCAGTTAAAGTAACAGCATTAGCTACATAACTAGCTATAGCTAGCTAGCTTTGCATTCAGTAGCCAAACAGCTAGCTATGCCTTCACTTTGCAGTATGAAGGACACGTCACTGTACTCTGCTGTTGAAGAGGTCGAGAAGATGGCACTAGATATCACACCCAATCATATATACCCCTAAACACTGAAAGCTATAAGATAACAAATAAATTAGCTGGTGCGGAGTTGCTCACAAAATAAAGAACCAAGTACACTGAATCGCATATGTAGCGCAACTCGCAAATACATGAGTACCTTTCATTACCTACCATTCAGTGCAAAGCCAGTTAAAGTGACAGCTTTAGCTACATAACAAGCTATAGCTAGCTAGCTTCTTTGTATTCAGTGGACAAATAGCTAGCTATGCCTTCACTTTGCAGTATGGAGAACACGTCGCTCTACTCTGCTGTTGCAGAGTTCAAGACGATGGAACCAGATAAACTTAATTAACCCAATCATATCTACCCCAAACAATGAAAACTATAAGCTAATTAATACAGATAGGCTAGATAGGTGGTGCGGAGTTGATCACAAAAGAACAAAGTACACTGGACCTCAGCGCACCTTGCCAGGAGGTATCAACTCCTCACCTGAAGAAATGAACCCGGAGGACATGGCCTGCGCTATTTTCCCAGCTCCCCAGAAACCGATCTTCAATGATGACAAACTATCGGTAGCCATTTTTCTACGATTATGCAATGTGCTTAGCAGACTTCAGCACGCATAATATTATGGGGAGAGAGGAGCGATCTTCACCTAGCTGCTATAATAAGTGATCGAGGTAGCCATACGTGAAGCAGGAGAGGTCCATGGAGTCTTGCAAAGGGGCAGAGGAAGTCGCAGAAGATAAAGTTAGAAGGTGGTTACGTAGAAAGAAAATGGCAAAGTACGGATATGGCTAAAGTGAGTGACATGTGACTTTGAGGGAGAGATCAGAATGCTACCTACCATGGCCACATGTGGCCAGACATAGACAAGCTGGAGCTGTACAACAATACACAATTCCTGAAGTGAGCAGCACAGTGGGCTAATGTTGCAACGCTTTTCCCTGGAGAATGTGATGTGTTTCAATGCTGAATTGTGGATAAGAGAAAATGCCATCACTCAGATTTTCTCTGAGCTAGAGGAGGCACATTCTCGAAGGACGTTCATTTGTAAAAGACTAGGGAGGTTGCATGAGGAGCTATATACTCAATCGTGGTGAGAAGCTCCACGCAGAGAAATGCAAGTTGAAGGACAAGAGTGGCTTGGGAAGAGTATATAGCGTGCACAAAAGGAGAATGGGAGTAAAGAACCAGGGGAGAGTTGGGGAGGGGGGGAGGGGAAGAAGGGAGTTTTTGTATAGGAGGAAGGACGAGGAAAGGGAGAAAGAGATTGAGGCTATTGATCGAGGGAAGGCCCTGTCATGAAATTAGACTGGTTTTATGGCTATGTACATATGATTGCGTAGCTGATGGAATCGTTGAATGTTCTGCAGAGTGTACTGTTGTCTGGGGTATATAGTGTATGTATAAAACCTTGCTTCTCTCTCGTTCTAATGCAGAGCCTGTTAATATGTGGTGACCCTAATGATTTGTTGACTGAGTCACTGGACGCTGCCAGGTAGTGTGAAGAAGGAGAGAGGTGAGGTCCCATTACCTCACCCACCGCACAATCCCACCAACCTTTCCAAACCCATCCTTGTTGTGTTTTACACTACAAGGTGTAGTGAACAGTATTTTATATTATGCACTCCTTTATATATAATGGATGTAAAGAGGAAAATGGTGACAGAGAGTGAGGCTACTGTTAGAGGTGCAGGTGCCTCTCTGGATGGAAATGTGTGAAATCTTAATCTGTGGCTATCTTCCACCAACCAAAGCATTGGGTCAAAGCAGTGCTTTTGGGCTTAGTTATACATTGCTGTACATCAGTTCCATGGATACTGGTTTCATATATCAAGTACAGTTGAATGTTAACAAGCATTTATCAACTGTTAACAGGCAAATTGTTCTTGAGCAAGACACATATAGCAGATCAATGTAATAACGGTTACATAGGCCTTTGTTACCATCTGCTGGTATGAAAGTTATTAGGCATGCTGGAGGTGATAGTAGGATGATTATTTTGGACAATCAAGCACGCCAACAAATGACTCTTCACTTCACAACATTCGACCAATGAGGTGGGAGAAAAATGAGTGGTACACAACAACTTACAATATGGTCTCTGGGTCTTCCCTGAGTCCAGTCTGGAACTCCCTAATTAGGCATCTAGAGGAGTAAATAGTATATGACATCGATTGGTAATCTGTGCATGACATTGTGTACATTACATACCGTATATGTCCGAATAGAGGCCCGGGCCTCTGTTTCTTTCCAGGCAATTTTGACCCGGCCTCTATTCGAGCCCGGCTTCTATTCCAGCCTGGCTTCTATTAAAGTACATGAAATTTTTCTGATACTAGCGTTGTTTCCAATACAAAATCAGTAGTTTTCCGTTGTCTACGTGCGCACGCGAGCAGATGGCTGCTAGTTGAGATTCGCACGCGCCTAATTCTATCGTAAAAGAGAGGCAGCTAGCACAAGACTAACCTGTACTGGCTTGAAAGTCCTTTGCACTAAATAACGATCTGGCCTGCTGCCGACTCATCTTGCAAGGCACGCGATTACTCGGACTATGCAGTTCCACTATCCAGCTAAACAGCGCATCCTCAAGGCAAGTTACCACCCAGCTTAGCACGCAAACGTGTCAATCAAGAGGCGTATCAATCACGGTTCGCGATCGATTCACGGCGAACTCCTGTTCGGGACCCAGCCACTATTCGGGACCGGCCTCTTGTCCTCCTAACCCCTCTATTCGAGCCCCGGCTTCTATTTCAGCCCGGCTTTGCTTTGCTGTATGCCTAACGAAGCCCATGATGGGCAAAACATTGCATTGAAGTGACAATTGGAAGTGAAGAGTCATTTGTTGGTGTGCTTGATCGTCCAAAATAATCATCCTACTAACACCTGCTGTAACACGTTAATATCTTAGTTAAGCAAACAGTGGCTGATTTGCAGCTGTTTTATGTACTAAAGTACACTATAACAGGAAACAAGTACAAATTTGCACAAATCGTACAAGAAACAGCTACAAATGTCCACTAGTTTGGACAATTGTTACATAACACAATAGCAGACAGTGTTAAAGCCTACATGGCTGAAATATCCTGCAACACTTGTAATTGATTGTCCCACGCACAGTAATGCTTGAGATCAATTTAACCTCATTAACTGTAGGAACAACATAGTATATGCAGCAGTCAAAGCAGTCATAGCAGTCATAGCAGTCTATAGGTGCAATACATGACATTATGTCATCACTGGCAGAGGAATTGAAAATGGACACTGGAACAGTTTTCTCTCATATCTTACTACTTTAGTATACACCACCTCTGTTACTTTGCTCAGCCGCACCCACAGAGCGCCATATACCTGATGGTTTACATACTGACCCTTGCCTTCTCAATTAAGTCCCACCTTCCACCGGTACTGGCCATTACAGAAGAAGGTCTGGTATGATGTATTGAGTCCACCTGCGCTCTCTCACTACATGTCACCCTCTCTAATGCACCTACAGGAAACTGCAGTAAAGTGGAGCAAAATGAACCTGCAGGGCCAAGATTGTCATGTAGGCAGTCATTGTTGCAGTATCAATATACTACACACTGCATGTGTATGACAACTTACAATAACACATTTCTACTTTCAAGCATATCTGTCTGTTCATTTATATGCACATTTGCACAGTGTACACTTTTTGCTCATACTGTATATTAATTATAGGTCTATTATGGAGCAATTAGAGAGCTGCTTGTGAATTTTGCTGCTAATTACGTATGGACAGTGTCGTAGGATGTTTGGACCCCCCTTTCCATTTTATCCAAGAATAATTGTACCCCCTGGATGAATGGACCCCCTTGTGAAGGATATATACTCCTGGTCGGCTTTGTAAACTATATGAGATCTCTGCTATGAAAATTACACTTGTGGCTCTTCGATAAACTGTACGGGTCAACACTGTCTTCACACAACTTGCATTGTATATCTCCCTATATATAGTCTTCCATGCCCTCAACATATGCAGCACAGCCACAGTGCAGTGAACCTCAAAATCGTGTACACGGGCATGTACGTACATTGCAACTGACCTTTATAGCAGCGCAACATTTTATATGTCTCCTTTACTTTGGAATGGCATTATCTATAGTGCATGTTGTGACAGTTGCTTAGGACGTTTGCTAGGGATTTCGAAGGGTCCCCATTTCCACACATTACACCGGGGGGGGGGGGGGGGGCAACCATCCACGGAACAGTATGCGATGACGTCCTGTTATACACCTACGCACGCAGCAGTATGGCTGAGGGGAGACGCCCCTCTTACTACTCGATCAATAGTTCACGGTTCTCAGACTTGCTGATATATAGCAAACTTGGTCATTAACAACACCAAACTCGGTAAGGGTGCTTGTGCGACTGTATACCAGGCTGAATGGAATGGCACTCCTTGCGCTGCCAAGCGCCTCCATCAGATCCTCCTCGAAGACGAGGCGCCTGGAGGAGCGGAGAAACTCCTGAGCAACTTTGAGACTGAGTGCCTCACGTGGTCCACTCTGCGTCACCCAGGCGTAGTCCAATTCCTGGGAGTGTACCTGGAGGAAGGCTCTTGCTTGCCGGTGCTAGTCATGGAGATGATGGACACCAGTCTGCGAAAGTTCCTCGAGGATCACAGGAAGGAGGATTTCCCCCTCAACTTAAAGGAATTCGTCCTATATACATCAAATCACCCAAGCGCTCGCCTATCTGCACAGCAAGAGTCCACCTCTAGTCCACCATGACCTGAGCCCGAACAACTTACGTACTCCTAAACAGGGGGACCTTTATCACCAAGCTTACCGACTTTGGTATGAGCCATGCTGTCAGCCCATTTGTAAACCAATCGACCTCCATAAAGGGAACAACCGCATTCATGTCTCCTGAGGCCCTTCAGAGCCCCCGATAGTGCAATGAGAAGCTGGATGTGTTCTCATTTGGCAATGTCATTCTCTCCACAATAGCCCATATGTGGCCAGAGCCTTGTCCTCCCACACACTACAATGGTGATCAGCTAATTGGACTGGATGAGTTTGATCGAACGTCGTGAGCAATATGTTGAAGTTTTCACTGCTCAGGAGAAGCAGCTATTTCTCTCCACAGTTCGTCAGTGTCTTGAGAACTTACCACACAAGCGTCCTTGTAGTGTGACACTCGTAGAAGAGCTGAGACACATTGAGTCAACCCTCTCAAGCGACGACCATGTTGCTACTCCAGCTGAGCAAGTTTACCAGCAGCTGTTAGCCAAAAATGAAGAATGCAGGCAGAAAGCCAAAGTAATTAAGGACAAGGATGAGGCATTGCGAGAGAAAAATGAGGCATTAAGGAAGAAGGATGAGGCGTTGAGGAAGAAAAATGAGGCATTGAGTGAGATAAATGAAACTTTGTCGAAGAAGGAGGAGCTGATTCGGGACCAAGATGAAATAATTCTTGGGAAGAATGAGGCACTGCAGCACCAAGACATGGTAAATCGGAAGCTGGATGAGGCATTGAAAGAGAAAGATACTACCATTCGTGCACAGCAAGATACCATTCGTGCTCTACAAGCTTCAATTAAAATGCAGCAAGATATGATTCGATCTAATCAAGCTGAGATTGAGTACCTGAGAAGTCCGCTGGCAGTGGCTCAGAAAGTGAGCTAAAATATCTCTTTTTAGTGTGTAGACACTTATCATACTGTCTGTTGTTGTGTGTGTACACTTGTCCGTCACTATTGCCTAAATTCTGCTAAATATTAGCATTCGTGACTGGTCAGCAGCTTCCAAACAGCTGTGGTGTTAAATTGCTGTTATGTTTGGAAACAGAGGAAAGTCACTCGTGCAGAATGAAAATATACTGAGAAATGGAAGAATCTGTCAGCTAGACCAGACTGCCTTTTTATATAGCAATGTAAGTGCATGGACGTCCACTGTAGTGACGAGAGAACGCCGTCTGGTCCAACGAAGGGCCGTCGCCTAGCAGACGATTTCTTTTTCTCAGTACAATTAAGTGATGTAATGCCAGTGCATGCATGCGTGTGTGCATTCATGTGTTAGCATGACATGTATTTGTGTGCGGGTGGGAGTGGATTGTGGACATCCCACTGTCTTTGAAGTATTGACACTTTGCAACTCCACCTGCAGGTACATTCCTCCCCCCCAGGGACTGGAAGGAGCTTGGCAAGTGTTAGAAGGTCATCAAGCATAGTCAAGATCATGGTTCACCATATTATGCGGTAGCAGTGAGCACTGAAGGTCTTCTAGCTGTGACAGATGGTGAATACCATTGTATTCATCTTTTAACCAAAGAGGGTACACTTGTGAGGTCTATTGGAAAGGGAATGCTTGGTATTTCCTTGTTTGGACTTGCCTTTGATCTGCAAGGGAACTTGTGGGTGACAGACTCTGTCAATAACAAACTAGTGAAACTGTCCCAAAATGGCCAATGTGCTAAGGCAATTCACCATACAGGTAGTGAAGGTGTTCATTTCTGCAATCCTCTTGGTGTCACTGTTAGTCCAGAAGGTCTGGTTTACACCTGTGATTCTAACAACCACCGTGTCACAGTGCACAATGAAGACGGCAACACTCTGTTTGCTTTTGGCAGACAAGGAAGTGCTCCAAGGTGTTTTGACAGACCTGAAGATATAGCCTTTGGTTCAGATGGCTTTGCCTATGTTGCTGATGTTGGGAATAAGAGGGTTGGTGTGTGGTCTAAGGATGGTACGTTTAAGAGAGATTTCAAGACCAAATGCACCCCATACCATATTGTTGCTACCAGTGACAATCATTTAGTGATCCTGTCACGTGCCCACAATACTGTTATGGTGTACACGTTGGATGGTCAACTGATTCACCAATTTGGAACAAAGGCTCTCAACCGGGGATGTTTAACAATTGTTGGGGAATTTGCATCGATAGCAGTGGATTGGTGTATATAGCTGATGGTTTCAACAAACGTGTCCAAGTCTTTTTGAACATCATTTGAACTAACTCATGCTCAAGCTGGTGACCTTGCGCTGATAGTGTGTAATTATGATGTACATTTATATTTATGATAGTGTTTTCCACATTTTTAGTGCATGTTTGTGTGTGTGTGTGTGTGTGTGTTGTGAGTGTAGTGTTCACAATTATAATTATAATTGATTGAACTTGTAGCCTGGAGTCATATTAAGTTGGTACTTTCAACAATATAATGTTTATGGAATGTGGTGTTGCAATGGATGTGTGTGTAAATTTGTGCAATTTGACCCACACCACTCAAGTCGATATATACCACTCAAGTCAACTGCTTTGGAATGTTACAGTGACATTACTGCATACTATTCTTCCATAGCCCCTGGAAGTCTATAGCTATTGCACACTACTTTGCATTGCACACTGCTTCACCAATTAACTGCTACTGACTGATCAGAGTCCATCTAGACCTCATCACCTTTAGTTATAAGTCGCTCTCTTCGGCATGATTCAACTGCGCAGTATTGTTTTACGTCCGAACTGAGGACGGTTCATCTATCAGGAGTGGCAACGTTTGGTACATGACAACCCTTGTCAGCATCACATGTAGTGTATATAATGATCAGATCAGATAAACCTTTTGAATCTTACCTGAGTAGTCTGCAAAGTTGTCATGTTTCTCATCCAATTCTCAATCTCCAAAATGCTTAGGCGAAATTGATCATGATCAGTGCCTTATTTGTATCTCTTTGTATATAAAGCTTGTATCTGTTCCCCACATTGCCTCTCATTGTGCAATTGCCCTCACTGCTGTACCCTTGCTAAATTGGTCCTCAGCACATACTTGCTCCTGGTATTAAGCCTCAAGTGTTTCCTTGGGTATGTATATAATCTAACAATAGCTAATGGTAGCTCAACCTACTAAATTAAGTGAATAAAATATATAATGCCTTCATGAGAAGGAATTGATGTGTGTCGCCAGGTGCAACTGCTGATCAGTCAAGCCACTTCACCTGAGAACCTCTGCCAGTGCTACATCGGATGGTGAGTGGGCGGTGCCCTTGTGTGCATGTCAGGAGGTATTGGAGTGGTCTTGTACCCATGCACGGAGGCCCTCAACACAGCTGCCATTTCATTGAGTGGGTGTGTACAGGGTGTGTGTACGAGAGTAGCTAGGGTGGGAGGGAGGTGTGCAGTAGTGTGGTTGGCCAGTGAGTGTAACCGTGTGGTGTGTGCGGTGTGTGTGTTGCACATGGTACTCAATGTGGCCCCCTCTTCATGCATATGGTCACAATCTCTCATTGCCCTGCTTAGGTTCTGTTGCTTTGGAATACACCCTCTCTCACCCTTCCCCGCCCCCCCACCCCACCCCCCTCCCACACACAGATCTTTATTTTGGTGATGTTCGGAATAGTATACACTGGAAACGTTTGAACTGCACTACAATATTAGCTGTCAGATTGCACTGAATGTCTTGTGTGTTGTCCGCGTCTGTACCATTCATAGTCTTGTGCTTTACCATGTGTTGTGTGAGGTCCTGTGGATGGCACTGAATGTCTTGATCAGTGAGTGCTAGTGATTGGTGTGGGGTGTCATATGTCTGCTCAATGGGCATATCCTATCCATCACTGTCTGTCACGAGGTCTGCACTGGGACCAGCCCTGGCCATGGTGTGTGGCAGCCCATCACGAAGGGGGCTAGTCTCGTGTAGCCAGACCCCTTCCTGCCTTCATTTTCGCGTTGATGATATCAGCAATTGCAAGAAAAGTGGAGGGGCGGAAGAAGAGTGGCTATGGGAGACTAGAAGAGGGCATGGTGTGGAAACTGAGCATGGGGAGGGAAGACTATGGGCGTTGAAAGGATCTGCGTATATATACTCCTTGGAGCTACCTTATACTTACATCTAGCTGCACTGTCGAGCTGGTGGGTGTGTTGGGTGCACGTGTCTCGTGACTGCGTGACGTCAGTGCGTAGCTATAGCGACCCTCCCCCTACAACTTGGGAAAGGCAGTGAGTAGTAGTCGAGTCTTGTTAGCTTTTACTTTGCGCGGCCTTCCTGAGTTAGCCGCTAGAGGTTTTCTTGTATATTTCGTGAATAGAGTGTAGGCCGAACGAGGTAGGAGTCGGGGCGAAAGCCCAATATCATTTGAGGGGCGGCGCAGCCGGTGCACGCCCACAGCGGGCGGGAGGAACAGTGAGAGTTTACTCTGTGTACAGCAACCCGAAACAGCACAGACTGACAACTTCACGCTCTTCACGGTATCTTTCAACAAGGCTCCGCTGACCCTCCAAGGCGTAGACGTGTCTGCTCCAACATCCATCTTCTACGTATTTACGGGACCGTCCGCACTCCACGCCCCTCCTCTACTACAACCAGCAGCAGCACCGCAAATCGTCCCCCACCACCTCGCATTCACCTTCCCCTACGCTACGCTTCTCTTCCTCCACCAGAAGCTGCAACACTAGTCTGGCTGGCTATACGCGAGACTACTGCAACATTTCAACTCTCGCCTCTCCTTCGCGCTATTCCACGTCCAGACAACCAGACGGCATTACAACTGGCACTACTCCACGGCCTGACGCAGCAACATTCAACAACTCCGCTGTTCTCCCTCCAGACGCGTCTGCTCCAGCACCCACCTTTATCGCTCGAGCAAATCTACGCTCCTCCGCCTCAAAACAACAACGCCATCCATTATACAACAGGACCGTTCGCAACGCAGCACCGACGACCAATCGCAGCCCTACCATCACATCGTTGTACAAGTTCTGCGCGTCTCTCCCACCACCAGAAGCTGCACCCGTCACTGACCCTCCTTCAACATTCGCCTCTGCCAGCGTCGTCTGAGCGCGCACTCCTCCACCGCCACCATCAGTGGCAGCATTATCGGACACACCACTGCGCTCCACCTCGACAGTCGGCGTCCCCGTTCTCCGCTGCTCTCTGTGAAGCACACAACTGGTGAGTGCTCTTGCACTGTATTGCAGTAGTGCATCCACCGCACATGGTGTTGTAGGCGGGTGGACCTGTGCCCCGGACCTTTGAGTGGTACCTGCAACGGTGTGCACCTTCTCTAGCTGTGGTAGACTAGTGCAAGTTGTGGATGACATGTAACAAGTGGTCCATTGTGTCTTCTGTAGGTCACACCTTCACATGTGCTTAGCAAAGGGCAGCAGATGGACATTTGGACAGCTAGTAAAGAGGGTGACTTGGAGAGAGTGAGGCAGCTCATTCAAGAGGGCCAAGATGTGAACAGAGATGACAGTTATGGAGTGACACCTTTGATGGAGGCAGCTCGCTATGGTCGTGACCAAGTGGTGCAGGAGCTCATCAGAGCTGGTGCAGATGTGAATGGAAAGGGCAAGTACAAACAAACTGCCCTTCACTGTGCCAGCTGGAGGGGTCATTCCAGTGTTGTCAAAACACTGGCTGAGGCAGGTGCTAACCTCAATGTGCAAGATGAGTTGTGGGGGGTGACACCTTTGATGGGGGCAGCTGAGCTGGGTTATGCCAATGTTGTGGTGGAGCTCATCAGAGCTGGTGCTGATGTGAGTGTTGTGAGTAGCCCTGAGTACTTGTCATCAGTTGGTTCAACAGCCCTGCACTTTGCTGCTAAAGAGAACAGTATTGAATGTGGGGTCCTCCTTGTGGAGGCAGGAGCAGATATGAGGACAAGGGACAAGAACTCCAACTCTCCCCTGGACCTTGCATCACACGACTTCCAACGAGCTATCCAACAGGCACAGTCTTTCTCTACCAAGCGCATTGTGGCAGTAATCGGGGAGGCAGAACACGGCAAGAGTACGTTGATTGCAGCTCTACAGGCCGAGGGCAACAGCCTATTGAAGAAGGTCACCAACAAGTTTAGAAAGGTGCAGGACATCAGACAGAGAACAGCTGGCATCGAAGTAGTTCAGTTCTCAAGTCAGAAGTACGGGGAGACACTATTCTATGACTTTGCTGGCCAGACAGACTACCACGGCCCTCATCAGTCATTCCTGGAGGCCATGCTGTTCAAGTCAGATGTGTCAGTGAGCCTGTTGCTTCTGGCAAAGGCAACGGATAAAGAAGATGCCATCACACGACAGGTCACTCACTGGCTGCAGCCTCTATCTCTCACATCAGCCCCATCCACTCCACAAGTGATACTTGTTGGTAGTTTCCTTGACCAAGTAGAGTCAAGAGCGAGAGCAACTGAGAAGCTGTTGCGATGCACTCAGTCAGTGCAGGAGCAGTTCCACTTCAACATCCAGGGTCCTTGTCTCCTCGACTGCCGAAAGCCTGCATCTGAGGGCATTGATCAGATTTGCACCTTCCTTCAAGAGAATGAGCCACTCCAGCTGAACTGCAAGACTTTCTCGTACAGCCTTCGTTGGATCCTAGTGCAAGTGAGGAAAGGATTCTCCGTTCCAGCTGCCACACTCCACACCTTCCAATCATGGCTGCTGAATGACGCCAAGTTGAACCCCCAGCATTTCCCCCCAGCTGAACAGATATGTCATGACCTAACATTAGTTGGCTACGCCCTCTTCCTTCCCAATAAGCAAGACCCCTCCCATAGTTGGCTCATCTTGGACCTCCAAGCTATTCTCCATGACGTGTATGGCACTCTGTTCTCTGGGAGCCAGGGCAAGGTCAACCAGTTTGGTCTCCTTCACTGCAGCCAGCTGACTGAGCTGTTTCCCAAGTTGGAGCCGGCAATGGTCCAAGAGGTCTTAATCAGCCTTGAGTTCTGCATCCAACTCGATTCTTCACTTCTGCGAGAAGAATTGTTGAAGCTGACCGCAAGAGACGAGGGAGACAGTTGGCTGTACTTCCCTGCGCTGGTGTCAGCCCTACCACTTGAGGTCTTCCCACATGATCCACACCCACAGCATCTCCAGTGGGCATGTTGGCAACTGAGGGCAGCTGAGAAACATTTCATCTCTGCTCATCTCCTCCAAACCATCATCCTCCGTCTTGCAGGCAATCACGTGGCCATCCACGAGTTACCCAAGGTGAGACAGCACTGCTGCTGTATTTGGGTGAACGGCCTTTCCTGGAGGTCCAATAAAGGTGTGGACGTAGCGGTCCAGATAAGCGACAGCAGCGTGGTCCAGGTTGTCGGACGCAGCAAGGCAGGACCTGAGAAACTGTACCAATACATGTCGACCGTTGTCAACGATGTCATCAAGACAACAGCCCAGCTGTCACCGAAGCTGGAGCCCACATCCTACATCATCCACCCGTACACACCTGCTATGTGGGAGGGTGCCATAGCCCCTCCCTCTGACTCCCTGTATCCTGTTTCAAGTATCATCCATTCCATCAATGATGGAGGAGACTGTGTTTTATCCTTGCTAAGACAGGATGGCTGTCATCCCCACCAGACGAGTCTCACAGAGCTGTTTGGAGGATGGTCTCCTCCTCTGTCAGTTGTACAAGACATGGACTTGAAGAGGGAACCACAGAGAGGTGAGTGTGTGTTTCCTCTCTGTGTTTGTCTGATGGAAGTCCTACATTTGCCTCATTTCTCAAGTGAACAATGGCTAGCCGTTCTACTCATACAGTGTGTTGTTGGTCTGCCGTAGGGTCTAATGTTGGCTCACTTCTCCTTTGTACATGCAGCTCCACTCTCTTCATCCCCGCCCTCAGTACCGTCATCCTCCAGCTCACAGAGTGGGGCTCCCACTGTAGCTGAAGGTGAACCAACTGTACCAGAAGATGAGGAAGGTGAGAAGTGTGTGTGTGTGTGCGTGCTTGCATGCATGCTTTACGTAATTAAGTAAAGGGGAGTTGGTGCTGGTTGTGGTTGTGGCCGAGCGAGGAGTGGGTCTGGTTCACAAGGCTAAGAGCTACAGACTGCTTCCTCCTAGCTAGGCTCCTTATCATTGGCTATTACCATCTTCACTCTTTTGTTACCAGCTGTGATATGGTGGACGCCCGATTCCTCCCCTCCATTTTGTGTGATGTCATATAATTGTATGAAATTTAATGAAGAGGAACCAGTTCAGTACGCTACTGTTGGCTGTGCACTGTGTGGCTTGGCCATAATCCAAAATGTTTGCATATTGCCATTTATCCGCGAGATTGCACACCATCATTCCATCAAGTCACATGGTGATTCTGCTCTGAGTGGGTGGAGGGAGGTCCTACCAGTGAACATGAGGTGGTGGCAGGTGGTGTACCATGACTCTTCCCTTTCTGTGCAGCTCTACAAGTCCTTGACGAGTTTCGGGACCAGTTCATTCAAGACATGGACTCCAATGCTGTTGTTCTGGACCTCCTACATCACGACATCATTAGCAAAGGTGACCAGAGGACAATCACAAGGACTGAGGATCCAACTGAGCAAAATAAGTTTTTACATATGTACTTGAAAGAGAAGTGTACAGAGGTCGCCTTCCACCTTGTCTGTGACATCATCTCCAAAGTGAAGGGCAACCTAAGAATGAGTGCTTTGGGCACTGCCATGAAACGGAGACTGGCGACAGGTAACTGTGTGCGTGCGTGCATGTGTGTGTGTACGTGTGTGTGTGTGTGTGTGTGTGTGTGTGTGTGTGTGTGTGTGTGTGTGTGTGTGTGTGTGTGTGTGTGTGTGTGTGTGTGTGTGTGTGTGTGTGTGTGTGTGTGTGTGTGTGTGTGTGTGCGTGTGCTCACGAGAACCATTGGTGTATCACATGAATGTGTTGGTGGTGACAGCTGTGCTGTGTGTGGTGAGGTCCTGCAGTGCACCTGGTGTTTGGTGTGGCAGTGTGCTGACCACACCTAGCAGAGCTAGTGCTGCTCACATACATCACTTCTTTTGTGTTCACTGTCTGCAAGGAAACTGACCATGTCAACCACATCTCTCCCTGCAGGGGCCACTGTCAGTCCCTCTGCCCTTGGTGAACCACACACAACCACACAGCACACTGTCACAGGTGAGTGTGTGCACATTAACTGGTGCACAAGTGAAGCCGTGGCAGTGAAGCACATGCAAACTGTCCTGTAATGTCTCGTGCACCAGACCCACTCACGTCACCCCGCGAAAATGGCTCTGGTAATAATGGAACATTCTGCTTGGCTCTGTGACGTTTTCGTCTGCAATGTGTGACACCCAATCACAGCACAGCCAGAAACCACAAGATGGTGACGTAGGCAGTATAGACGTCAGGTGTAGACAAAGTGTGATAAAAGCCGAGTATAGCGGTGACTCCTTCACTTTGTAAGGTACTAGGTGAAGGACACACAGCTACGTACTATGTAATTGGCCCTTTGGCACAGGGTCAGAATTCTGTTAGGCTGCTGCTCCATCTCCTGCGTATAGTTACACTTGCCACTTGTTCAATCATTGTAGGCCTTCGTTTTGCCAGTTGAGCCCACATCTTCACTCTCCTTGTGCCCCCACGTTGCATTGTTCCCAACATGGCAGTTGTGAAATCCGTGTGATTCAACATCGTGAATGATCACACATTTGGTTTTGCACTATTTGTAGATGTCGCCATTAGATGGTATTATGTAATTGGGCCGAACAGAATGTTCCATATTGTTCCCAGACCCATTTTCACAGAGTGGTGCAAGTGGGTCTGGTGCACGAGACTAGTAATGCATCCTATCCTGGTAGTAGCCACTGGGGGAGGGAAAGTCCCTTTGGGGGCGGTGCACTGGGTCTGTCACGGCAGACAAACAGTCTGTGACCCTCCCAGTGTATCACCAGTCCTGAGTCACTGTATTCCACACATTGCTGAGTACCAGCCAGCAAAGGCAACCTAGTCAACTAGCAAGAAGTGTTCTGTGACAATGTATTTCCCCCAAGGCCCCTCGTAAAATGCTTTCCCTTGTATAGTCCGCAAAGTATGTCACTTGTGGTGCCCCAGTCCTAACACTTGTGTCGGCCATCCGAGACTTGTAGTTCTTAATTTTGCTGAAATGTATTGAAAGTTATAAACTGTTTGTTACGCATGTGCCTAAGGGAAGGTGTGTCGTCACAAGTTGCCTGCACCGTCCAGCTGCTGCTGTGTGTGCACAAGTGAGTGGTTGGTTGTGGTTCGTTACACAATTTCTGTCTTCTCTGGTCTCACCTCCTCAGGTGCCCACGCCCCAATCAGCATTGACTCACACCCCACACTGGAAGACATCAACAAGGTCATTGTCCGTGAAGTGCCATCCTCTGCTACAATTAGCAGTGCCCCCACTACAGATGGCAAACAACTCCCTTCTGTTACCATGTCCAAGACTCACCCTGACACGCCCCTTGTTCCCATTGCTAAAGAGGGCGGGGCAGCTACCCTCCACCATGATGACCCCACCCCTCCTACTTCTGCAGGTGAGACGGAGTGTCTGCCCCAGTGTATGAGTGTATGTACGTATTTTATACCTTCATTTGCTGACGTCTGTGAGATGCCTATTGGGGGAGGGGGAGGGGGACTGCCACAGCTCTTTCTTCACATTAGATAGATGTAATTTTACACAAATGAGTGGTTCTTAACACCTACTCTGGTCTCACCCTCCACAGACACACCCACCCACTTCAGCATTGACTCACACCCCACACTGGAAGACATCAACAAGTTCCTTGTCCGTGAAGTTGCTGCAGACTGGAAACAAGTGGCCACCTTCCTCGGTGTGGAGCCCTCTGTGATTCGAATAGCTGCCACAGACCACCCCCAGCAATGTGAGCATGCATTTACAGACATCTTTGAGAGATGGCTGTCATGGAAACCAGACACAGGGCGGAAGAAGAGAACTTGGCGCACTGTCTTGTCAGCAGTGGAGGAGGCTGGACACAAGGCTTTCTCCCATCAGCTCCAAACAGAGGTGCTCCACCTCCAGTGAACTCAGAACTAGCACAGAACACACCAAATGTTACTTTGCATGTTCACACTAGCAGTGTCTTGTAGTGATTCCCTGTTTACATGCCCAACTCCACACACATACGTGCCTGCATTTGTAGATGTGCCCCCAGTCCAAGGGAGGCAGGTGTGTGCAGTACTGTGCTTGCTTTAATTTCCTCTGATAGCATGGCCACTCCGTGTTTGAAGTGCAGATAATTAGTTCTTTGGTCACGTTGTAATAAGTGATTGCAAGAAGTCTATCGAGGGGGGTTCGAATCTGTATAATTTATTAATTATACAGCGCAAGAATATATGTACGTACGTACGTAGCTATATTTGTATACAGCTATAGAGAGCGTATAGAATAATAATACAGTTACTACAGCTGCCTCTCTATACTAAGAGTGCATCATTTAAATATATCAACATAGAGGGATTTTAAGGGTTAACGTTGGATCATTTGAAGACGACCCATTCTTTAGACTTTGTTGACGGCTCTGTATACATGTATATCTGCTGCATCGTTCACTGGTGAACAGTCCCTCTCAGTGCAGATCTCCTACGAATGTACACTTCCAGGTCCACAAGGAATACCTATAGCTCCAGATCAAAGCTGCACCGTACCAACTGTGCAGAGTAGCCACATGCTACATACATGTAGCTGTGTGTGCACTGTGCACATGTACATCTGTTGAGGTGCATGGGCAGATTCTGCACATGTACTATAATTATATATATAATTGTACAATATATTTATTTACGTATTATACTGTACATATGTACATGCATGTGTCTTATCTGCTCCTCCACTTCCATAGCCATGCATGCAACATGGCACTCATGCAGGACCATGTTCCACTTTCATGAAAACCATGCATGCATGCGACGTGGAGCACATGCAAGGCTTGAATGCGTGGGTACATACATCATGTGAGGGCCAGCACATGTAGGACCATGTACAGTACATGTGTAGAGTGAATGAATGTTTCAACACATCTTACAAAGTAGCTATAGCAAACAAAGACAGGATTGGACAGGTTGATGCATAGTATAAAACATTATGGTATATGCACATGTCGCTCTGTTTCACGAGGTGGCAGTCTGTCCGGTGCCCAGCTCCTTGTCTTCAGCTGCCCCGTCCTCCTCAAGGAACTTCTCCCACTGCCTCAACCTCTTTGCCTTTTCCTCCTCAGTCTCCTCCACTTGGTAGTTGGTGACACCATCCCAGGCGTGGGCCTGGATGTGACGACTGGCAAAGTAGCGACCTTGCATAGCCTGGACAGAAAGGACACATGACATTCACATGGTGTGCAATGAGAGTTTTGAGAGGGCTAGTTGATACAAATGTACACACATGTACACTTTACACACATACATGCCTAGAGTACAGCTACTAAAGAACCCAGGGTACGTACCTCCCCAGTTGGGGTCCTGTGTCTGCTGCTGGATGAGGTGATTTAGATCAACGGAAGATGGGAAGATGTTAGTCTCTGTCCGTGGATAGCTTATGAACCTGCACAACATGGAAGGGAGCACAAGTCTGTACTGGTGCGCACCCACTGCCTCCCACCATTCCATTTCAGTACCCCATCAGTACTACCACATCTACACCACAACGTACAGTGTATACATACAACCATACTACATCAGTCACTACACAGTTCACTCCAAAACTCTCTAACACACAGTGCCCTACATTTGAGTGGGGTAGTGTTAGTTACTGGATGGTCTGTGTGAGTTACACAAACAAGAATAAAAGAAATATCACAAACACTCTGAACACACCCTTTAGTGTACAGTTTTTCTGCTATGTTCATGGTCTCTTTGGCTGTGATCTTGAGCTTCCTAGAGCAAAGTTTCTCCATCTCCTGCATGCAGCACAGTGGAGTTAAGAGATTCCAAACACTCACCTCTCAAGACACTCATTCACAGAGCCCAAGGCGCAACAGGTTACACACTTGCTAACACAATAGTATCACATTCACTCTGTCCGTGGGGGGATACTACATAGTCCATCACACTACTGCATTGCTGAAATATGTATATCTTAATGTTTGTAAACGATGGGGTGCCGTTTGTAAAATCAGTGATGTATCCATAAGTCACTTGATGTACGTATGCATAGATCATGCGATGTATACATAGATCAGATAATGCAACAAATATATTTGTGGACCTTGATGGCATCCATGGCCATATGCAGCATGACATAAGTGCATCTAATGACCACATGGTCAGAAGGAGCAGACGCCTTATACTCGTGCAGATCTTGATCTAAAGTTCTCCTATATAGCTACCTTTCTGAAATGGCTGAAGGTGAAGATTGTTCGGAGGGGAGACAATCATCGCGTACGTAATCTATGGATATATCCACTTTTAATTGATTTTTACAAACGGCACCCCATAGTAAACATGTACTGAATACTGATTATAAAATGTCTTTCGGACTCTACTGGACCATTCCTGTAAACACACCGGAACCCTTTACTCACTACAGTGTCCAGAGGTGTGGGGCGCCACTTTGTTCTGCTCCTCCCCTGCACCGACACCACCTGTGCCATGGGGTTCTGCAGACAACAGCATCACTACATAGTCACGTGACGGTGTGCACCCAGTGGGCAGGGAAAACACACAATGTTATCCATGCATGTTAGATGAGAGCTCAGACTAGCAGCTATAGGCACACAGGCATCCAGTAAGAACGCTGTACGTCATGTCAGCAATGAGATTCGCTCTTACAACATATAGGGTTACAAGAGAATGATACATGTACGTATGTAACCATACGAGTTAGGCTAGGCCCGTTCCATCTTGCTCACCTCCAAACATATGTTGTACAAAATGAGGCAGACTGTGTGGTGGAACACGCGGTTCCTGCAGATGTACGTACATATGTACGCACGTAGATACAAGTACATCACAACGGGTCAAATGACTATAAGAGAAACTGGAATATGGCTCTCTACACCACATAGAGAAGAATATCTCTTACGTACCTCTTCCATGAGAACTCTGTCAATTGGTTGTCCCTTTCATGGGTAACTGTAGTTCACAAAAGCAGTCAATACTCACTCTAACACCCACCAACATGTACAGTATAGTATGCATAACACAAACATACCAATCACTACACGCTCCTGCACTCAATGCCCCACTTGTACACAATGTCACACTAACCCACTGTACTGGGATGCACCCCCCGCCTTGCACTCGTTCACACAGCACCATAGGGTAAAGTACGTACATCCAGTGCACATGCACAACACACTGCACCTTTTATCTTGTAGAATGGCTCTGACACAAAGGCCTTGATCATCTTGTACTGCACAACAAGGAGGCCAGTACTAAACATGTTTGCCTCCCAATACGCACGTACAGTATATGCACTGCATACGCAATTGTACAGGCATGTAGTGATCGTCATTGCTGATGTGTGAAGTCAAAGCGTTTGCTGTTCTATTTACTAGTGGGAAAGCTGGGATGTTTACCCATCCTTTGTCCTGACCAAGATGCAAATCTAACAGCATGACAAACATGCGAAACTTAGTTCCTACAGAGTTTGTTCTTCACTTTTACTTGCCCTCAGGTATTTTACAATGCACACTTCATGGCCTAGAAGCGCTGTATAATATAATATACTTTGTGTATTGCATGAGGTACGTATGCATTGCTCTGTACACACAGCCTGCAACAGGTGCCGGCCCCTGTCCACTGTATTGTGTGATGTATCAACCTGAATACATTGGTTACTGTGATCTGCCATACATATGTATGAGTTGCAGCATTGTAAGTGTGTGTGTGCATGCGTGTGTGTGCCTGCTCTCACCCTGTCCACCACAAAGCCCAGTGTGGGAAACTGGCACGGCCCGTAGCTGACAACCTGCTCAGCCAGGATGCTTGGGAAGATTCGCTGGAGGTACCTGGTCTGAAACCGTGTGAAGGCACAACCTGGGCACCGTTATACATAACATATATTATACGTACTGTATGTACGTCAGTTTAGCCAGTGCATCCATTCATTCATTTGGTGATGCATGTGGGGGCCACATAGATTACTGTAAAATATGCATGCTACGAAGCTGGCCAAACTAAATCAACACTCACCTATTCTCAGGTCCAGTTCCCGCCTGGCGTCAACAGCAGCTGACGCATTCCTGTCCAGTATTGTCAGCTGCTGAATGGCTCGGTGGATGGACCTGCACACACATACACACAGGCGCAGGGTGAAGTGTGCACAGACAGCTAAAGGCACAACCCGTTCGTACGGAGCACAAGATTCCTATCATATGCACAAGTACATGCCAGTTAGTATTAGAGGCTGACAGCTGGGAATCCACTGTTGGCATGCAGTGACAGTCCAACATTCCAAGGCTCATTTGCGTCATTAGGGAGTTGTTAGCTTGCATGGACTTTGGACTTCGGATTACATGGCACAGTGGAGTGGATTACAGTGGCTGTCATCACATGCACAGCCTTTACAATGCTAGATTGTCTAGCACTACATTGAGATAGCCTAATCAGATGTACGTATGTACGCTCTAGGGCTATCACTGGTACCAAGAGTACTTAAAGATAAGAGTATGCAACTGCATATCCGCGCATGTATAACAGCATTTTCTAAAATGACGCAGCAAAACGTCACATGTGGGCACGGTAACGCTAATAACGTTCTGTGTAATGCATGAATACCATTAAGTCATTCACTGATCCAGGAGCATCTATGATACCGCACAATGTATGTATTGCAGTTTTTCGGTCTGCCAGTCGGGACTTATAACGATGCCTACGACACCCCCAGTTGGGACTTATAACGATGCCTACGACACCCCCAGTTGGGACTTATAATGATGCCTACGACACCCCCAGTCGGGACTTATAACGATGCCTACGACACCCCTGCAACGCCCACGAGGAAAGAAGCGTTTGCAATGATCTGCAAACCATAGACCACTAAGGAACACTGCTGCCATCCACGGCTCTAAAACTCTCCCCTAGGATTATCACGGTGGCCATGCAGCAGGTTCCGGGCTCATACTGTCGGCGTAATTGTCTTCAGCCGGTATCACTTCACCGCTCTATATGAAGGTGCGCAGCCATCGCCAGTACATCAGAAGAATAATGTATCGCCATGCCAACACGCGGTGTTTTACTACAGCATTATAAAATGCTGTTAGGGGTGAGCATATGCAGCAGTTGCATACTCTTATCTCTTATGTACTCTTGGTGGTACCCACACAATCAAGGGTGCAGACAAAGTGAAAAGTAAGAACGCAAGTGGATGGTCACTCCTGCTTGCTCAGTGCTGGAGACTCACTGTGGAGTGATCTCAGAGAACCGTGCTCTGTGAACTTGGAGATTACGTGTCACTGCAGAACATCAGTTTCAGATTCAGTACTGGATACAACACACACCCATGCTACTGTACCACATCACACACAGTAGCAATACACATCTAACTCACACTCAACCACACCACACAGTGCATGTGTAACTGCCACATGCCAGAGCACACCCACCAATGACAAACAAGACATACCAGTGGCTGGCATGTATACACGAAGGGCTCCAGCCCAAGAGCATGGATGGAGCACTATACTTAGTGCCAACTCAGTACCAGTACTGTTGTCACAGGAGGACTCATCACAACCTTACCTTTACTGCATACATCCACTATCTCAAAGGCAATGTTCTCCCCCTCTCTGTCACAGTCAGTCCACAGAATGAGGTGCTGGCAACCTCGGGACTCTCTTTCTAAGGTTTTCTATAAGCAAAGCAAACACACTAGTGAATCTTGTTTTGCTGTTCATGTGTGTGCTTGTGTGTACCTGTACATTTGTGTGCATGTGTGTGTGGTTGTACAATATGTGTATGTACACGTACTTGTGTGTTGTGTGTGTGTGTGTGTGTGTGTGTGTGTGTGCGTGCGTGTGTGCGTGCAGGTGTGTGTGTGTGTGCGTGCGTGCGTGCAGGTGTGTGTACCTTGATCCCGCTGAACCTGTCTGGGCAGCTCATAAGTAGCTCACATGTGAAGAGAGCTCCAGGTGGAACACTGCTCCTATATGACAGGAATATGGTACCGTTCGAAAGAGCGGAGAAGTACGAATGTATGTGAAGGGAAGCTTACAAATGGCATGCACTAATGTGCAGTAACACTCATGATCCCACCCATGCCCACCCACACTAGGGCTATAAGCACTGTGTACACAACTCCATTACAATAGCTCAGAATCATACCATTTGCGAAAGTTCGGGGAAAAGTCGAGTTCCAGGAGGTGACCAGACACAGACGTCATAGTCATCTGACATTGCTGTAAACATGGAGAAGGGTGATTAATAGGATATACGAAAAAACTACTGATTGAGTCTGTAAACACGAAAAGTGGATAGATACCCTTCCAAAAAGGTTGTAGGGAAACTCGTAGATTTTGTTGTACTTGGAGAATCCTTCTCGCTGCATGAGCAAACAAGAGCAACAGATGTGTATGATGCAATGGTAGTAAAATGACACACAGGTTTGGCATATGTCAGTAAGGCTGCTTAGACAGACCTTATACCTCTCTCCTGTAGTACTGTATGTGTACTGTTAGTAGTCTAGCAAGACCATGCTAACTCTCATATGATTACTAAGCCATCATTTATATATCTATTAAATCAGTAGGGCGAAGGCAAGGATTCTGAACAGGATGGGGATTAGGTAGCCATACTAAGTTTTCTCTTGCGTCACTGTTGATTGTGCCATTATCATATGGGATATTAAGTTATAACGCACTGGCTATTGATCACGCAACTGGATGGTCATTCTCTAACTATGGATCCAGTAATTGGTGAGGTCATGTGCAAACATGACACTATGTGGCGTCCCATCTATGGCGGTGGTAAGGTTGAGACTGTATCTATGTTGCTATCGCGCTTCGCTGCTCACTGCAGCCTTGGCAATTACGGATGGTGCTCTTGTCCAACAATTACAACTGGAATCTTCAGAGGAACAACCATTGACACACTTTCAGGGTTAAGGGTAGTCTATTATTTATCATGCATTTGTACTTTGTAAGATGTAACTTAGGTCTTATCGTGTATGCGTTGCGAACTGAAAGACTCAAACAGGAAACAACGTACGTATATCCAGAGCACGCAATACTATGAGATTTCAGAAGCACAGCTATACCTCACTCTGAGGCTGGAGAGCTGAACTATTATGCGGCAAGGATAGTCAAGTTTTAGATCTTGGCCACAGGCATTTACGTACATACGTAAGACTCATGGAATGAGTCACTAAAATCACTTTGCACTTCACAACTTGAAGGTGTCTGTGATTCAAGACTCCATATTCCTTCAACAGTTAGCTGGCCGGCAATCACACTACAAGCAAGTAAAACGCATATAACCATGAATCTGATTGGTGCTTGTGATCTGTGGGTGCATGTGACAATAGCCAGAAAATGGCCATCCAGTTGCCGGATCAATAGCCACTGCGAAGTTATAAACAGCATACTTTCCTTGGCTTCTCTGCGATGTGTTTGCCTTCTCCTAGCATGTTGCTGTTATTGTAGAGAGCGAATGTTCTTCTGTTCGAAGGACCATTAGCTTGCCATGTGTGTCAACATTGTAGCCACTCGTACTCAGAAGTATTTGCATGCACTGATGAACACCAAGGATAATCAGTGACTTTCAAGAAGATTGGAACTGACCATTCTCTGCTGCCCTCCCGACAAAATCTTAGACAGTTCCTTGGCCGCATCGTTCTTTTCAGCTACGTTCAAGACTCTGACAAAGGCCATTGTCATACAAGCAAGACCAAGCTGTCGCTGTTACGTCCACCATTTCGCGGCCATTGTATAAGACACGGTGAAACACGAATAGTAATCGCGCTTATCAGCTGCGTACACACAGCAGCAGGCAGCCATATTTATACACTAGAATATACCAGGAATTGACAATAGTGAAATTAATATTGCTATAGTAGGTAATAGAAACCTGATTGGCAAAAAGTTGCTAGTAGTGTCATCGAGATGCCTGTCAATGGCACTTATGATTACAAATAGCTACATATCTTTATGTATTACAATGATGTACGTAATCCTGGATTGTGCTTGTGAAGGTCATATGTAGTCACACGGTGACCTCTTGTTGCCATGGAGTTGCAGAACGACAACAAGCAAGAAGATCAGGTACAAAACAAGGATGTAGCTAGACACTTATGGGGCTTTGGGTGCTTAAGAGTAAGATGCCTGACTATAGCTGGAGCCATGCAACTGGTAGCCACACAATTACATAGCTACACGCAATATAGAGATATATACACAAATATACTCAACTGTTTTGGTCCTCACTATATACACTGACACATACACTGAGTTTGCTTGCACTGTTGAGTAGTAGTATGGATTCGGCTCCTGTGTCACTTCTTCTGTTGTGTGCGTCGCAAGTTCGGATTCCTCAGTACAACTCATACTCTAGCTCAGAGCTACATAGCTCTCTTTAATTGGCAACAATTGACAGGTCAACATTACTTTCCCAGGATTGCAACCTGGAGTCAAATGCTGAGCCAAGCAGATATACACAGCAACATACAGAAATGACCGAAATTGACAAAACTTTACACCAACATTTTAGAATGATAATTATTATAGATTCATGGCTCATTGCCAAGGGCTTTCTAAATATGTGAATATCCAGATGTCCATGCATTCTATATGCATGGTGATGAGGCTATAGGAGGGTATAGGCCTGCAATTTCTGGCTCATGTCATAAATACTGTATCTCTCCCATGTGAACACTTATGTTTCAGTACCCTGCATGTATTCCCTGTACCGTAGGCATTTCTACTCTTGCAAGCACAGATGTGACTATGCAGGCCAACTCGTCCTACACTGATATTATATTAATTATAATATATATATATATATATACAAATTAACTCAACTGCATATAGGAAAGTCCTCTCCATTGGACTCCCCACTCTGTCATTTAAATAAAAAGTGAGCAATACACGCACAACCATTACAACTTATCTGATGATTACAATTTTAAGACGACTAATGATGTCATTCAATAAATTTGCCGTCTATATTTATCCACCAGAAACGATTAATCAACAATCCATTGTCTTTTATTTGTCTTTAACATCTATGTAGTTAATTTTAATAAGGACAAGCACTCTGTTTATTCATCATGGTAGCCACAGTGTTCACAAATGAATTTCGATATAATTTTATGTTCATGTATATTTTGCAACATTAAAGGTCAAATGGTTCTTATCTCTGTATAAAAATCACTATATATGTTGGACTGACACCGTGGTAGAAGTCCTTTGCGAAGAATACCACTCCTCATCAGCAGTGGGCTTACAGTGTCCAGAAGTCACAGGAGGGTGTGGTCAGGAACTAGAGACCAAAACAATCTAGTCCCACAGGGCCTCTTGGTGTAAAGAACCCAACCACATCCCCTGCTAATACAGACATGTTTATGAGAACGTCTGCTATCCCTTCACCACGACTGTGAGTATACAGTGTCTCAGCTACATGGCTATAGTTAGTTCCGTTAGGTCCCAATATTTGGTGGTACGCTTCATCACCATCGTCATTCTCTGTTCCAATCTTCCACTTGGTCACAACTCCATCACAGGGGAAGGCCAAGTTTGGGAATATGGAGAATTGCATAACGCTAAACCACAGTGAAAGGTATATAATTACTAACTGCTCACAAAGGAATGGATGTAGCTGTTCCAACACAAAGGTAGCTGTTTACAATAGTTTAAAAAGCAGTCTATAAACCAGGAACAGCAGCTTTTGCAAGTTTAACAGCTCTCACGACTTCATATTCAGTAGTGATGTCACAGAAATTGGAAAAACACTTGCTATGATCACTCTTGGAATGCACTTGAGTTCAACAGTCTTAGGTGCCCGGTCATTGAACATATATTATATATATTACAAGAAATGCTCTCGAGTCGGAGCGAACTCTGGCATCGTATCTAGTGTGCTCTGACATCATAACCGCAACAAACTCATCTAAAAATTCTACTATAGTACTGCTACTGTACACGTGGATGATAAAAAAGCACTTCGATCTTCCTTATGTATATATATACACAGTTTTCAACTTCCCGTTAGCATTTTTTTATGGTTATCATATGCGATCGAAGATTTGATGATGCCGTATTCTCTGTTGTATCACAACCAGGTGGAGATTATTCTGTCATTAGCTAACTGAACGAAAACTACCTCCTCTTAATTACTTCTTGGTGAAATCTGCTTATTTGCTGAAGTGATAGTATATCCCAAACCCCCCGGTTTACCCTACTTCCTTCTGCTAGGGTCGTCTCCAATCTCCACGCGAGAAGGAACAATTCACAGGTCATCATGATCAGCCACCAACGCACTGCCATCTTCCTAAGAGCCCCCGTGATAATATGTAGTATGAAAGTTTTACAGTAGATCAAGGATCTGCATTAAATATAATATACGTAGTACATTTATAGTCTCATTTACTAGAAGAAATCAACGCAGCAGAGTCCCTCAGTTCCTTTGCCCTTTCCATTGCTGCCTTGACAGCACTGAGGAGGGAGGCCCGCAGACCACCCCCTTCCAATGCATGGATACCATGGATGCTGGTTCCTCCTGGAGAGCATACTGCGTCCTTCAGCTGCAGTAGCACACGGAACACGAAGGGCGTTGGATTGCTGTCTGCACTGCTATCAGTATAAATATACTATTGCACTTAATGCATGCTCTTCACACACACAGAGACACAAGCCTTTCATATAAACCCAGACACAAGCCATATAAATAATTAATGTACTAATAATTATTATTATAAAATGCGCAAAGCTTGTGAGCAAGATGCATTCATTTGTACATAAGGATGGAAGGTTATTTGCACTCGCATGAACAACATGGTATATACCTGGTTGCATGTTTGGTGCTATCTCTGCTGCGATGTTTCTCATATGTACGTATGTGGGATGAAGGGTGCAAACCAGCTACTGTTGCCCATACTACAGTCATACTAGGCCAAAAGGAGAGGATACAGGCAGTGTGTGCTCCATGCACAGGTCTGAAGGTTTTGTCAGTGTAGCTATACGCCATGCATCCCGGCCCTTAGCATGATAATATTGACAGTTTTCCTAAATCATGACTGAATTTCCTCATTCTTGTAACAGCCATAATAAAGAAAAAAGTCTTTCTTCTAATGTGTTTGTGGGTGTATTCATGTAGACAATCACATAAGGTATTAGGGGGAACGTATTACCAGGCTCACTTATGTATGAGCCATTGCATGCTGTCAGCCCATCTTACTTTTGTACATGTATGAGCCATGCTGTCAGCCCATCTGTAAATCAAGTTCCTCCAGGAAAGAAACAATAGCATTCGATCATGTCCCCTAAAGTTGCGTATTAGTGAAATTCCCACCAGGAGGATGATGAATGACTAAAGTAGTATTTGTAACTATTAGGTCTTGGTAGATTCTCTAGACCTTGAGGTCAGCACTTGACATGCATACTGATAAACTTTGGGCCAGTTCTACTCTACCTAAGCAGTCAGTCCTTTTTTGATCTATATTTATACAAGCTGCATAATTATGAAAGGTTACAACATAAATCCTCATGCAATATAATTATGAAGGAAACTTTATTACAGTCAAATGTTAATGTGGTGATACAAAAGTAATTCAGTAGTGTAATGAGGTGCCTGTCAATGGTAAGAATGTATGGTGTATATGTGTCTTACAGCATCTATACACTAAGTGTACTATGTATACTCACTCACGCACACACACAACCCTGAGTTTCATTGTGCTTGTGAAGGTCATATGTAGTCATATTCGCTACTTGGGGCTGCAGAACGGCAACAAGCAAAGAGATCAGGTACAAATAGTCTGTTTCTCTGCATTCCTGCCTATACTTGTCAAATGTGGAAAGTACACCACTGATAAGGATGTGGAAGGAACACATCTGATTGCTAGTCACCACTCACTAAAGCATTTGCTCAAAGTACAACATAAAGTAAGTATAAATGACTATCCTATTATACAGTTCTAGACCTTATCTTGAAAAGAAATAATGATACTGAGAGAAAGGCATGGTCCAGCAAACACAGATACAAAGTCCCACCTTGCATGTGACCCCCGGCATGCCAATGGAGCAATGGACTGTCTAACCAAGATTTAGTATCTGAGGGAGGTATACAAGAATAGATCCAATCCCGTAGCATGGCTTCATGTCGTATATAGCAGCTCATTACTGGGTCAAAAATCAACTACAAGTTGTGAACATATTATGTTTACTAGACTGTACGTCTCTCCTCTTCAATTTTTGATAGTGATTGACCGTCTATCTAGCTAAAGAGCTAAATGTACATGCAATGGTATGTAGCATCTTGGTAATTAAAATAAGTGTCCCATGGCAATGCAGGGTAAAGTAAGAAGCAATCGGAAGTAGTTAGTGTCCTATGTTAGAGGCGACCCTTGTACTGGACAAACTACAATATAGAGAGATGATCAGGAAAACACTATTAACACTCCTTCTTGGTATTCCTGTGACCTTTCCTGATAAAATATAGACTCTTATTTTAGGGCTGTGTCATTCATTTTCACTATCCTCTGCTTTCAATCTCTGCTGTCTATCTTTATCAACCTAAAAACGTCTCCCTTTCCTATCACAATAACATCATGCTATCAGTCTGTTCGGGTTAGCTCTGGCATATGCACGAGAAATCCATGGATATCAGTGAAAGACCTTTGAAATGAATCAAGATCAGGTACATATCTAAATTTGAGGGTTTCTGATACAGTTTACTACATATATTCGCCCTGTTGTAATTTGCTGTGCATCATGCTTAAAGTTATGTGAACGCTTACCTAACATTTGGTAACAATTAAACACAGCATCATATATATAGCTGTGGGCATCGGCCCACATATATTAATAAGTGGCATGAGAGTTATAGACACAAGGTGTAATATAAGATATCACTCACTACTTGTCTTCATATAAGCAGGGTTTGGCTGTATTATTGACCCTTCCTCCACTGTACTGTAGGATGGGTTGTCCTGCATGGTCACATCAGTACTGACTTCAGGAGGAGACATTTGTGCGCCTACAACAGGAAAGATAGATTGCGCAAAATTATATGTTTTACATTTGAACTACCGCACAAACAGATACGCACTACAGTACAGTGCATACCTGTGGTTACTTTTGTACTCCTCACTTTCCATGCAATCAGTGAAGCAGCAACAACAACTGATCCAACCACAAGGACAACGACTGCAGCCACCACTGCTCCTATGATAGCCCCAGACACTTGTGTTGAGGGGACAACTTCAACAGTTGCTGGAGGAAACTTGGATGACGTATACATACTGTCAGAAGAAAGTGGGCCAGACACTGTCACTGTGATGACCAAGCTCCTTGTGACATCTGGTACTGTATATAGCAAGCAGAGAGGTTTACAATAATGATATAGTTACAACTTAGGCTTAGGTTGTAAAGGTCATATTATAATAAGTATATCATATCATCATATCATATCATATTATTCAAGTGCACCATGTGCAATTGCACACTAGGGCAGATTGCCACATGCAGCACTATACAATGAATCAAAACAAAACAAGGAGAATGATTAGATTGTCATAGGGAGAGAATTACAATCATGTTACAGTCATGTTGAAGCAGCAGAGATACAATCAGCCAAATCGCAAACTCCACATCTTTTGAATCGCCCGTCCCATTCTGCCATCAGTGCATGCACAGTCTATCACCAGAGCAAGCTTCTTCTTGGCCTCCATCCCCTGTCACCCCTCCACCAATTCACCCATGTACCCTACTATAGTCTTTCTCTCCTAGCTCTGCATACCCTTCACATCTCAATAGGAAGTGTTCTTCATTCTCAACTTCCCCCATGGTACACTGCTTACAGATTCTCTCTTCTTTCTTCAGCCCATTCCACCTGCCTGTCTCCACTCTCAATTCTGCCGTTCCACCTCTCAATTTAGCCAGCATCCTCCGTATCCTCTTGCTTCCTACATCCACACATCGCGACTGGCACCCACATTCTACCAGACCTTTCACCACACCTAATTTTGATTGTTCTTGGATCTCAGCGTCCCAGGCCTCTCTCACCATTCTCCATGCACTATCCCTAAGCATCTGCCTAATCTCACCAGATGACAGCCTTCTCATGTCCTCCACACTGACCCCCTTCCACCCCAACTCTCCTAGGCTCTGTTCAAATCCCGCAGCCATTTTACTTTGTCTCTCATTTCCATTGCTTCCAACATCACTGATCCAATCAGCCTGTTATCACCCATCCTTAGAACCTTTAACCAAAAATCAATACATCTATTCCTAGCCTCCCATCTGAGAGGGGGCATCTTCATCTCAAAGAGAGAACCTGTCCTTGTTTGTTACAATTTCTAATTGACAAAGACCGTCATGGTCGAAACAAATTGTTCTATTGCTGATGTTCTCTACCAAAATATGCACATTGTGCACAAACAACTGATGTTCTTGATGTATGCTTATGTAGGCAACCTAAAGATAGTGTCAGAAGGATTTACGTTATCTGTAAACTAACAATGTGAAAATGCTTTGAGAATAAACTACGAAAATGATTCCACCACAAGTTGCAGACCATGTATGTTTGGACCTTTATAGGTGCAGGATTCAGCAACCAAGTGCATGTACATATAGCAAAAAGGAAACCTTGCTTAAGGACAGTGCCCTTGTGCAAACTCTTACTACGTAGTGCTCAAAATGGTCTTGATCTTCTGCAACTCGTGCTGGTGGGTTCCTTCTGTCATCAAGTAGTGCAAGGACCTCGTATGTCAGAACCATTTCCCTATATCATGTGTAGTGTCTTTGGTTGATGCATGGTCACTAGTATCCTACCAGTGTCTTCTTTCAAGTCTTTTCATTCCACAATCTGTATAGACAAAGTCCAACTTTCTAAAAGATGATGCCCAAGGAGTTTCCACAGAACGTTTGGTTGAGACGTACTATAGAGACCATGTACAAAAGCCACAGGTGTTTCTGCACATCTTTAGCACATCTAACAGTGATGCCACAGTACCAAACATATTTCTTTGACCGATTAGGATTATGATGACCAATGGGATCATACCATAACTTTGTCACCATATATAGCCCCAATGCATAGTTAACTAACTATTTCACTGTGTCTTGTAGTTTAAAGATATACACTCCAGTAGTCTCTCAGTTACATTATACTGTACATATTATCCATGCTATTTTGCATGCAACTTGCACTGTATTTACGTATGTTGTTACAATCGTAATGTCTTCACCAAACACAACTGAGATGTACGGAGATGGTCCCACAACAGAGCCAAGGTAAGTCAGGGATGAGGCAGGACTTTCCGCACACACACACACACACACTCACACACACACATGCACACACACACACACACACACACACACACACACACACACACACACACACACACACACACACACACACACACACACACACACACACACACACACACACACACACACACACACACACACACACACACACACACACACACACACACATACACACACACACACACATACACACACACACACACACGTACTATACATGGCACATGTGCACCCAAACGCACACAAGACACATAGACACCTTCTCACAGATACCATATGACCACAAATGAACCTGAATCTAACACAACTTCACTGCACACAGCTGCTACCAGGTGGATCATTAATTGGGATGTACTTCTGACTGTGGCAGATGCAACACAGACTTGACATGTATATTCATTAATCACAATAGGAGAAAGTCACTATTAATTAATTGCCTTGTTACACGGACTTTTTATAGATAAACGGTTTGATTTTCCTTGGAAATTGAATTCAAATTTGAGAATACGTGGTATATATCTCAGTATAGTGCTTGTATCTATTATCTAGATAGAATAGTATATACTACCTTGCATCCATGCAAAAAGCACTCACCAAACACAACTGAGATGTATGGAGATGGTCCCACAACAGAGCCAAGGGAATTCAGGGATGAAGTAGGACTTCCCCCACTAGTGTACATGGTAAGGCCAACACCAGGTAAAGTGTGAGGTTGCAACTGTCCATCAGGCACATAGAACCCAACCATGTCTCCTGCCATCACTAACATGGACACTGGAACAGTAGCTATCCTCTCCTCTGCTATTGTTTTGGTGTACACCACCTCAGTCACACTGGTGTACGCTCCTGCACCTACAGAACGCCATATCTGAAGGTTTACTCGTTCATTCCTGTCTCCACCCTCCAGTCCCACCTTCCACTGGGTCACAGTACCATTACAGGAGAAGCTGAGTTCTGGTATGATGTACTGAGTGTTGGCAGTTACTCTCTCACCACAGACCAAATTGAAGTCTGCAAACGCACTTAGACAACCTGCAGCAAGAGAAGTTGTGATTCACTTCAAGGATATACAATACCAGTTAGCTGGCATACGGCATCTGCTTCTCATGCACTACTACATACAGTGCACCTACTATTTCACTAGTGTCTACCACCACTGCACATAATTTATTAGAAGAATCATTCTATGATTGCGCTCTTCTATGTCATTTGCATTTCTAGAAACAACAGCCCAGACCAGTATTACCTACCATTTCTATTTGAGACAGGTATAGTCGTAGCACAGGAAGGAGCACTTGGTTCTGTAGGCAATGAAAAATGAAATAGTATCATTTATTGGTTATACGTATGCACAAATTGAATTTCATTGGCTACTTTCATAATACAGTAAACCCGGCTGATGTCATTAGATATAGTAGCCAGTTACATGTAAGGACGCCACATAAACGCTTCTCTCCAATTTGAGTACATACAGCATACATACAAATAGCTTTATATAAGTTTATCAAAATTTCTCAAATGCACAATAGATTACTACTATACATAATATTGTAGAGGCTCATTGCTACGGCTTCATATAGCTGAGTTGCGTTGATGAGCTTTCCCGTAGCAAATAACTGCAGCTTACGATGTTTTGACTACGTAGGTCATTTGTACCTACAACGTTTTGTACCTGACAATGATCATTACGGTACAAAATGTTTCATACCTGACGAAGATCTTAGTGGTTGCAACGTTGCACGCTGCAGTATTTGTTACGTGAAGGCTCATCATCGCAACTCAGCTATAATATTACTCTTACAGATAAATGCATACAATGTATAATACATTGCATGAAATTGTGTTAATCACACACTCGTCAGAATGTGATGCATTCATCTTCTTTAGAAAGGAATTAACTAGTGACTTAAAAAGTTTCAATAAAATTATATACTCAGTTCCTTCTCCTGTCACCACTTCCCCTGTCACACTGTGAAGTTAGCAACTTCTACAAGTTTCACACTGGCTTGCAAACACTCACTGACAACATAGGGAATTAATGAACTTTGAATTCACAACTACAGATATACATACACACAGAAATGAGGACAATACATGGCGTGCCACAAGATATCCTAGTACACTTACCAAATATGACTGACACAAGAGGAGATGAGCTTAAGGTTATAGGGCTGCCACTGAAAGTTGCTACTGGAGTGACATCATTATTACTCCTGAACATTCCTTGCAGGAGGGTGTGGTCAGGAACTGGAGCCCAAGCCACACTAAGCCCCACATCACCTCTTGGTATAAAGAAACCAATCACATCCCCTCCTGATACAGTCATGTTTGTGAGAACCTCTGATATTGCCGCACCACCACTGTTGGTATAAACAGTCTCAGCTACACGCGTGTAGTCTGTTCCAGTAGGTCTCCATATCTGCAGGTATAGTTGCTCATTGTTTTGATTTTCTGTTCCAATCTTCCACTTGGTCACAGCTCCATCACAGGGAAAGGTGAGGTTTGGAGATATGTACTGGTAACCATCCTCTGCTCTGTCATTTGGTACGCACTGGAAATCATAAAAGGCTCCTACGAAAATGACCACATGAAATACGAGGCATTGCTATTAACATTAACAGTGAGACTATTTGTAAACTGTATGCATGTGCGCAGCAATATATGTATGTCATGTGGCCACATAGGATTTAATGCACTGAAACCTATGCAGAATGAAGTAAAAGCACAAATTAATCAACGGCAAGCAGCATCAAGTTTGTTGATAGGGGCAAAAGATTCAACCAGGACTACAGTAAAGTAACAAGGTCATTCACCATCATGGTAGATCTAATAAATGAGTACATTGAGTTATTGAGGGGATAGGTGTAGTGAACCTCATACAAGTGAGACTAGCCTGTCACTCCTAGACTATATATAGACTAGAGATTAGGGTAGAGCAGTATACCTTAAACCAGCTTGTATACCTACTGCAGTTACGAGGGTGCACATGACCTACTCATGTTAGCTAGTACAGTCATTGTATTTATTGCTGCTGCTCATCTCTAGGAACCCAGACACAGGTAAAGGTACAGTGTACAGAATAACAGACAGTAGTGTTAGCTGCAGGACTTTGTTTGAAGGCTGGCACCTTGTCTGAGACTTTTGTCACATCATACCTAAGACTGCTCTGACATCATACCGCAATGAGCACATTGTAAAACTCTACTATGGTACTACTGTGGGTGATCAATAGCACTTCGATCTCCCTTACGGAAAGGGTATTATAGCTATGGACAGTTTCAAATACCCTGTCAGCATCTTCGCTGGAATATCATACGCGATCGACCATTTAATTTGATGAGGCCGTACTCCCTGTCTCACAGCCATGTCTTGCGGCATTAACTGAAAGACTTCCACCTAGTCTTCTTACTTCTACGTGAAATCTGCGTATTTGCCGAGTGATATTATATCCCAAATCCCCCCTACACATTACCCTACCTCCTGCTAGAGTCGCATCCAGTATCCACGCGAGAAGGAACAATTCACCGGTCATCATGATCAGCCACCAACGCACTGCCATCTTCCTATATACGAGCACCCGCAATTATCCAATGACGTTGCGCGCGCATCAAGAATTTGCATATACACATATACACGTTCTACATTTATTGTCTCATTTATTAGAAATCAACGCAGCAGAGTCCTTCAGCTTCTCTGCCCTCAGTGCTGTTAGGCCGTTGCTGCCTTCACAGCACTGAGGAGGGAGCCCCGCAGACCACCCCCTTCCAATGCATGGATACAAAGAAATAACACTTCGTCGTTTGTGTGCTGTATGAAGCGTACAAATTAGCCAGCTATACTTTTAACGTTGCCCCGTGCTACAGTCATAGTAGTCTACAAGGAGAGGGTACAGGCAGTGTGTGCTCCATGCACGGGTCTGAAATTGTTGTCCATGTACCATGGATCCCTTAGCATAATAGCAATTACAGTTTTCCTAAATCGTGACTGAATTGCCTCATTCTTGTAATATTATTAATAAGGAAAAGTCTTTCCTCTTGTGTGTTTGTGGGTGTATTCATGTAGACAATCACATAAGGTATACGTATTAGGTATAAGGTATTAGGGGGACCTTTGTCGCCAGGTTCACTTTTGCATGAGCCATGCTGTCAGCCCATCTGTAAGCCCATTTCCTCCAGGAAGGGGCAATAGCTTTCGATCATGTCCCCTAATGTTGAGCATTAAATTAGTGAAATCTCACCAGGAGGATGATGAATGGCTAAAGTAGTATTTGTAACTATTAGGTCTTGGTAGATTCTCAAGACCTTGAGGTCAGCACTTGACATGCATACTGCCAGTTCTGGGACTCTAATTCAACAGAAATTGTGAGTCGTTTTCTTTGACCTACAAGCAGTAATTATGACAAGCTACAACATAAATCCTCATGGAATATAATAATGAATGGAACAGTACAGTCAGATGTTAATGTGGTAATACAAAAGTAATTCAGTAGTGCAATGAGCTGCCTGTCAATGGTATGAATGTATGGTATATGTGTCTTACAACAGCATCTATACACTACGTGTATATATATGTATACTCACATGCGCACACACACAACCCCGAGTTTCATTGTGCTTGTGAAGGCCATATGTAGTCATATTCGCTACTTGGAGCTGCAGAGTGGCAACAGGCAAAGAGATCAGGTACAAATAGTCTGTTTCTCTGCACTCCTGCCTATACTTGTCAAATGTGGAAAGTACACCACTGATAAGGATGTGGAAAGAACACATCTGATTGCTAGTCACTGCTCACTAAAGCATTTGCTCAAAGTAGAACATAAAGTAAGTATAAATGACTATCCTATTATACTGTTTCTTTCTAGCTATATCTTACCTTGCAAACAATAGTGATACTGAGAGAAAGGCACGGTCCAGCAAACATAGTTATAAAGTCCCACCTTGCACATGACCCCAGCATGACAACTGAGCACTGGACTGCCTAACCGAGATTTACTATCTGAGGGAGGCTTACAAAATAGATCCAATCCCGTAGCATGGATTCATGTCGGTATACAGCAGCTCATTGGTCAAAAGTCAAGTGCAAGTTGTGAACTAATTGCTATGTTTACTAGACTGTATATAAATCTCTCCTCTACAATTCTTGATAGAGATTGACCATCTATATCTAGCTATATTATTTTGGTGGAGGCAGAAATGGAAAACAGAATTCTACTCTATACAGTATATACACAGTTGTTCTATGTTAGTGTTCATTTTCATGGTGTATATATAATTATAGCAATCATGCGGAACCAGAAGGGATGCGTTTCTACCAAATGCAACATCAAGAGCTTCAAGAGCTCCAAGAAGAGCAATACTTGCATGTTATAGTAGCCTGCTGGTTAGCATTTGTATCTCAGTCATTGCAGGAATCAACAAAACCTTCAACAGGGGTGACTGAGCCCAGTGCAGGATTGGTCCACAAAGGCATTGAAAGAATCAACAAGCCTGCTGCCCAGGCATGACTGATCCCTGGGCAGCACTTGGTGCAATTGGCCCACAATGACATAGCTACACTCAATATAGAAGTTAATAAGCACACTATGTACGTATATGCACAACTATCTTTTGGTCCTCACCATGGCCAGTGATTGGCTCATAGGTAGAGGTTGCTAGCACAGCTGAGTAGCATGGGTTTGGCTCCAGTGTCACTCCTTCTTCCACCGGAGTGTAGGAGGGGTTGGCCTGCATAGTCACATCTGTGCTTGCAAAAGAGAAATGTGGCCTGATTTTAATTAAATCTCAAAATGCATGGTCCAGCAAACATAGTTAAAAATTCCTACCTTGCATGTGATCCCCGGCGTGCCAATTGAGCAATGGACTGTCTAACCAAGATTTAGTATCTGAGGGAGGCATAGAAAACAGTTCCAATCTCGTAGCATGGATGCATGTTGGTATATAGCAGCTCATGAATTGGTTAAAAATCAACTACAAGTAGTGAACTTATTGCTATTTACCAGATTGCATGTCTATCCACTCTAATTTTTCATAGGGATTGACCGTCTATATCTAGCTAATGTACATGCAATGGTATATAGCATCTTGGTGATTAAAATCAGTGTCCCATGGCAATGAAGGGTAAAGTAAGAAGCAATCGGAAGTAGTTATTGTCCCATGTTAGAGGCCATCCTTGTACCGGACAAACTACAATACATGAAGATGACCAGAAAAACACTATCAACACTTCTTCTTGGTCTTCTTGTGGGGACGTCTTCCTGTGACCTTTACTGATAAAATATAGACTCTCCTTTTAAGACTGTGTCATTCATTTACTCTCTCGTCTGCTGCCTATCTTCATCAACCTAAAACTTCTCCCTTTCCTATCATATCAGTCTGTTCAGACTTAGCTCTTGCAAATGCACGAGAAATCCATGGATATCAGTGAAAGACCATTGAAATGAATCAAGATCACGTTCATATCCAAATTTTTGGTTTCTAAACCAGTTCACTTCATGTGTCATAATTTGTAATTTGCTATGTATCTACTTAAAGTTCTGCGAAGACTTACCTAACATTTGGTAACAATTAAACACAAAAAATACAGCTGTGGGCTACGAGCTGTGAATGGGTGTTTAAGCATTGGTCCATATAAATATATATATATATTTATATATAGGCGGTAGGAGAGTTATAGACACGGGATGATGAATATAAGATATCACTCACTATTTGTCTTCATATAAGCAGGGTTTGGCTGTATTATATGCCCTCCTTCCGTTGTACTGTAGGATGTGTTGTCCTGCATTGTCATAGCACTACTACCTTCAGGAGGAGATATTTGCACACCTACAACAAGACAGATAGATTGTGTAACATTATATGTTTTACATTTGAACTACCACACAAACAGATATGCACTACAGTACAGTGCATACCTGTGGATGCTTTTGTACTCTTCACTTTCCATGCAATCAGTGAAGCAGCAACAACAACTGATCCACCCACAAGGACAACCACTCCAGCCACCACTGCTCCAATGATAGCAACAGACACTTGTGTTGAGGGGACACCCACAACAATTGCTGGAGGTAGCTTGGATGATGGATACATACTGCCAGCCACTGTCACTGTGATGACTGAGCTCCTTGTGACATCTGGTACTGTACATAGCAAGCATAGAAGTTTGCAGTAATTGATATAGTTAGGCTTGGGTTGTAAAGGTCATACCATAATAAGTACACACAGCAGAACTTGTCCTTGTCAGTTACAAACATTTCTAATCTACAAAGATCTTCATGGTTAGAACATCATACAAACTGTCCTATTGATATGTGTTCCTGAGAAAGATAGAATTATTATATATAATTATGGTGAATGCACAACCATAGGAACTTAAGCATTGTGAGGTGGTCTTGCATCGGCATACATATATATATATATCATCTCTGCATTCTGCACAGTAGCATGAGCCTCTACCAAAGCATACACATTGTGCACAGACAACTGATGTCATTCATGTATGCTTGTGTAGACAATTTAAAAAATTGTGTCAAAAGGCTTTATGTTATCTGTAAACTAACAATGTGAGAATCATTTGAGAACAGATTGTGAACAGGTGTTTCCGCACATCTTCTGCACATCTTACAGTGATGCCACAGTACCAAATAGATTTCTTCGACCAATTCGGATTATGATGACCAATGGGATAATTTGTCACCATATATAGCCCCAAAGCTTATTTCCCTGTGTTAAAACTCTAAAGATTCCTGTAGTGTAATGATATACACTCCATTAGTCTCTAAATTACATTATTCTGTACATATTTTCATGCTAATTTCTATGTAACGTGCACTGTATTTACGTATGTTGTTACAATATAGTAATATGCTCACCAAACACAACTGAGATGTACGGAGATGGTCCCACAACAGGGCCAAGGGAGCTCAGGGAGGAAGTAGGAGCTCCCCCAGTAGTGTACATGGTAAGGCCAACACCAGGTAAAGTGTGAGGTTGCAACTGTTCACCAGGCACATAGAACCCAACCATGTCTCCAGCCATCACTAACATGGACACTGGAACAGAAGCTATCCACTCATCTGCTACTGTTTTGGTGTAAACCACCTCAGTCACACTGGTGTACTCTCCTGTACCAACTGAGCGCCATATCTGAAGGTTCACTCGTTCATTGTTGCCTTCATCCTCCAGTCCCACCTTCCACTGGGTCACAGTACCATTACAGGAAAAGTTGAGTTCTGGTATGATGTACTGAGTGTTGGCAGCTACTTTCTTACCACAGACCAAATTGAAGTCTGCAAATGCACTTAGACAACCTGCAGCAAGATAAAGTTAAAGGTTAAAGTTGTTAAATGCACCTTGGCAGTCTGGAGCAAAAGTAACAAAGATACAGTAGCAGGTCACGAGGATACCACATATGTAGGCTCTACTCACCAGATGAATTCAAATTACCATTTGGAAGGGTTATTTGCACTGTAAACATTAACATAAGCAGCTGAGTGTTAATTCAAAATTTCTATACACACATTTTATTAGTATTACACATTTCTGCATTGTAAACTAATGAATAAACAATTTGGATATGTAGAAATAAAAAGACGAACAAATGGTGTCCACTCAGCACTAGGAGCCATCTCGGTTTCCTGGGGATCAGTATGCATTGTATATATGGAGATTGGGATATTGTATGTTTGTTTGAATGCTCAGCATTGCCAAACAATCTAAGCACAATCTCTAGAGTGATTAAGCTGCATAAGATGCATGAGATTTAGGAATACATACTATTCCTCTAAGTAATTAATAGACCAAAGTATTGAATACCAAATGGCTGGTACTATGAATTGACACCATTTGCTCTTTTTCGCTGATTCTTTAATCTCATCCAATGTTTGCTGGAATCTGCTAGTTTGCTTAATTTAGATACCTGGTATAGATGGCTTAGCTATGTGGTTCACAGGAGCTTTCCTTCATTTCATCATGTCTAAGTTCAAACTAGAGTACATATTATAATATAAATCATCCATCTGACCAAAGCATGTATTCTCTTTTCTTCAGTATTTTCACCAATATACTGAGACTCCTTTGCATTTTCTGCATCTTCTGCACTGCACATTGGACTCCATGACACTTGCTATGCAGTCCACATCAAAGAGGAGACATTGCTCAGTAGCTACCCTGGTGGAAGCACCATTGACAGAGTGCCATCATTGGAATGCCGTCATTGGAGTGCCATCATCAGAGTGCCGCAGACTGCGACACACTGTCGTCACAGTGCTGTAGCAGAGAAGCCTGCCTTTGGAAATTATTACATTTCTGGTTCAGTGTACATTGAATGTGTAGGTTAGATTTGGTATGACATGTGCACGTCCTACTACCATACTACTGATACATGATCACCAGATATTCCTGTCAGAAACCAATAACCATTCACTGCTAAGTATTAATTTCTGTCGCCAAGATTAAACCACATTGTGCAGTTGCCAGTTATTCCCACCTGGGACATGTGTAGGTGTATCACTGGAGCTGCAGGAAAGGGCACTTGGTTCTGTATGGGAAATCAGAAGTGCACTTTGCAATCAACTTACTTCTGTAGCTTAGATGTGCAAGCATTTGTCTTGCTTTTTTGGATGCACAGACCATAATGGATTGAGCTAGTGAAATACGTTTATATATGTGCACATACAGATGCTTATGTATATACTGAATGAAGACACATCATACAGAAGTGTACATTCATGGTACACCTACCAAATATGACTGACACAAGAGGAGATGAGCTTAAGATTGAAGGGTTGCCACAGAAAGTTGCTACTGGAGATATACCCAGATCACTCCTCATCATTCCTTGCAGGAAGGTGTGGTCAGGAACTGGAGCCCAAGCCACTCTAAGCCCATCACGACCAGGTCTAGGTATAAAGAAACCAATCACATCCCCTGCTGATACAGTCATGTTTGTGAGAACCTCTGCTATTGTTCCACCACGACTGTGGGTATAAACAGTCTCAGCTACACGCATGTAGTCTGTTTCAGTAGGTCGCCATATCTGCAGGTATAGTTGTTCATTGCTTTTATCCTCTGTTCCAATCTTCCACTTGGTCACAATTCCATCACAGGGAAAGGTGAGGTTTGGAGATATGTACTGGTAACCATTCTTTGCTCTTCTATTTGATACGCAGAGGAAATCATAAAAGGTTTCTAAGAAAAGGAGCACATGAAATATGTATGAGGCACTGCTATTTTTGTTACACTAACATGGAGACAATCTGTTAACCGTATGCGTGTGCTATAAATTATATGTATGTCGTGTGGCCACAGAGGATTTAATGCATCCAAACCCTATGCACAATGAAATAAAAGCACAAATCAATCAACGGCAAGCAGCATTAAGTTGGTTGATAGGGGCAAAAGATTCAACCAGGACTACAGTAAAGTAACAAGGTCATTCACCATCATATGCATGGTATACCTAATAAATGAGTACATAGAGTTATTGAATAGCGGGGACAGCTGTAGTGAACTTCATACAAGTGAGACTAGCTTGTCACTCCTAGACTATATATAGACTAGAGATTAGCTATAGGGTAGAGCGGCATACTTCAAACCAGCTTGTACGTATAATTATACATACCGAAGTTACGAGGGTACACACATGAACTTCTCATACGAACTCAGGCATGGGAAAAGGTACAGTGTATAGAATAACAGACAGCAGCACTAGCTGCAGAACTTTGCTTAAAGGCTGGCAGACCAGTCTGTACCACTTGAAGACATTTTACAATGTCTGATCATCTGAGCGAACACGATATACTGCATTGTCACCTTCCCTTCCCATGTACAAAAGTCTAGCATGGATCTTGTGATCTGTGTGAAGGTGTGCCTGTTGATGGAGAAACTCATGCAGAGCAGGATTTCATGCCAGGCATTTGTGGGCCCTTATCATGTGTACATAGTCTGTTGGATTCATTCTCACAATAATTATTATCTTGCTCGAGCGGGATAGTATCTCACCCTATATCCAGCCTCAAGGTCCTTGTCTGAGACTTTTGTCACATCATATCTAAGTCTGCTCTGACATCATACCGCAATGAGCACATTGTAAAACTCTACTATGTTACTACTGTGGGTGATCAATAGCAGTTCGATCTCCCTTACGGAAAGGGTATTATAGCTATGGACAGTTTCAAATACCCTGTCAGCATTTTTCGCTGGATATCATACGCGGTCGACCATTTGATGACGCCGTACTCTCTGTATCACAGCCAGGTGGAGATCTCTAATCAGTCTTAGAAAGAATATAGCTACTCCTCTTACTTCTATATACGTGAAATCCAAGTGATATTACCCCCCTCCCCCCGACCCATTACCCTACCTCCTGCTAGAGTCGTCTCCAATCTCCACGCCAGAAGGAACAACTCACCGGTCATCATGACCAGCCACCAACGCACTGCCATCTTCGTAAGAGCCCTGATCCCCCGTAATGTCAGCAAGTGTTATGCAAGTTGGTGTAACTTGTACATGATTCGCTAGCCACACAGCTTGAAGGTGGCGACTCCATGGAGATAGAACCACGTCTTGGCGCCCGACCTCGTGAGCTACGCTCTATCGTAGTCACGCGAGCCACCAATGGGGGCACGATTCTCTGTCTCCAATCGCCGTATATTCAGTCGTAGGTTCTTTTCCGCCAGTCGCCACTTTCAGGCTGTGTACGTAGTTAGCGAAGTTTGTACAGCCCCGCGTAAAAATGCGCAGTTCAAAATTTTTTTTCAAGATTTGTATTATATATGCGTTGTACATTTATAGTCTCATTCATTAGAATACAACGTAGCAGAGTCCCTTAGCTTCTTTGCCCTCAGTGCTGCCAAGGTCGTTGCTGCCTTCACAGCCTGAGGAGGGATCCCTGCAGACCACCCCCTAGTCTCGTCGCCAGTACAGACTGTGAGATGGTGTTAAGGAAGTCAAACACAGCTAGTGTGGCGAAGCACAGGGATTTGCCTTCGCCTGTTGGTAAGGAAATGAAAACATCCTTGCCCTCTAGGAACTCCCGAACCGCTTTATCTTGGTCGCTCGTAGCTGCAGCGTATCCAAGAGTAAGGAAAGCATGCTTGATGGCATCGTTCACAAGCTCTACTGCGACTCCCTTAACGTCAAGCCTCGGTATATCCAGGATTGATGCTCGTAGAACGCCGCTCGTTATTACGCGGAGTGACGCGTCATTTTCTGGCAATCTGATTGGGCAGATAAATGTGCCAGACCACCTTTCGAGCCCCATTAAAAATGGCGGCCGGAAGTGGTCTGGGGCGAGACTAACCACCCCCTTCCAATGCATGGATACCACCCCCTTCCAATGCATGGATACCATGGATGGTGGTGCCTGTCCTTTGGCTGCAGTAAACACACAAGACAAGAAGACAAAGGCATTGACCATCATACATGTTCCTTGCACACAGAGCCACAGATGCCTTTCATAGGCAAGTGCAAGCCATAATTATAATAATGTGCACTGTAATTTCTGAATGTACAAAGCTTGTGCACTAGTCGTGGCACATATACATATGCTGAACACGGGCACGATGCACCCATCTTGTACATAAGCATGGAATATTCATACTCGTACAAATTCCTCATCATACGTACCAGCATGGTGAAAATTGCCATGTCCTAAGCAGCAGCTCTGGGCAGCCCAGCTAGCACACCTGCATCAGCCATGGCTTCTAGCATCACAAGCATCTAACATTGTGCACAAAGAAGTACCTTCGTCGTATGTATGTTGTATGAAGCGTGCAAACCAGCTACTCTGTTGCCCAGTGCTACAGTCATACTAGTCTACAAGGAGAGGATACAGGCAGTGTGTGCTCCATGCACGGATCTGAAACTTTTGTCCATGTAACATGGATCCCTTAGCATGATAGTGCTTACAGTTCCCTAAATTGTGACTGAATTTCCTCATTCTTGTAATATTCTTAATAAGGAAAAGTCTTTCCTCTCATGTGTTTGTGGGTGTATTCATGTAGACAATCACATAAGGTATTAGGGGGACCAGACTCACCAAGCTTACTGACTTGCCAAGAGCCATGCTGTAAACCCATCTGTAAGCCCATTTCCTCCAAGAAGGGAGCAATAGCATTCAATCATGTCCCCTAAAGTTGCGTATTAGTGAATTCCCACCATGAGGATGATGAATGATTAAAACAGTATTTATTAGGTCTTGATAGATTCTCAAGATCTTGAGGTCAAGCACTTGACATGCATAATTGGGCCTATTCTGGGACTATATCCATTGGGCCAGTTCTGGGACTCAAACTCAACAGAAAATCTTATTAGTCAGTCGTTTTCTTTTGACTTACAAGCTACATAATTATGACAGGCTACAACAAATTCTCATGCGATATAATTATGAATGGAACATCATCAGTACAGTAGAATGTTAATTTGGTGATACAAAAATAATTCAGTGGTGCAATGAGCTGCCTGTCAATGGTATGAATGTATGGTATATGTGTCTTACAACAGCATCTATACACTAAGTGTATATACTATGTATGCTCACATACACGCACACACACACACAACCCCGAGTTTCATTGTGCTTGTGAAGGCCATATGTAGTCATATTCGCAACTTGGGGCTGCAGAATGGCAACAAGCAAAGAGATCAGGTACAAATAGTCTGTTTCTCTGCACTCCTGCCTACACTTGTCAAATGTGGAAAGTACATCACTGATAAGGATGTGGAAGGAACACATCTGATTGCTAGTCACCACTCACTAAAGCATTTGCTCAAAGTAGAACATAAAGTAAGTATAAATGACTATCCTATAATACTGTATACAGTATATACACAGTTGTTCTGTGTTAGTGTTCATTTTCATGGTGTACATAATAATCATGCTGAAGCAGAAGGGATGACTCTCTACCAAATGCAACATCAAGAGCTTCAGGAAGAGCAATACTTGCATATTATAGTAGCCCGCTGGTTAGTATCAAAGCTTTTACATCTCAGGCATTGAAAGAATCAACAAACCTGCTGCCCAGGCATGACTGATCCCTGGGCAGCACTTGGTGTAATTGGTCCACAATGACATAGCTACACTCAATATAGAAGTTAATAAGCACACTATGGACGTATATGCACAACTGTCTTTTCGCCCTCACCATGGCCAGTGATTGGCTCATAGGTAGAGGTTGCTTTCACAGCTGAGTAGCATGGGTTTGGCTCCAGTGTCACTCCTTCAACTGCATTGTAGGAGGTGTTGGCCTGCATAGTCACATCTGTGCTTGCGAAAGAGAAATGTGGCCTGATTTCAGTCAAACCCAACTTTTGATCAAGTGAATATTCTGCATAAAAAATGTATAGCAATGGTATGTAGCATCTTGCTAATTCTAAAAATAATGCTTGCTAATTCAATGTCCCATGGTAGTGCAGGGTAAAGTAAGAAGCAATCGGAAGTAGTTATTCTCCCATGTTAGAGGCCACCCTTGTACTGGACAAACTACAGTGGAACCTCAGTTATCCGGGCAGTGTGGGACCAAGGGGTGCCCGTAACTTTAAAATTGCCCGTAACTCTGAACTTATTCATGAACTATGTACGTACAGTACATGGCTATATAAAAACACTGGTCACAAGTACATACAGCATAAAAATGTATACATGTATGGTATAAGAAACATTTATGAGTCAGGCTGGGCTAAATATGAAAAAAGAGTGGCTTGTTTCATGGTCTGCACTCTTTTCTGGGCAGCAGTATCCCTCCACTTTCTCACAAGCAAGAGGTGGAACGGGTCAGTGTCAGACTGGCCTTCCAGCCACTTCAAAGCTGTCTCAAATGCATCAAAAGCTTGTGATGGAGACACTGTGGGTTGGGGTTCCGCTTCATCATCTGATTCGAGATCTAGACTGTCTTTTTCTCCTGTGACCTCAGCAACTATTTCAGAGTCTGTCATTAGCTGATAGCCAGGATCAGTAGAATCTTCAGCCAGCCAATCTTGTGGGGTTTGCCAACTTTCATTATCTGTAGAATATCCCAGTTCTCGGAAAAGATCCGTGAAAGCATCGCTTGAAGCAACTTCTTCAGCATCACTGGAATTGTCATCAGCATCGCTGGAAGGAATCAGCTTCTTCCAGGATTTCTTGACTGTGATGGGACTGACATCTTCCCAGGCTTGAGAAACCCAATAAACTGCATCTTTGATTGTCAATCCTTTCACTATGTCAGGAACAGTTAGTGAAGATGCACTGTTCTCCAGAACAATGTGGCGCAGTAGACATTTCTTGTATCGGCGTTTCAGGGCTTCAAGAAGTCCTTGATCCAATGGTTGCAAGATAGAGGTTGTATTGGGAGGCAGAAACATAGTTGTAACCTTGCCATCACAGGAGGTAAGCTTTTCAGGTGATGGATGAGCTGGTGCATTATCGAGAAGCAAAAGCACTTTGTACTCAATGCCGTGATCTTGGCAAAACTTCTTGCCATGAGGCACAAAATTCTTATGAAACCAGCCTTCAAAAAGGGTTGCATTCATCCAAGCTTTGGGCTGTGACAAATAGCACACAGGCAATGCACTCATCTCCATATTCTTAAAGCATCGTGGCCTTGCACTCTTGTGAATGAAAGCTTACAGGTCCCTGATGCATTACAGCAACCCAGTAGGGTGACCCTGTCTTTGGCCTGCTTGAAGTTTTTAGCTTGCTTCTCTCCACAATGAACAAGGGATTTTGAAGGCATCAGTTTCCACCACAGGCCAGTTTCATCAGCATTGAAAACTTGATCCAGGGAATAACCACCCGTCTTCAACGTTTGTTGCAGCTCGCTCTGAAACGAATCAACCGCAGAAGTGTCTGCAGACAGTGATTCCCCTTGAAGAGAAATTCCTCTGATTCCATGTCGAGAAATGAAGTTTGAAAGCCATCCAGAGCTAGCCACAAACGACTGAGCACTGCTTTCTGGATAAATGGAAGGAAAGAGCTGCAAAGCTTTCTCCTTCAGTAGGGGCCCTGACACTGGAGCACCCTTAGAGCGCTGTTGCATGAACCATGTGTAGCATGCCTTCTCCAGCTCCTCGAACTTTGCTTCTCTGACGATGCATCTCTTCTTAGCAAAGGTAGGACAATCGCTCGTAGACACTCCGTGGATGTCACCAACGAGTCGCTGGGACTTTCCTTCCTTTAAGTCGTCGATAATCTTTAGTTTCTCTTCGAGCGTAATGACGCGCCGCTTTCTGCCAGCCATCTTCACACTATGTACGAGGCAATCGTGACGTCAGCGTACGTAGTAATAAAATGGCCGGCTCGCTATAACACCTGCCCGGTAGACCGAGGCGCCCGGAACTTCGACGACCTGATAAGTGAGGTTCCACTGTACAATATATGAAGATGATCAGAAAAACACTATTAACACTTCTTCTTGGTCTTCTGGTGGGGAGTTCCTTTTGTGACCTTTCCTTATCAATTAATAAGATAAAATATTTATAGACTCTCCTTTTAAGGCTGTGTCATCCATTCCTCTGCTTTCAATCTCTGCTGCCTATCTTCATCAACCTAAAACTTCTCCCTTTCCTATCGTATCAGTCTGTTCAGATTTAGCTCTTGCATATGCATGAGAAATCCATGGATATCAGTGAAAGACCTTTGAAATGAATCAAGATCAGGTTCATATCCAAATTTTTGGGGCACCGGGGTTTCTGATCTAGTTCGCTTCATATGCTCGTCTTTCGAATCAAGATCAGGTACACTTGATATGTTCATCCTTTTATAATTTGCTGTGTATCATGCTTAAAGTTCTGTGAACACTTACCTAACATTTGGTACCAATTACACACAGCAATATATGGACGTGGGCTACATATGAGCTGTGAATGGGTGTTTAAGCATCGGCACATATATGTACGTATATTATATAGGCAGTAGGGAAGTTATAGACACGGGGTGATTAATGAAAGATATCACTCACTACTTGTCTTAACATAAGCAGGGTTTGGCTGTATCATTGGCCCACCATTCACTGTACTGTATGATGGGTTGTCCTGCACGGTCACTATAGTACCGACTTCAGGAGAAGAAACGTGTTCACCTACAACAGGAATGATAGATTGTGTAACATTATATGTTTAAAATTTGAACTATACTGCACAAACAGATATGCACTACAGCATACCTTTGGCTGCTTTTGTACTCCTCACTCTCCATGCAATAAGTGAAGCAGCAACAACAACTGAGCCAACCACAAGGACAACCACTCCAGCCACCACTGGTCCTATGATAGCCTCAGACACTTGTGTTGAGGGACCACCTCCAACAGTTGCTGGAGGTAGCTTGGATGGTGGATACATACTGCCAGAAGTGGATGAATCCACAGCAGTCTGAAGTGTGCATGATGTTGTTGGGAAAAAGAACAAGATGAGGACCAAAGAAAGAGTGGGGTGACAACTGTAAATGGCTAGTCATATAGTTTTGAGGAGCTATCCATAGTACAATATTATATTACACTTACAGTAATGCCATCAATTATCTTATGTTGTAATACGTAGAAAATAATATTAGTGGATACCTCCTGAGACAAAGGCAAGCTAGATAAGTACAGTGCACACAGTAATCATAATATGAACTACCAGCGACAGGGAGCTATATACAGTAGGATTTTGGCTATATACAGCTTCTCCAATATAATATATAAAATACAAATATATAAAAGGATGTGCTGTAGGATGATGCCAAATACATACGGTTTCAGACATTGATGTAGCAGCAGGCACAACACCAATAGGGGTTCCTGAAGAAAGTGTATCAGCCACTGTCACTGTCATGACTGAGCTCCTTGTGACATCTGGTACTGTACATAGCAAGCATAGAAGTTTACGGTAATGATATCGTTAGGCTTGGGTTGTAAAGGTCATATCATAATAAATACATACAGCAGAACGTGTCCTCGTCAGTTACAAAACATTTCTAACACCGAGCTCTTACTACCATAGTGATCAAAGTGGTGTTGATCCTCTGTAACTTGCGCTGGTGGTTTCTTCTGTCATCAAGTTGTGCAAGGACCTTGTGTGTGTGTGTGTGCGTGTGTGTGTGTGTGTGTGTGTGTGCGTGTGTGTGTGTGTGTGTGTGCGTGTGTGTGTGTGTGTGTGTGTGTGTGTGTGTGTGTGTGTGTGTGTGTGCGTGTGTGTGCATTATACGTATATATCGCAAACAGGCAGAAAAGAACGGCTGGCCCGTTTATGTGATGTCAGGAAACTGCTGCTCGTGCAACAGCAGCGGGCGATGTGTGCGCTGTAAATGCGCGAGGAAGGGCAAAGCGCGTTTCAACTGTTTGCCGTGGTGGAATGAATCCTGTCAGAATATCCAGCCCAATCAGCCAACCAATCAAACGCCAGACTCCATGATTGATATTCTACCTAATCAACGGTCTACAGCGCTAGTGTACAGTGCACCTACTATTTCACTAGTGTCTACCACCACTGCACATATTAGAAGAATCATTCTATGATTGTGCTTTTCCATGTCATTTGCATTTCTAGAAACAACACCCCAGACCAGTATTACCTACCATTTCCATTTGAGACAGGTATAGTCGTAGCACAGGAAGGAGCACTTGGTTCTGTAGGCAATGAAAAATGAAATAGTACCATTTATTGGTTATACATAATTATGCACACATTGAATTTCATTGGCTACTTTCATAATACAGAAAACCCGGCTGATGTCATTAGATACAGTAGCTGGTTACAAGGACACCACATAAACACTTCTCTCCATTATGAGTACAGACAACATACATACAAATAGCTTTATAAGTTTATCAAAATTTCCTAAATGCACAATAGATTACTATTATAATATTGTAGAGGCTCATTGCTACGGCTTCATATAGCTGAGATGCGTTGATGAGCTTTCCCGTAGCAAATAACTGCAGCGTACAATGTTTTGACTGCGAAGGTCATTTGTACCTAAAACGTTTCATACCTGACGAAGATCTTCACGGTCGAAACGTTGTACGCTGCAGTATCTGTTATGTGAAAGCTCATCGTCGCAACTCAGCTATATTACTATTACACATAAATGCATACAACACATTGCATGAAATTGTGTTAATCACATGCTCGCCAAAATACGATGCATTCATCTTCTTTAGAAAGGAATTAACTGAATTTTAGGGTTACTAGTGACTTAAAAAGTTTAAATAAAAATGATATACTCAGTACCTCAGTACAATCTCATTTCTTTGAGGATCGGCTTTTCCTAAATATCAGTGTCTGTCCTAAATAAAGTTCAAGTTGTTCCTTACAGAACATGCAAGACCTTTTGGGCATCCTACGTGTAGATGCAACAACACATGAAGCATGCTGTCACAAATGTGCACCGTTTAATACCATTTTACAGTAATGATATCGTTAGGCTTGGGTTGTAAAGGTCATATCATAATAAATACATACAGCAGAACTTGTCCGTGTCAGTTACAAAACATTTCTAACACCGAGCTCTTACTACCGTAGTGCTCAAAGTGGTGTTGATCCTCTGTAACTTGTGCTGGTGGTTTCTTCTGTCATCAAGTTGTGCAAGGACCTCGTGTGTGTGTGTGTGTGTGTGTGTGTGTGTGTGTGTGTGTGTGTGTGTGTGTGTGCGTGTGTGTGTGTGCATTGATTCGAGGCATTATACGTAAATATCGCATGTGTGATTGAGAAGCGAAAAAAGTGGCGTCAGAGATCAGATTGTGGAGACTAGCTGATTGAATCATACTCACAAGGGCGAACAGGCAGAAAAGAACGGCTGGCCCTGTTTATGTGATGTCAGGAAACTGCTGCTCGTGCAACAGCAGCGGGCGATGTGTGCGCTGTAAATGCGCGAGGAAGGGCATGCACAGTGTGTTTCAACTGTTTGCTGTGGTGGAATGAATCCTGTCAGAATATCCAGCCCAATCAGCCAACCAATCAAATGCCAGACCCCATGATTGATATTCTACCTAATCAACGGTCTACAGCGCTAGTGTACAGTGCACCTACTATTTCACTAGTGTCTACCACCACTGCACATATTAGAAGAATCATTCAATGATTGTGCTTTTCCATGTCATTTGCATTTCTAGAAACAACAGCCCAGACCAGTATTACCTACCATTTCCATTTGAGACAGGTATAGTCCTAGAACAGGAAGGAGCACTTGGTTCTGTATATAATGAAAAATGAAATAGTACCATTTATTGGGCATACGTATGCACACATTGAATTTCATTGGCTACTTTCATAATACAGAAAACCCGGCTGATGTCATTAGATACAGTAGCTGGTTACAAGGACACCACATAAACGTTTCTCTCCATTATGAGTACAGACAAAATACATAGCTTTATAAGTTTATCAAAATTTCCTAAATGCACAATAGATTACTATTATAATATTGTAGAGGCTCATTGCTACCGCTTCATATAGCTGAGTTGCGTTGATGAGCTTTCCCGTAGCAAATAACTGCAGCGTACGATGATTTGACTGCGAAGGTCATTTGTACCTAAAACGTTTCATACCTGATGAAGATCTTCGCGGTTGAAACGTTGTATGCTGCAGTATTTGTTATGTGAAAGCTCATCATCGCAACTCAGCTATATTACTATTACACATAAATGCATACAACACATTGCATGAAATTGTGTTAATCACATGCTCGCCAAAATACGATGCATTCATCTTCTTTAGAAAGGAATTAACTGAATTTTAGGGTTACTAGTGACTTAAAAAGTTTAAATAAAAATGATATACTCAGTACCTCAGTACAATCTCATTTCTTTGAGGATCGGCTTTTCCTAAATATCAGTGTCTGTCCTAAATAAAGTTCAAGTTGTTCCTTACAGAACATGCAAGACCTTTTGGGCATCCTACGTGTAGATGCAACAACACATGAAGCATGCTGTCACAAATGTGCACTGTTTAATACCATTTTACAGTAATGATATCGTTAGGCTTGGGTTGTAAAGGTCATATCATAATAAATACATACAGCAGAACGTGTCCGTGTCAGTTACAAAACATTTCTAACACCGAGCTCTTACTACCGTAGTGCTCAAAGTGGTGTTGATCCTCTGTAACTTGCGCTGGTGGTTTCTTCTGTCATCAAGTTGTGCAAGGACCTTGTGTGTGTGTGTGTGTGTGTGTGTGTGTGTGTGTGTGTGTGCGTGCGTGCGTGCGTGCATGTGACACACACACACACACACACACACACACACACACACACACACACACACACACACACACACACACACATGTACTATATATACATGGCACATGTGCACCCAAACACATACAAGACACATAGACACCTTCTCACAGATACTTCACGACCACAAATGAACCTGAATCTGGCACAACCTCACTGCACACAGCTGCTACCAGGTGGATCATTAATTGGGATGTACCTCTGAATGTGGCAGATGCACCACAGGCTTGATATGTATATTAATTTATCACAATAGGAGACAGTAACTATTGCCATATTACACAGACATTTTCTAGATAAACGGTTTGATTTTCCTTTGAACTTGAATTCAACCTTGTGAAAGCCCCTTGTATCTATGGTATACTACTTGTATCTATTGCCTAGATAGAATAGTACTGCCATCGAATAGTACTGACATGGCATTCATGCAAAAAACACTCACCAAACACAACTGAGATGTACGGAGATGGTCCCACAACAGAGCTAAGGCAACTCAGAGATGAGGCAGGACTTCCCCCAGTAGTGTACATGGTCAGGCCAACATCAGGTAAAGTGTGAGGTTCCAACTGTACACCAGGCACATAGAACCCAACCATGTCTCCTGCCATCACTGACATGGACACTGGAACAGAAGCTATCCTCTCATCTGCTATTGTTTTGGTGTACACCACCTCGGTCACACTAGTGTACTCTCCTGCACCAACTGAGCGCCATATCTGAAGGTTCACAGATTGGCCACTGCCTCCACCCTCCAGTCCCACCTTCCACTGGGTCACAGTACCATCACAGAAGAAGTTGAGTTCTGGTATGATGTACTGAGTGTTGGCAGCTACTCTCTCACCACAGACCAAATTGAAGTCTGCAAACGCACTTAGACGACCTGCAGCAAGAGAAGTTGTGATTTACTTCAAGGATATACAAAATACCAGTTAGCTGGCATACGCCATCTGCTTCTCATGCACTATGTACGTACAGTGCACCTACTATTTCACTAGTGTCTACCACCACTGTACAATATTAGAAGAATCATTCTATGATTGCGCTCTTCCATGTCATTTGCATTTCTAGAAACAACAGCCCAGACCAGTATTACCTACCATTTCCATTTGAGACAGGTATAGTCGTAGCACAGGAAGGAGCACTTGGTTCTGTAGGCAATGAGAAATGAAATAGTACCATTTATTGGTTATACGTATGCACACATTGAATCTCATTGGCTACTTTCATAATACAGAAAACCCGGCTGATGTCATTAGATACAGTAGCCAGTTACATGTAAGGACGCCACATAAACGCTTCTCTCCATTATGAGTACAGACAACATACATACAAATAGCTTTATAAGTTTATCAAAATTTCCTAAATGCACAATAGATTACTATTATAATATTGTAGAGGCTCATTGCTACGGCTTCATATAGCTGAGATGCGTTGATGAGCTTTCCCGTAGCAAATAACTGCAGCGTACGATGATTTGACTGCGATAGCCATTTGTACCTAAAATGTTTCATACCTGACGAAGATCTTTGCGGTCGAAACGTTGTACGCTGCAGTATCTGTTATGTGAAAGCTCATCGTCGCAACTCAGCTATATTACTATTACACATAAATGCATACAACACATTGCATGAAATTGTGTTAATCACATGCTCGCCAAAATACGATGCATTCATCTTCTTTAGAAAGGAATTAACTGAATTTTAGGGTTACTAGTGACTTAAAAAGTTTACATAAAAATTATATACTCAGTACCTCAGTACAATCTCATTTCTTTGAGGATCGGCTGTTCCTAAGTATCAGTGTTTGTCCTAAATAAAGTTCAAGTTGTTCCTTACAGAACATGCAAGACCTTTTGGGCATCCTACGTGTAGATGCAACAACACATGAAGCATGCTGTCACAAATGTGTACTATTTAATACCATTTTACGGATGATACTTGGCTATCAGAAGCTATGCTGGCCAGATCTGTCACTTCCAAGAAATGGCAGAGATAAAGTGCAACATAAAATCAATCACCACCGAGTCGGGTGTCGATACATGATTATTACTATTTCACTTCTCATAGCTGTGCATATACGTATACACCCACTTGTCTTCAAACTCTATACAATCTGCCTGGCTACTCCTTGCTACCTAGTACTACAACCCTGGGCCAGACTGCTGCACTGCTCCACTGAAACAGGCTGAGATGCCTTGGGAGCAACATATCAAAAAGATTAGCTGTTAGCAACATCAAATTGGCAAGCCTCACATTATGCATGGGATGTATCAAGAGGTACTGATCTAACTAATTTTAATAGGCCTATACTCATTTTAATGCAAGTAGGGAGCAATGCAATTATCGCTAAAATTGTCCCTGCAAAACATTGTCCTCACAAATAACAATGACTGCTAAGTTAGTACTGTACATTAACATTAATTGTTTCTGTGCCCCACTTCATTGTCCAAGTCGTATGTCTTCTCTGCCTAACACAACTCTTCTGCTGTATTACAATCCCCTCAGTTGCTAGCTTACAATCCACCTACGTAGGTTCCATTCCAAGAAGTGCTGATAATGTTCAAGTCACTGCATAATGTATACAGCTTGCACCTGTGCCAGCAAACATGACCCATTTCTCAGCCATTGGACCTCACAGTCAATGTGTCAACCAAAACTACATGCAAAAACAATTCATCTCGTACAAACATACTGGAGTGATAGGGCAATTTGACAGTGGCTCGGCCCTTAAAGACATACAGGGTAACCTTCAAATGAAATTCATTTAGGTTTGGTGTCTCATAAGCGTTGTACAATTTTTACATGTCTGAAAAGTGTCAGCAAAGTGTTATTACAGGCTGGAATAAAGCTAAAATTCTACCATTATTAGATAGAACTCTACTAACCTGCCACCTATCAAGAAAGTGGGAAAGTTGAATGAGACAGAGAAATGGTGGTTTATCATACGAGCACCTGAGGACAAGCTGCAGTTTTTGGAGGAGAAATGGGCACATGATGATTGGAGGGTGACAAAGGTCACAAAAAGGCAGCTCATTTTTTAGGGATGGAATCTGTGTTGAGACAACACAGATGAGGGGGAGGTTATATGAAAGGGCAGAGGGGTGGGGAGGAGGAGAGGGGGAAGAGGGTGATGAAAAGAAAGACCAGGAGCAAGTGAAAATGGCATTTTGAAATGTATGTGGCTGGACTGACACAGATGGAGGGGAGGTGAACAGGGGAGTTAGGGATGATGACATGAGAGCAAGAGTACTGGAGTACTACCAACCCGACGTAGTAGCCTTGGTGGAAATGTGGTTGAGAGGAAAGGAGGGTGTCTGAGTGAAGGGGTATCAGTGGTATGGAAGGAACAGGAGGTGTGTGAGCAGGAAAGCAGTGAGAGGGTCTGGAGGAGTAGGCTTCGTGATAAAGGAGACATGTCTGAGGCAGTATGAGGTGGAGATACTAGATGTGAGGTAGAAGATGGGTTGTGGATCAGAATGCAGGACAGAAGTGGTGTGAATGATGACTTGACTGTAGCCGTATGCTACTTACCACCGGAAGCATCCAGTCATGGGGGAGGTGTGGAGAGCATGTTGCTATCGTTGGTGGAACAAGTTAAGAAGTACAGATCTACGGGGAGAATGGTGATATGCGGTGATTTCAATGGGAGATGTGGGGCTTACTGGAGACTTAGGAGAGGGAATGGAATCGTCAGCCCGTGGATGAAGTGAAGAATACCCAAGGCGAAGCACTAATTGACTTCTAAAAAGACACAGGGTTAGTAATAGTGAATGGCAGAAAGGGAAAGGATGCATTCACCTGTGTACCCAGCAGAGGTCGATCAGTAGTGGACTACTGTGTGGTGCCCACAGACTGCATGGAGGCAATTGACAACTTCAGAGTAGTGCCAATGAGGGAATGCATAGAAGAGATGAGAGTACGAGGAGAGCCAAAATGGATACCTGACCACTCATGCCTAATGGTCAAAGGTGGTACGGAGGATGGTCACTAAGCTAAGAGGAGGGACAGCACAGCTGCGCATTGAAACTGGAAGATGGAGAGGGGAAGGTAGAGAAGAGAGAAAATGTAAAGAATGCAGTGGGCAAGAAGTGGAGGATGCAAAGCACGTCCTTCTAAAGTGTGCAAGATGGCAGGATAAGAAAGAACTGATAGAAAGAGTCTAGGGCACCCAGAGAGGGGGGGAATTTGAAGCAGCGGATGATGATGGGAAGTTGGCAATGATCTTGGATGGCGCGTGCAAGAAAAGAGGAGTGGAGATGGCGATCAGAAAGATGTGGAAGAAGAGATTTGTGTGACGGTCAACAATTCTTTGTAGTGTCTCAGTAAACTTTCTGTGTGTGTTTGTTTTTCTTGAACAGTGCCTCATGGGGAGCAATCCCCAGTGCTTGTTTTGTACGCTGCACGTGTGCACTAAAATATAATAATAACAATAATAATAATAATAATAATAATAATAATAATAATAATAATAATATACATACACAGATCTAGAACTGAGGAAAATACATGGCATGCCACAAGATATCTAGTACACTTACCAAATATGACTGACACAAGTGGAGATGCGCTTAAGGTTGTAGGGCTGCCACTGAAAGTTGCTACTGGAGATTCACCTTCAGTACTTCTCATCATTCCTCGCAGGAGGGTGTGGTCAGGAACTGGAACCCAAGCCAATCTAAGCCCCTGACCACCACGTCTAGGTATAAAGAACCCAATCACATCCCTTGCTGATACAGTCATGTTTGTGCAAACCTCTGATATTGTCGCAACACCACTGTGGCAATAAATAGTCTCAGCTACACGCATGTAGCCTGCTCCAATAGGTCGCCATATCTGCAGGTATACTTGCTCCTTTTCTTGATTTTCTGTTCCAATCTTCCATTTGGTCACAGCTCCATCACAGGGAAAGGTGAGGTTTAGGGATATGTACTGGTAACCACCCTCTGCTCTGTCATTTGGTACGCACTGGAAATCATAAAAGGCTCCTAAGAAAATGACCACATGAAATACGAGGCATTGCTATTAACATTAACAGTGAGACTATTTGTAAACTGTATGCATGTGCGCAGCAATATATGTATGTCATGTGGCCACATAGGATTTAATGCACTGAAAACCTATGCAGAATGAAGTAAAAGCACAAATCAATCAACGCAAGCAGCATCAAGTTGTGTCCAAGTTTGTCAACTACACAGCTTGAAAGTAGCGACCGGAGAAAAAGAACCCCAACCCTAACATTTTATAAACCTCCTTTACTAAATGCATACACTTGGGCCAAACAACATAGATTCAAGCAGGGCAAGTGCCATACTTCTTCGCCCATGCAGTACACTGTCATTTCTTTCTTTGTCATCAGCCTACACCGACCCAGTCTTCTTGGCTCTTTACATCACTTGCATTGCTAGTCCCTTCCAATGCAGTCGCCTAGCCACCCCTCTGCCAGGTCTTCGTGACTGGACGTTGCTTCTGAATGGCAGGCTTGGAAGATAAATTGCCGCCCTTCCACAGAAGCCACTACTTTTACACTTTCTCTCTTCTTCTGAACGAAAACTTCCCCATTCTTCACTACTAATGCTGCCGCTCTCGTTTACGAACAGCGCACTTTCGGTCCTGGGTAATGGCGTAGTCTAAGATAGCCAGACCGTGGCGAAAGTTAAGAACAAAAATACAGTCACCTTAGCAACACGTGCATGAGTGGCATGTTCACAACTAGCTGACGTACCCCATTCTCCTGCCTCCATTTGCGATGACATCATCGCGAGGATGTCATCGCTAAATGGAGGCGGGAAATGGGTCGTGCTACGTCAGACTAGTTCGCACCACGTGCAGGACCCAATAGACACGGGGATATTAGATACGCTAGTCTACATGCGGGATTTAGTGTCAGATGTAGCAAAGCCTACATACTTAGCAGATCGCTACACAAGTTCGTGTCCGTGCGGCATCTAAACCGTGAGAGTTGTTCCCTAGCCCAAATTGATGTAGACGAGTCGGCAACCCATGCGCCTTTATTGCTGGTTGCCGAAATGTCTCATCGTCGAGTTAGCTAATTGTGGGCTAGTGTATACAAACAGCTGCTCTCAGCGAATGAGCCTCTCAAGCCAATAGTCAGTCAGAATAGGCTGCCACCCGCGATCCTAGTAGCTATAAAATTCCTTAGCCTTCCTTATGCGGCTAATTGACTATATATATATACCTCCTTCTGCCAGATTTGCCTCTAAACCCCAGGCGACAAAGAACAATCCACCAGTCATTAGCCACCAACACACTGCCATCTTCGTACCATAGACAGTAGAGACAGGGATTGGCAACTCTCTTGTACTGTTGTATTATTTTATACTGTGTTTACTGGTTTGCATCCGGGCTGACACCTTGTTAAGTGTTATAATGTGATTTTTGGCGCGACCTTTGAAAGAGAGATTTGGAGAGGGACAGTGTGGAAGAACAAACCACCAGGGGAAAGTCAAAAAGCACTGCAAACCCACAAAAAGATAGCTCAACGTCCCTTAAGGGCTAAAGAGTGGACAAGTGTTGAAAACAACAGACACATACACACATAACGACACTGCAAGGCTCAATGATTGATCATGTTACCTTGTAATAGGACTTTCTGTACCTCTACTGTCAATGACATTGCATGTATGCTCAAAGGGCTTAAAGAACAATACTGTGCAGTCCCTGTAGCATGCCTTTAAACCGGTTTTGAAGAGATTTCTCTTAATTCTGGTGTGCTGTCAGGCCTCATAGTGTACAACTGCTGATTATTAGTGTGGTGTAGTTCTGTACCTTTCCTGGTTGTGAGAGGGTATTTCAGATGATCTTTATGACTTAGACCAATCCTATAGTGATTGGTGTATGCCTTCCAACTCATATTTTGATTATGCTAAGTATCCTGAGCAAAGTACATAGGTAGACAAAATGACCAATTTTGCATTTCAATCCATTCATACAAAGCAACGAAATGTCAGACCAGCTCAGGAAACGCCTAATCACACAATCCACATCGTAGTCTTTCGTTCTGAATACTCGTTTTCTGTGTCCCCAAAGACTCTGAAAGCGTCTGTTAGCACGTTAGCATCGTCTTTAGCATCTCGTTTTCATTGCGGCAAGCGAAGGTCAACCGGATGTAGGTGTTAACAAGGTGTGAAATCGGGAGTTGCCAATCCCTGTTCTCTACTATCTATGTTCCTACGAACCTTCTGATAATATAATATACCGTATAGCTGGATAATTTGACGGGATTTAAATTTAACGGTTTGACGGTCTCGCCAAATTAAAATCCCCCAATTTTGTACGCTTATTTTATACGTATACTAACCGTATAAAACTTATCGCATAATACTGCGAATACGATGTCGTCTCAGCTATATACCGAGTATGGCGTTGCTGAAGTATCTGGAGAGAAAGAGAAGCGCATTATAATTACCAGACGAGCGAGCCTGTAGCTCTACATCGCTGACGGGAAAGGACGTCAAGCTAGCTAACCAAGCAGTGGAGCGGTGCCTACGCAGACGTGGCGACGTCAGTGAAGCCGAAGGAAAATCGGACGAAGTACAACGACTACACCCCGGAACAGCGAGCAGAGATCGGCAGATGCGCGGCAGAGATCGGGCCCACAAGAGCTGCCACACATTTCTCCCGCGTATTGAATAGGACCTTCCTCATTACCGCGTGCGAAGCCTGGGGAAGGTTGTCTACACTTATGGCCTGCTGACTAACACTCGATCTGATACGTTCGCACTAAACGAAGTTATGGTTGGCTTGTAGCTACTGTCATACCAGACCGAATGACAGCGTACACGGCCATTGTTGACTCGATGACGTCACTTGAGCTGCAACACCGTCGAATTTAAATCCCGCCAATATTAAATAAACCCAGTTTGAAGCCAAACCGTCAAATATAAATGCCGTCAAATTTTCCGTCTATACGGTATATTGTTTACCTTGTTGCATTCCAAAGATGCTGCGTGTGCATATAATCATACATACGTAGGAAGATCTGATCTTAGACTACCTATGTTATAGTATAACATACATTATTAGACTCTCATTTACTAGAAGAAATCAACGCAGCAGAGTCCCTCAGTTCCTTTGCCCTTTCCATTGCTGCCTTGACAGCACTGAGGAGGGAGACCCGCAGACCACCCCCTTCCAATGCATGGATACCATGGATGGTCGTCCCTCCTGGAGAGCAAACTGTGTCCTTCAGCTGCAGTATATAACACACAGAACAAGAAGACAAGTACAATGCTATCAGTACGAGTGACGCCCAATCACGTTCCTTGCACACAGAGCCACCTACCTTTCATAAGTGCATGCAAGCCATGCAAATAATGTGCACTGTAATTATATACTGAATGCACCACAAAATCCAACGTTGTGCACAAAGAAATAACACTTCGTCGTTTGTGTGCTGTATGAAACGTGCAAACCAGCTATACTGTTGCCCATGCTACAGTCATACTAGTCTACACGTCATTGACACATGCACTGCTATCAGTACCAGTGACCCTTACTCAGATTCCTCGCACACAGAGCCACATACTTTTCATACAAACCCACACTGAAGTTCAAAGCCATATCAAATGTGCACTAAAATTACTAGGCATACTCATAGCGCATAAGACATGCCTCGTGTGCAAAGGAGTTAATCATATATTATGCAGAAAAGACGTAATGTGCCAAGATTGTCTCACTGCCGCTTTACCTATTGTCTCGCCGTCGCTTTGTCTATTGTCCAGCTCGCTTTCAGATGGTCCTTAGACGGCTATTTCGTGCACCAGCAGAGTGTTATCTAACATATGTAGAAACATAGAGGTTCGAGTGTGAATCTGCGGACGATACGGACGCTGAACAGCTGGTCACTGCACATTGCACCAGCGCACAGCAGAGTATAGCGAGCCTGCTACAGCGAAAGCCGATCGACTGGCTGCAGACCACATGCAGAAGAAATGCCACAGAGCGGAAGAAACCACTGAAGAGCGTTCTGCGCGGCTGCAGAGCTCTATACCATTCTGCTCAAGGTGCAGTCATCAGCAAAATCTCAAATGGGACGCGATCATTAGCCATGCTTCGCTCGCTGACGCTTGCCACTTGGCAATTATAGAAAATACAAAGCTTCTGCACTAGTCTGGGCTTGTACTGAACACAGGCAAGACACTTTCATCTTGTACATAAGGGTGGAAATTTCATGCTAATACAGCTTGCTTACCTCAGCAGGATGCTTCTTTGAGTCACGAGTGAGAGCGGCTGCACCCTAAGAGACACATAATAGGGTGACTCTGTACGACTGTTATATTATATTAGCAAGTGTGCACTACAGCAATCACACACAGCATGGTCTTCCATAGAGCACAACACCTTGGAAATTAGCATATTTGCATTCCTGGACATCATACGTACCAGCATGGTGTAAACTGCCATGTCCTGAGCAGCACCTCTGGGCAGCCCAGCTAGCACACCTGCATCAGCCATGGCTTCTAGCACCACAAACATCTAACATTGTGCACAAGCAAGTGAAAACATTTACACATACATATGTGGAATGAATTTTGATCTCCTCACTTAATTTCCTCTTGTACATTTGTGTGTATATTCATGCATACACTCACATAAGCAATACCACTGCCACTGCAAGCAGTAACAGAGTCCATCAGTGACTCAGGTAGCACCTTACTGTAGCCCAGCAGAGCAAAGAGGGACGTCAGAAGGCCCACCGACGGGGTTTCCAGACATCCTTGTTCCACTCCCAATACACACACACCAGAGCAGATACTAACTGCAATGTTGGGCACACATCTAACAAAGTGGAAGGCCTGTCCTGAAGCGGGGGAGCCTACAGATGTGTAGGCCTGCAGAAGGCATGGTTACACAACGAGCATAAGATGCATAGTGTGGTATATGTACACGGTCCTCTATAGTTGTAGATCCAAACAATACTATATACTATTATTATAATAGACAAATTGTTGGGGTATTTCTAAGAGATATGCTGTGTTGGCGGTTGAAAGCTATGTATATTGTCTTGCTATGCAGTTGGTTAACCACTAGTCTTTGCTAATGCTGACCACAGGTACTCATGATGCCTACCTTCTGTAAATCCTCAATTGTAACTCCTGCGACCACAGAAACAAGAATCTTGGGGGAGTACTGGCTCAATCCAAGGGAGTACTTGCAGAGTAGCGGTAGCGCTTGGTGGGGCTTCACTGCCAGGACAATGACATCCACTTCTCTTACCATGTCTAGCACACTGTCCACACACTGCACACCAAGGTCCTACTAAGGTACACGGCAACAGTGATGTGGAGGGCAACATGATGATGAACAAGCAAGACAAAGAGTGATAGATTCACCCTCATTCACATGCAAATCCCAGAAGGATATAGCATTAGTGCATATACAAAGCACTGTTTGTTGCAATCCTGAATGCAGTAAATACAGATCATCAATTAAAGCAGGATGTTCAAGCTACTACAACCATACCCTCATTATGTTCAAATTTGGAGAGGTGCTGGTGGAGGCTACAGCAGCTATATTGCTGGGACTGATGACACCTGTGTTGACGGGATCAAACAATGGCCGTTCTACTGAATCAGTGATACGCAAATAGGTATATATATATATATCATATCATCATATCATATCATCATTTAAGTGCATCATGTACAAAGGCACACTAGGGCATCACTGCCCCATGCAGCACTGATATATATATATATACATATATATATAATGTCAAAATCGCAGAATAACAAAGAATCAACGACTTGTAGTGTGGGTATAATAACATCCTCTTCAGTGCCCTTCCAACCGCTTCGTTCCTCTCTGCATGCTGTATCAATCATGTCTGTAGCTGCCAGTGCTGATGGTCACTATGGTTGGCAGGTTCGAGTCATGACCCTTACTGCCAACCTTGATGGTAACTATGGCTGGCAGGTTTGAGTCATGGCCCTTGCTGCCAACCCTGATATATATATAAATATGCAATTGAGCTGTCTGTATCCTGTGTCTCAAGACCCCTAGTGATTCCATAATAAGGAAGTAATGCCTTCAGCTGAAGTAGAAAGCATACAGTGCGATCTGTGTACCTTGATAGTAGCTATTCTAGCATGACATTTACTAGAAAAGGCACTACCACAACTACCACTGCAATGGACTATCGTGATACATGCATACTTCCATTCAGTGCATAGCCAGTTAAAGTAACAGCATTAGCTACATAACTAGCTATAGCTAGCTAGCTATGCATTCAGTAGCCAAATAGCTAGCTATGCCTTCACTTTGCAGTATGGAGAACACTTCGCTCTACTCTGCTGTTGCAGAGTTCAAGAAGATGGAACCAGATAAACTTAATTAACCCAATCATATCTACCCCAAACAATAAAAACTATAAGCTAATTAATACAGATAAGCTAGATAGGTGTGGTGCGGAGTTGATCACAAAAGAACAAAGTACACTGGACCTCAGCGCATCTCGCCAGGAGGTATCAACTCCTCACCTGAAGAAATGAACCCAGAGGACATGGCCTGCGCTATTTTCCCAGCTCCCCAGAAACCGATCTTCAATGATAACAAACTATCGGTAGCCATTTTTCTACGATTATGCAATGTGCTTAGCAGACTTCAGCACACATATGGGGAGAGGGGAGCGATCTTCACCTAGCTGCTATAATAAGTGATCGAGGTAGCCATACGTGAAGCAGGAGAGGTCCATGGAGTCTTGCAAAGGGGCAGAGGAAGTCGCAGAAGATAAAGTTAGAAGGTGGTTACGTAGAAAGAAAAATGGCAAAGTACGGATATGGCTAAAGTGAGTGACATGTGACTTCGAGGGAGAGATCAGAATGCTACCTACCATGACCACATGTGGCCAGACATAGACAAGCTGGAGCTGTACAACAATACACAATTCCTGAGGTGAGCAGCACAGTGGGCTAATGTTGCAACGCTTTTCCCTGGAGAATGTGATGTGTTTCAATGCTGAATTGTGGATAAGAGAAAATGCCATCACTCAGATCTTCTCTGAGCTGGAGGAGGCACATTCTCAAAGGACGTTCATTTGTAGAAGACTAGGGAGGTTGCGTGAGGAGCTATATACTCAATCGTGGTGAGAAGCTCCACGCAGAGAAATGCAAGTTGAAGGACAAGAGTGGCTTGGGAAGAGTATATAGCGTGCACAAAAGGAGAATGGGAGTAAAGGACCAGGGGAGAGTTGGGGGGGGGAAGGAGGGAGTTTTTTGTATAGGAGGGAAGGACGAGGGAAGGGAGAAAGAGATTAAGGCTATTGATCGAGGGAAGGCCCTGTCATGAAATTAGACTGGCTATATGGCTATGTACGCACATATGATTGCGTAGCTGATGGAATCATTGAATGTTCTGCAGAGTGTGCTGTTGGCTGGGGTATATAGTGTATGTATAAAACTTTGCTTCTCTCTCGTTCTAATGCAGAGCCTGTTAATATGCGCTGACCCTAATGATTTGTTGACTGAGTCACTGGACGCTGCCAGGTAGTGTGAAGAAGGAGAGAGGTGAGGTTCCATTACCTCACCCACTGCACAATCCCACCAACCTTTCCAAACCCATCCTTGTTGTGTTTTACACTACAAGGTGTAGTGAGCAGTATTTTATATTATGCACTCCTTTATATATAATGGATGTAAAGAGGAAAATGGTGACAGAGAGTGAGGCTACTGTTAGAGGTGCAGGTGCCTCTCTCTGGATGGAAATGTGTGATATCTTAATCTATGGCTATCTTCCACCAACCAAAGCATTGGGTCAAAGCTGTGCGTTTGGGTTTAGTTATACATTGCTGTGCATCAGTTCCATGGATACTGGTTTCATATATCAAGTACAGTTGAATGTTAACAAGCATTTATCAACTGTTAACAATTGTTCTTGAGCAAGACACATATAGCAGATCAATGTAATAACGGTTACATAGGCCTTTGTTACCATCTGCTGGCATGAAAGTTATTAGGCATGCTGGAGTTGATAGTAGGATGATTATTTTGGACGATCAAGCACGCCAACAAATGACTCTTCACTTCACAACATTCGACCAATGAGGTGGGAGAAAAAATGAGTGGTACACAACAACATACAACATGGTCTCTGGGTCTTCCCTGAGTTCAGTCTGGAACTCCCTAATTAGGCATCTAGGGGAGTAAATAGTATATGACATCTGATTGGTAGCCTGTGCATGACATTGTGTACTTTACATACTTTGCTGTATGCCTGACGAAGCCCATGATGGGCAAAACATTGCATTGAAGTAACAATTGGAAGTAAAGAGTCATTTGTTGGCGTGCTTGATCGTCCAAAATAATCATCCTACTAACACCATCTGCTGTAACACGTTAATATCTTAGTTAAGCAAACAGTGGATGATTTGCAGCTGTTTTATGCACTAAAGTACACTACAACAGGAAACAAGTACAAATTTGCACAAATCATACAAGAAACAGCTACAAATATCCATAACTTTGGACAATTGTTACATAACACAGTAGCAGACAGTGTTAAAGCCTATACATGGCTGAAATATCCTGCAACACTTGTAATTGATTGTCCTACGCACAGTAATGCTTGAGATCAATTTAACCCCATTAACTGTAGGAACATCATACAGTATATGCAGCAGTCATAGCAGTCATAGCATTTATAGCAGTCTATAGGTGCAATACATGACATTATGTCATCACTGGCAGAGGAATTGAAAATGGACACTGGAACAGTTTTCTCTCATATCTTACTACTTTAGTATACACCACCTCTGTTACTTTGCTCAGCTGCACCCACAGAGCGCCATATACCTGATGGTTTACATACTGACCCCTGCCTTCACAATTAAGTCCCACCTTCCACCGGTACCGGCCATTACAGAAGAAGGTCTGATATGATGTATTGAGTCCACCTGCGCTCTCTCACTACATATCACCCTCTCTAATGCACCTATAGGAAACTGCCGTAAAGAGGAGCAAAGTGAACCTGCAGGGCCAAGATTGTCATGTAGGCAGTCATTGTTGCAGTATCAATATACTACACACTGCATGTGTATGACAACTTACAATAACACATTTCTACTTTCAAGCATATTATAACTTTTCTTTCTTTCACCACTTTTCTTTCTTTCCCTCTGCCGTTTCAAAGGTCTTCGGACAGTAACGGCCTAGATAATCTCTATCGGTCTTCGGACCTAGGTGAGCCCCATCTATCAGGCTCCCAATGCTGTGATGACGCTCAAGATTCTTTCGTAATCACAAACACACGCAGCAATTATCACTTAATATCAACAATAATCATCTAGAGCAGAGTAATATAAGGGAGAGAAAGAGGGGTGGTTGTCAGTTGGTGTCGTAGCTTAGTGGCAGAGCACTGGCGGCTTAAGCCAGAGGCCCTGGGTTCGATTCCGGGTGGCACCACTTTTCTTTCTTTCCCTCTGCCGTTTCAAAGGTCTTCGGACAGTAACGGCCTAGATAATCTCTATCGGTCTTCGGACCTAGGTGAGCCCCATCTATCAGGCTCCCAATGCTGTGATGACGCTCAAGATTCTTTCGTAATCATGACAACCCTTGTCAGCATCACATGTAGTGCATATAATGATCAGATCAGATAAACCTTTTGAATCTTACCTGAGTAGTCTGCAAAGTTGTCATGTTTCTCATCCAATTCTCAATCTCCAAAATGCTTAGGCGAAATTGATCATGATCAGTGCCTTATTTGTATCTCTTTGTATATAAAGCTTGTATCTGTTCCCCACATTGCCTCTCATTGTGCAACTGCCCTCACTGCTGTACCCTTGCTAAATTGGTCCTCAGCACATACTTGCTCCTGGTATTAAGCCTCAAGTGTTTCCTTGGGTATGTATATAATCTAACAATAGCTAATGGTAGCTCAACCTACTAAATTAAGTGAATAAATAAATAATGCCTTCACAAGTGAAGTGGGGTAATCTCACCTGACACTGTATTACACACTGCATTATGCCCTATTGTCGCATCCCCTCCTCCACCCCTATGCACAATCATGTATAGCATGCAGCACAAGCACAGACTCAGGCATGTTGATATACTTTTGCATAGTAGCTAAGTTTATTGTGACCTTTCATTAAAGTTATTTGAGGCATCAAACATCTCATCATAGTCTTCCCAAGCGCCTGTCTTCACCAGCTATGGCAAGATACATGCATACTCTGTAGCTGCCATGCTAAAAGCCGCTACCCAAACACATATCACTATCAGCATGACCCTGGAGGTATATGTCAACTTAGGTGCAGCCAGAGGGTGCAAGTCCACCCGGAAGCTTACCAGTCATGTGTACAATTTCACATCATGTGTGGCCTATAAAGATGTGTTTTGCTAGTGTTTGTGGTAACCTTGGTGGGGTGGGAGTGTACATGCCAGCTGGTGTACCGCAGACACTTGTCACGTGTACAGCTTCACATAAAGAACACGTATCATCAGCTGTGCTTTGCTATTTGGTCAATTATGGTTGTCACATGCACCTTTAAGTGCACATGATGCCTGAGTGTGTCCTTCTGCAATGCAGGGGAAGGGGTGGAACTGGAATCAAACCCATGCTACTCAGCTGTAAATATTCAAGAAAACTCAGTTTATGTGCCAATCAGTGTAATACAGATGTGTAGATTTTTCTATGAATAACTATGAGTTGATTGAGCCAAGCATGAAACAGATAGCCCAGTACATTTAGGCTCCCACCTATTCATCCATCCATTCACGCTGAAGTTGCAAATGTCCCAGCACACAGGTATACTTACATGATAATTAGATTGCAATGACTGAGGTGAAAGTTGCTCTGACAGTAGAAATACAGTGGGTTACCATAATATTTCAATTCCATGAAGTGCTATGCACATTGCACCTGACAGAGGCCTGTAGTTTGTGGTTCAACTGGTTTGAGTATAATATTAGTATACCATTATCTAACTATTAACTTCTGACCATCTGTACTGCTACCATTACATCAGGAAAGTAGTGAGTACTGTGATACTACAATTATACTTTGAACACTGATGTGAGTGAGTGTATAAAAGGTAATCACATTATACTGCCTTTATTAGTTACTGGTGTTAGAATAGTGCCTGGTATAATAGAGAGGAGGGACAGCATGCATTTCTCTTCAAAATGTATAATATTATATGAGATTCGTTGATTGTATACAGTATGATTCTGTATACAGTACATACGCATACACACAATATGATTATATGTTTGCTTCTCTTGTCTTATCTGCAGCCATAGGGAGTGAGGAATATATGTAATTTGTGCTTAATAAGCAGCATAGTTAGTAGTTTGCTTATTGCCAAGGTAGAATGTATACAATTCCATTTACTGTCTTGCACAACACAAGAATTCTATCCATGTCTGTCCAATTAAGTCCAATCACTCCTGTAATTCCATCAGTTTTGTATCTGATGTTGTCAAAATGTCCTGCAATTAACAATCATTTGTCAATGCTATGTAAACTGCTCTTTATATATCAGAAGCAAGAATTCCATTGTTACACCCAGTGTAGTGTTTACATTCTGATTCAATCTAACAGAACAGGCACAGAATACAGCAATCATGCTATTCTAACTTAGCCTACTCCTAATTCCCCCCTATATAGCTAAACGGTATTCACATGCATGCCTGTGTTTATCCCAGCACAGTGCATTCAGCCATGGCTGCATGCATGTGTGCCTTTTGACACGTCTGTGCAAAGCATTGTTGACCAGGTATTGGTGCCTTCTTTAGATGTAGAAGCCATCAGTGTGATTGTGCTCTTTAAGGCTAAAGCCACACCTTGAAGACTCCCAGCATGCAGGCAGCATGGCCTTAGGAGTGCTATTTCATTATGCACTTGATAGTCTTTAGCTACAACGGCTGAATAGAGCACACGTTTCTTTGAACTTCCACTCACTATTGTATCTAAGCCCTAACTATATGTATAGGTATCCTAGCAACAGCACAGTCATGTAAGCCGTGATTGTGCTTCTGATCTTATGCTATGTCTAATGGTATATACCAGCAGGAGGCGCAGGTTTGCAGTGTACCAGGTACAACACTGTTAGAAATGTGGTGGGATGATGACACTGTTAATTGGTGTGAACAGTCTGCCACAGGAGTCACACCACTTTCCAGTGTGATGTTCTCACCAGTTAAATGAGGTGTGAGGATCACACTCTTCGGAAGGAGTGATGCTCACCATTATTGATCACCACAGTGATAATACATAAGTGACATACGTATCATGCACTTCCTACCCAATTGCAAGTCCTTGTTATAGCAATAATGAGTTAGCTATAATCTGTCAGCACTTTTGACTAAGGTCCCTGAGTGGCTTGCCATTTCATGGAACTAATCTGCACGAATAACACCCTTATACATATACATTAATTGCATCTGTGAACGCCTATGTTGTCATGATTGCTTCCACCTGTAAGTAGTAATTAATGAATCTCAGTGCAACATTACTGCTCTCAGGCAATTTCTATGACTTCAACTGTGTACCAAATGACAGAGCAGAGGATGGTTACATATCCCCAAACCTCACCTTCCCCTGTGATGGAGTTGTGACCATATGGGAGATTGGAGTGGAGGATAAGCAGAATGAGCTAGTGTACCTCCAAATTTGGCAACCCAGTGGAACAGACTATAATCATGTGGCTGAATACATCTATAACCATGCAGTGGACGATGAGATAGCAGAAGTTGCAACAGACATGACTGTGTCGGCAGGAGATGTGATTAGTTTCTTTACTCCAAGAGTGGTGAGGGACTTAGAGTGGCTTGGGCTCCAGTTCCTGACCACACCCTCCTGCGAGGAATGACAAGAAGTGATGATCGTGTATCTCCAGTAGCAACTTTCAGTGGCAGCCCTACAACCTGAAGCTCATCTCCTCTTGTGTCAGTTATTTTTGGTAAGTTATAGTAAGTTAAGTTAAGTGTACATGAAGGTTACTATAATATGTATATGTGCTAGCTATGATGCATTCTCAATTGTCATATATATTGTACCAAGAATAGGTATCGATCAACATAATTTCTATTCGATTTTCATGACAATGACATTATAAAATTATGCAGAACCAAGTGCTCCTTCCTGTAGCACCACTACTACAACTATACCTGCCTCTAATGAAAATGGTAGGTAATATAAGGTCTGGGCTGTAATATAATATAGCTGCAGTTCTGGTTTCTTGTCACCTGCAATAGAAGTGTGCAATCATACAATGATTCTTCAAATTTGTACCTGGAGGCAGTGGTGGGAGAAATGCTAAAGAAACTGTTGGTGCACTGTGAAGCAGATGTTCTATGCCTAGGCTAGCTGGTATTTATTATTATTTCCTTGAAGTAAAATGCAACTTCTTGCTGCAGGCTGTCTAAGTGCATTTGAAGACTTCAGAATAGTGTGTGTGGTGGAAAAGTAGCAAATAATGCCCAGTATATATGTCATACCAGAACTCAACTTCTCCTGTAATGGTACTGTAACCCAGTGGAAGGTGGGACTGAAGGGTGGAGGCAGTGGCCAATCCGTGAACTGTCAGATATGGCGCTCAGTTGGTGCAGGAGAGTACACCAGTGTGACCGAGGTGATGTACACCAAAACAGTAGCAGATGAGAGGATAGCTTCTGTTTCAGTGTCCATGTCAGTGATGGCAGGAGACATGGTTGGGTTCTATGTTCCTGACAGACAGTTAGAGCCTCACACTTTACCTGATGTTGGCCTGACCATGTACGCTACTAGGGGAGGTCCTGCCTCATAGCTGAATTCCCTTGGCCCTGTTGTGGGACCATCTCCGTACATCTCAGTTGTGTTTGGTAAGCACTGTACACCTTCTGATAAATATATATTGCATAATACATGTAATTAAGCATGGAATATTCATACTCGTACAAATACCTCTGCAGGATGCACTTTTGAGCTGCTGCACCCTAACAGTAAATGCAATGGATAGAAGTAACATGACATTAGCAAGTGTGCACCACAGCAATCATTATGGTCCTCCGCATTGAGCACTGTAAAACACAGCAATTATACTTGTGTGCATATCATACGTACCAGCATGGTGAAAATTGCCATGTCCTAAGCAGCACCTCTGGGCAGCCCAGCTAGCACACCTGCATCAGCCATGGCTTCTAGCATCACAAACATTTCATGTTGTGTACAAAGAAGTAACACTTCGTCGTATGTATGTTGTATGAAGCGTGCAAACCAGCTACTCTGTTGCCCAGCGCAACAGTCACTAGTCTACAAGGAGAGGATACAGGCAGTGTGTGCTCCATGCACGGATCTGAAATTGTTGTCCATGTAACATGGATCCCTTAGCATGATAGTGTTTACAGTTCCCTAAATCGTGACTGAATTTCCTCATTCTTGTAATATTCTTAATAAGGAAAAGTCTTTCCTCTCATGTGTTTGTGGGTGTATTCATGTAGACAATCACATAAGGTACGTATTAGGGGGACCAGACGCACCAAGCTTACTGACTTGCCAAGAGCCATGCTGTAAGCCCATCTGTAATCCCATTTCCTCCAAGAAGGGAGCAATAGCATTCGATCATGTCCCCTAAAGTTGAGTATTAGTGAATTCCCACCATGAGGAAGATGAATGATTAAAACAGTATTTATTAGGTCTTGATAGATTCTCAAGATCTTGAGGTCAAGCACTTGACTTGCATAATTGGGCCTATTCTGGGACTACCATTGGACCAGTTCTGGAACTCAAACTCAATAGAAAATCTTATTAGTCAGTCGTTTTCTTTTGACTTACAAGCTACATAATTATGACAGGCTACAACATAAATCCTCATGTGATATAATTATGAATGGAACATGTACATCATCAGTACAGTAGAATGTTAATTTGGTGATACAAAAATACTTCAGTGGTGCAATGAGCTGCCTGTCAATGGTATGAATGTATGGTATATGTGTCTTACAGCATCTATACACAAGTGTATATACTATGTATGCTCACATACACGCACACACACACACAACCCCGAGTTTCATTGTGCTTGTGAAGGCCATATGTAGTCATATTCGCAACTTGGGGCTGCAGAATGGCAACAAGCAAAGAGATCAGGTACAAATAGTCTGTTTCTCTGCACTCCTGCCTATACTTGTCAAATGTGGAAAGTACACCACTGATAAGGATGTGGAAGGAACACATCTGATTGCTAGTCACTGCTCACTAAAGCATTTGCTCAAAGTAGAACATAAAGTAAGTATCCTATCATACTCTATACAGTATATACACAGTTGTTCTACGTGTGTTAGTGTTCATTTTCATGGTGTACATAATAATCATGCTGAACCAGAAGGGATGCATCTCTGCGAAATGCAACATCAAGAGCTTCAGGAAGAGCAATACATGCATATTATAGTAGCCCGCTGGTTATTATGAAAGCTTTTACATCTCAGGCATTGAAAGAATCAACAACCCTGCTGCCCAGGCATGACTGATCCCTGGGCAGCACTTGGTGCAATTGGTCCACAATGACATAGCTACACTCAATATAGAAGTTAATAAGCACACTATGGACGTATATGCACAACTGTCTTTTCGCCCTCACCATGGCCAGTGATTGGCTCATAGGTAGAGGTTGCTTTCACAGCTGAGTAGCATGGGTTTGGCTCCAGTGTCACTCCTTCAACCGCAGTGTAGGAGGTGTTGGCCTGCATAGTCACATCTGTGCTTGCGAAAGAGAAATGTGGCCCGATTTAAGTCAAACCCAACTTTTGATCAAGTGAATATTCTGCATACAAAATGTACATGCAATGGTATGTAGCATCTTGTCAATTCTAAAAATGCTTGCTAATTCAATGTCCCATGGCAGTGCAGGGTAAAGTAAGAAGCAATCAGAAGTAGTTATTCTCCCATGTTAGAGGCCACCCTTGTACTGGACATACTACAATACATGAAGATGATCAGAAAAACACTATTAACACTTCTTCTTGGTCTTCTGGTTGGGAATTCTTTTGTGACCTTTCCTTATCAATTAATATTTATAGACTCTCTTTATGGCTGTGTCATCCATTTTCTCTCTCCTCTGCTGCCTCTCTCCCTTTCCTATCATATCAGTCTGTTTGGGTTTAGCTCTTGCAGATTCACGAGAAATCCAAGGATATCAGTGAAAGACCTTTGAAATGAATCAAGATCAAGTACATATCCAAATTTTTGGGACATCGGAGTTTCTGATAGGTGTTTAAGCATCGGCACATATATATGAGCTGTGAATAGGTGTTTAAGCATCATATGTATGTACGTATATTATATAGGCAGTAGGGGAGTTATAGACACGGGGTGATTAATGAAAGATATCACTCACTACTTGTCTTCACATAAGCAGCGTTTGGCTGTATCATTGGCCCACCATCCACTGTACTGTATGATGGGTTGTCCTGCATGGTCACTATAGTACTAACTTCAGGAGGAGAAATGTGTTCACCTAATACAGGAATGATAGATTGTGTAACATTATATGTTTAGAATTTGAACCATACTGCACAAACAGATATGCACTACAGCATACCTTTGGCTGCTTTTGTACTCTTCACTCTCCATGCAATAAGTGAAGCAGCAACAACAACTGAGCCAACCACAAGGACAACCACTGCAGCCACCACTGCTCCTATGATAGCCTCAGACACTTGGGTTGAGGGACCACCTCCAACAGTTGCTGGAGGTAGCTTGGATGGTGGATACATACTGCCAGAAGTGGATGAATCCACAGCAGTCTGAAGTGTGCATGATGTTGTTGGAAAAAAGAACAAGATGAGGACCAAAGAAAGAGTGGTGTGACAACTGTAAATGGCTAGTCATATAGTTTTGAGGAGCTATCCATAGTACAATAATATATTACACTTACAGTAATGCCATAAATTATCTTATGTTGTAATACATAGAAAATAATATTAGTGGATACCTCCTGAGACAAAGGCAAGCTAGATAAGTACAGTGCACGCAGTAATCATAATATGAACCCCAGCGACAGGGAGCTATATACAGTAGGATTTTGGCTATATACAGCTTCTCCAATATAATATATAAAATACAAATATATATATATAAAAGGATGTGCTGTAGGATGATGCCAAATACATACGGTTTCAGACATTGATGTAGCAGCAGGCACAACAGCAATAGGAGTTCCTGAAGAAAGTGTATCAGCCACTGTCACTGTGATGACTGAGCTCCTCGTGACATCTGGTACTGTACATAGCAAGCATAGAAGTTTACGGTAATGATATCGTTAGGCTTGGGTTGTAAAGGTCATATCATAATAAATACATACAGCAGAACTTGTCCGTGTCAGTTACCAAACATTTCTAACACCGAGCTCTTACTACCATAGTGATCAAAGTGGTGTTGATCCTCTGTAACTTGCGCTGGTGGTTTCTTCTGTCATCAAGTTGTGCAAGGACCTTGTGTGTGTGTGTGTGTGTGTGTGTGTGTGTGTGTGTGTGTGTGTGTGTGTGTGTGTGTGTGTGTGTGTGTGTGTGTGTGTGTGTGTGTGTGTGTGTGTGTGTGTGTGTGTGTGCGTGCATTGCTTCGAGGCATTATACATATATATCGCATGTGTGATTGATTATGCGAAAAAAGTGGTGTCAGAGATCAGATTGTGGAGACTAGCTGATTGAATCATACTCACAAGGGCGAACAGGCAGAAAAGAACGGCTGGCCTCGTTTGTGTGGTGTCAGGAAACTGCTACTTGTGCAACAGCAGTGGGCGATGTGTGCGCTGTAAATGCGCGAGGAAGGGCACAGCGTGTTTGAACTGTTTGCCGTGGTGGCATGGATCCTGTCAGAATATCCAGCCCAATCAGCCAACCGATCAAACGCCAGACCCCATGATTGATAATCAATGGTCTGCAGCGCTAGCATTAAATTCTTCATTACAACTCGATCGTCTCCCGCCATTTACAGCTGACCGTGAGCTGACCTTCAAGTGGTGTGACAAGGTGAGCGGTGACCGGTTTGCTGCTGATATTCTAGATGCGTAGCTTCTTTGTTCATTGATGGGGAAACGGTGTACTCATGAGAAGGAACTACTCAAGGCGATCCTCTTGCCATGTCTATATATGGCATTGCCATTGTCTTTGATCCAGAAGCTCCTGGGGTTGTACAGGCAGTTGTAGTTCGCTGATGACGCATCAGCAGGAGGAAAGATTACACAGCTGAAAGACTGGTGGACAAGAATGCAAAGCTTAGGTCCTTCATTCGGGTACCATCTCAATCCTTCGAAGACTTGGCTTCTCGCAAGGAACAGAATTTGGAGACTGCCAAGAAGGTCTTTGAGAATTGCGACATATGCATCACATCCACTGGTCAGAGGCACCTCGGCTCAGCCTTGGGGAGTGATTCTTTCCTGAGGGACTTCACGGCCACGAAGATATCCTCATGGGTGGATGCATGAATTGGAGAACCTCCCTGAGGCGGCAAAGACAGAACCACAGGCTGCGTATGCTGCACTCACACATGGGCTGATAGCAAAGTAGACGTACCTCATGAGAACCACCCCAGGCATCTCAGACCACATGGCCCCACTTGTACAGTACTCAGGCACAAATTCATTCCTGCCATTACAGGCAGAAAGATTGCAACAGACGAAGAGCAGCAAATGCTGGCGCTCCCCTGCAGAAATGGTGGGTTAGGAATCATTGATCAAACCTGCTAGTGCAGTCTGTGATATGATGCATCAGTAGAGGTGACAGCACCCTTGGTAGAGCTGATAATGGAACAGAAGAATGCTAACAGCATTGATGTTGTACAGAAGAAGAGGAAGTCAAGGTTAGAAGCAAACCGACACAAAGGAGTGGAAGTGAAAGTGAAGAGTCTGACACTGCCTGAGATACTTGGAAGGGCTGCCAAGCTTGTCAGTGATATGTGAGCATCAAACTGGCTCACAGCAATGCCACTAGAACGCCATGGGTTTGTACTTCACAAGGGGGCATTTTGGGACGCCCTGTGCCTGCGGTACGGATGGATGCCAAAATGTTGCCAACCAAGTGTGAGTGTGGGAGCGCCTTCGACCTCCATCAACATGCCCTAAACTGTCCCAATGGCGCCTTTCCCATACTCCGACATATTGAAGTGAGAGATTTCACAGAGAAGCTTCTTGCTGAGGTTTGCCCTGATGTAACCCTAGAGCCAGATCTCCAACCTCTTGAAGAAGAGTCTCTTGATTTTGCCTCGGCCAACCATGAAGACAATGCAAGGGCAGACATCCGAGCCAGAGGATTTTGGGGCGGGAACTGTCAGTGCGCATTTTTGATGTCAAGGTTTTTAACCCAAATGCGCAATCCTACAGACGGTCATCCCTAGAGTCATGCTTCAGGCGTGAGTAAATGCCAAGAAACGAAAATATGAGCAACGCATCATTGAAGTGGAGCATGGCTCATTTACACCCTTGGTCTTCTACACCTCAGGCGAAATGGGGAACTTGGCATCCATGTTCTACAAGAGATTGGCTTCACTCCTGCCAGAGAAGAGACGAGAGGCCTATTCATCCACACTGGACTGGATCCGCACCCACCTCAGTTTTCCCTGCTCCGGTCTGCAATCATGTGCATACGGGGAGCTCGATCAAGCATCAAGCACGTTGTGAAGGGATGTGACAGCTCCGACCTCGTCACAGCTGAGGCCCACATCCACGAGTCACAATGACACTTGTAGTACGACATCCAATTATCAGAAAATGACATGTATCGGTTCCATATATCACCACAGTGCTATTACCTGTACTGAGTTCTATTATACTATCTCAGTATTACTGTACTGTACTGTACTGTACTGTACTGTACTGTACTGTACTGCATTTAACTGTCCAGTATATAGGAGTCTTACAATGTGACTAACTGTACTTCAGCGGCATACAGTATGTCAGAACCACTTCCCTATCTGTGTGGTGTCTTTGGTTGATGCATGGTCACTAGTATTCTACCAGTGTCTTCTTTCATGTCTTTTCATTCCACAATCTGCATAGACAAAGTCCAACCTTCTAAAAGATGATGCCCAAGGAGTTTCCACAGAACGTTTGGCAGAGACGTGCTATAGAGGCCATGTACAAAAGTCACAGGTGATTCTGCACATCTTTTCCACATCTTACAGTGATGCCACAGTACCAAATAGATTTCTTCGATCGATTAGGATTATGTGACCAATGGGATCATACAATACCTTTGCCACCATGTATAGCCTCAAAAGCATATTTAATTAACTATTTCTCTGTTTTAAAACTCTAAAGGTTCCTGTGGTTTAATGATATACACTCCAGTAATCTCTCAGTTACATTATACTGTAAATATTATCATGCTATCTTGTATGCAACTTGTACTGTATTTACGTATGTTGTTACAATAGTAATGTGCTCACCAAACACAACTGAGATTTACGGAGATGGTCCCACAACAGAGCCAAGGTAAGTCATGGATGAGGCAGGACTTCCGCACACACACACACGCACAAGCACACACACACACACACACACACACACACACACACACACACACACACACACACACACACACATACACACACCTTGAACCTTGAACCTTGAAAGAAGGCCATCCATGGATGATGCCTTTCTGTCACAAAGTGACAGACTGAAACAAATGACTAGGTTTGACTGAGCACAAGTGTTCTCATGTTTTAACAGCCGATGTTTAACCTGTGACGCCGACGAGAACAAGGGCGACCGTCACGGTTGTTTGATTGGCTAGTCATTCTGTTCAGCTCTAGTGCAAAGTTAGATATACCCTGAGAGTTTGCAAGACTACTGCAGGGCAGAAAGAACAACAGGACCTTTCACACAGCAACTGACAGCGCCAGAACGAATACTGCGCGATTCGAAGGTCCTGTTCACAGCCAGCTAGTCTTTCTTGAGTGAGGTGGCAAGTCTCACGTCAGACTGCCCTGGGCTGGAGGCCGTTTGGTGCCTGGCCGTTGTCGGCCGTAGTTGGCCTCCCACTCGGCAGCCAAGCCAGGTCCAGGGGGTGCGGTGGGAAGGTGGTTGAGGAGGGCGAAGACACCTACGCGCGTCGCTGGAGCACGGTGGTCCATCACTGTTCGCGGAGCGGCACTCCTTGCTGGCGAAAATCCTCGACACGCGAGCTGTGGTTCCATTAGGCGCCGAGGAACACGTCCAGCAGAAGCTACGAGCCAACTCCGTACGAAACAGCCTGATTCTTTAGCCTCCCCAGCGAGCACGTGGTCTTTGACCCGCCATTTTGGATGACACACGCACACACACACACACACACACACACACACACACACACACACACACACACACACACACACACACACACGTACTATACATGGCACATGTGCACCTAAACACACACAAGACACATAGACACCTTCTCACAGACACTATGCCACCACATATGAACTGAATATGACACAACCTCACTGCACACAGCTACTACCAGGTGGATCATTAATTGGGATGTACCTCTGAATGTGGCAGATGCACCACAGACTTGATATGTATATTAATTTATCACAATAGGAGAATGTAACTATTGCCATATTACACAGACATTTTCTAGATAAACAGTTTGATTTTCCTTTGAACTTGAATTCAACCTTGTGAAAGCCCCTTGTATCTATGGTATACTACTTGTATCCATTGCCCAGACAGAATAGTACTGCCATTGAATAGTACTGACATGGCATTCATGCAAAAAACACTCACCAAACACAACTGAGATGTACGGAGATGGTCCCACAACAGAGCCAAGGGAACTCAGAGAAGAGGCACGACTTCCCCCAGTAGTGTACATGGTAAGGCCAACACCAGGTAAAGTGTGAGGTTGCAACTGTACACCAGGCACATAGAACCCAACCATGTCTCCTGCCATCACTGACATGGACACTGGAACAGAAGCTATCCTCTCATCTGCTACTGTTTTGGTGTACACCACCTCAGTCACGCTGGTGTACTCTCCTGCACCACCTGAGCGCCATATCTGAAGGTTCACAGATTGGCCACTGCCTCCACCCTCCAGTCCCACCTTCCACTGGGTCACAGTACCATCACAGAAGAAGTTGAGTTCTGGTATGATGTACTGAGTGCTGTCAGCTACTCTCTCACCACAGACCAAATTGAAGTCTGCAAACGCACTTAGACAACCTGCAGCAAGAGAAGTTGTGATTTACTTCAAGGATATACAAAATACCAGTTAGCTGGCATACTTGTCGCTACGGTCATTGGTATAGCAGCAAATGTAGCCATTGGGGAAGGTGAAGCAGCTAATGTCATTGATAGGATGGAACTGCTCGTCACATCTGAGGATGCAAGACGGGATAATGCTGTACTACTATGTGAGACACTTGTCGCTACTGTCGTTGGTGTGGAACTGCTCGTCACAGCTGGCACTGTATATGGCGGATATAGAAGTAGCAAAAAAACAAAAATGAAGAGTGCGGTTCAACAGCAAGAGCAGTGGGCATGCTAATTCTCTAAACATAATGTCATACTAGGTATAGAATAAACCTGAAATTACAAGTTCCTAAAGGCTCTGAGGTCCCAAAACTGAAGCAGGATTATGCTCTTTGGCCACTTTCACCATCACAACCAACTAGTCCAGCAGTTGTGCCATGCTCATAACATACACTGAATACACATTGCGCACTTCCACAGTAAGTACATGCACACTTAGGAAAAGTAAACTCCACCCATCCACTGTGACAGGTCAAAGACTGTCAAAGGAGTGGGCTGGCTAGGCCTACACTCGACAGCCTTGGGTGAGTGGATGCTGGGCTCCATGGCAGTACAAATGGCCATTGAGGAACACCAAGTAGACTGGACACCGTAGGCACTAGTGGCAGTGATGGTCATCCAGTCTGACTGTCAGCACAAGAGACCCCACGGGGTGTGGTGGTAGGACGGGTGTTGACAGGTAGAGTGACACAAAGCGAATATTGCGCAGCAATGGTCCTGAGGGTCAAAACTCATGACAAAAGCGGCACCTGCTACTGTCAGGGAGCTGCATCACTGGCTCCAAGTGTGCCCTGTGTCTGTAAAGCTCCATCTGTCAGCAGGATATGCGCCACTTCCAGCGAATCACCCTTAAATTTGCTGTCTTCCAGTGAATTCAACACACACACACACACACTATATACAACACACATGCACCCAAACACACACAAGACACATAGACACCTTCTCACAGAGACTATGCCACCACATATGAACCTGAATATGACACAACCTCACTGCACACAGCTACTACCAGGTGGATCAGTAATTGGGATGTACCTCTGAATGTGGCAGATGCACCACAGACTTGATATGTATATCCATTATTCACAACAGAAGAAAGTAACTGCTGCCATGTTACACGGACAGTTTCTAGATAAATGATTTGACTTTCCTTTGAACTTGAATTCAACTTAATGAATGCTCCTTGTATCTATGGTCTAGATAGAATAGCACTACCTTGCATCCATGCAAAAAGCACTTACCAAACACAACTGAGATGTACGGAGATGGTCCCACAACAGAGCTAAGAGAACTCAGAGAAGAGGCAGGACTTCCCCCAGTAGTGTACATGGTCAGGCCAACATCAGGTAAAGTGTGAGGTTCCAACTGTACACCAGGCACATAGAACCCAACCATGTCTCCTGCCATCACTGACATGGACACTGGAACAGAAGCTATTCTCTCATCTGCTATTGTTTTGGTGTACACCACCTCGGTCACACTGGTGTACTCTCCTGCACCAACTGAGCGCCATATCTGAAGGTTCACAGATTGGCCACTGCTTCCACCCTCCAGTCCCACCTTCCACTGGGTCACAGTACCATCACAGAAGAATTTGAGTTCTGGTATGATGTACTGAGTGCTGTCAGCTACTCTCTCACCACAGACCAAATTGAAGTCTGCAAACGCACTTAGACAACCTGCAGCAAGAGAAGTTGAGATTTAATTCAAGGATGTACAAAATACCAGTTAGCTGGCATACGCCAACTGCTTCTCATGCACTACTACATACAGTGCACCTACTATTTCACTAGTGTCTACCACCACTGCACATATTAGAAGAATCATTTTACGATTGTGCTTTTCCATGTCATTTGCATTTCTAGAAACAACAGCCCAGACCAGTATTACCTACCATTTCCATTTGAGACAGGTATAGTCGTAGCACAGGAAGGAGCACTTGGTTCTGTAGGCAATGAGAAATGAAATAGTATCATTTATTGGTTATACTTATGTACAAATTGAATTTCATTGGCTACTTTCATAATACAGAAAACCAGGCTGATGTCATTAGATACAGTAGCTGGTTACAAGGACACCACATATACACTTCTCTCCAATATGAGTACAGACAACATACATACAAATAGCTTTATAAGTTTATCAAAATTTCCTAAATGCACAATAGATTACTACTATAATATTGTAGAGGCTCATTGCTACGGCTTCATATAGCTGAGATGCGTTGATGAGCTTTCCCGTAGCAAATAACTGCAGCGTACAACGTTTTGACTGCGAAGGTCATTTGTACCTAAAACGTTTCATACCTGACGAAGATCTTCGCGGTCGAAACGTTGTACGCTGCAGTGTTTGTTATGTGAAAGCTCATCATCACAACTCAGCTATATTACTATTACACATAAATGCATACAACACATTGCATGAAATTGTGTTAATCACATGCTCGCCAAAATATGATGCATTCATCTTCTTTAGAAAGGAATTAACTGAATTTTAGGGTTAATAGTGACTTAAAAAGTTTAAATAAAAATTATATACTCAGTACCTCAGTACAATCTCATTTCTTTGAGGATCGGCTTTTCCTAAATATCAGTGTTTGTCCTAAATAAAGTTCAAGTTGTTCCTTACAGAACATGCAAGACCTTTTGGGCATCCTATGTGAAGATGCAACAACACATGGAGCATGCTGTCACAAGTGTACACTATTTAATACCATTTTACGGATGATACTTGGCTATCAGAAGCTATGCTGGGCAGATCTGTCACTTCCAAGAAATGACAGAGATAAAGTGCAACATAAAATCAAGTCGGGTGTCTATACAATCACCAACGAGTCGGGTGTCTATACACGATTACTATTATTTCACTTCTCATAGCTGTGCATACACCCACTTGGCTTCAAACTCTATACAATCTGCCTGGCTACTCCTTGCTATCTAGTACTATAACCCTGGGCCAGACTGCCGCACTGCTCCACTGAAACAGTGCTGAGATGCCTTGGGAGCAACATATCAAAATGATTAGCTGTTAACAACAGCAAATTGGCAAGCCTCACATTGTGCATGGGTGGTACCAAAAGGTACTAATTTAACTAACTTTAACAGGCCTATACTCATTTTAATGCAATTAGGGAGCAATGCAATTATCGCTAAAGTTGTCCCTGCAAAACACTGTCTTCACAAATAACAATGACTGCTAAGTTAGTACTGTACATTAACATTCATTTCTGTGCCCCACTAATCCTCTTGAAATGTCTATCTCCAAAATGTCTTCATTGTCCAAGTCGTATGTCTTCTCTGCCTAACCCAACTCTTCTGCTGTATTACAATCCCCTCAGTTGCTAACTTACAATCCACCTACATAGGTTCCATTCCAAGAAACCTTCTTTGAAGAAACAGACGGTGCTGGAAATGTTGAAGTCACTGCATAATTTATACAGCTTGTATCTGTGCCAGCAAACATGATCCATTTCTCAGCCATTGGACCTCACAGTCAATGGGTCAACCAAAACTACATGCAAAAACAAGTCATCTCATACAAACGTACTGGAGTGATAGGGCAATTTGACAGTGGCTCGGCCCTTAAAGACATACAGGGTAACCTTCAAATGAAATCCATTTAGGTTTGGTGTCTCATAAGCGTTGTACAATTTTTTCATGTCTGAAAAGTGTCAGCAAAGTGTTATTACAGGCTGGAATAAAGCTAAAATTCTAGCACTATTAGATAGAACTCTACTAACCTGCCACCTATACCCTTTCTTTGCTTCTACAAAACATGTTAGCTAGTACAGTCACTGTATTTCATATCACTGTATACTACGTATCTCTTAAATTAACCATTATATTTATTACTGCTGCTTATCACAATCTGTTGTGTTCTATAGTCCTTTAAAAGAATACATAATTAACACAGTAACTATAATAACGCAAATACCACTGACAGAAGTAGTACCTCTTTAAATTAGTAACCTTACGGTAAGCACTGAACAACATAAAGAATTGTAGAAGTTGCTAACTTCACAGCTTGAAAGGGAAGTGGTGACATGAGAAAAAGAACAGACTGAGACCCAGCGCCCAAACTCAGGACCTACGATCTAATGCGAAGTTTCAGCCATGTGAGCCATTGATCCTGGTCATGATCCTTCATCTCTAATCGCTGTGGGTTTGGAGATGAAGAATCGTGACCAGATCGGTGGCTTGTATGGCTAAAATTTCGTGTTAGAGAATAGGTCACAAGTTCGGGTACTGGGTCACGGTTCTTTTTCTCCTGTCACCACATGTACCCTGTCACGCTGTGAAGTCAGCAACTTCTACAAGTTACACACCAGCTTGCAAACACTTACTGACAACATAGGGAATTAATGAACATTGAATATCGAACTACAGATATACAAGGAGTGAAAAATGGCGGAAGGCAAGCTGCAGCGGTTGAGGAGAGTTGCACAGAATTTGCAGGCGAAGAGGGTGCCTGACAAAGCGGAAACCACTGATGGAAGAAAGGAGAAGGATGTGGAATCTGGTGGGGAGGAGGAAAAAGTGCTGTGCTTCTGCAGCGAAGATCGTGAGTTTGGGGAGATGGCTAGTTGTGAGCTCTGTTCGGGGTGGTTCCATTTTCACTGTATGCAATTCAAAGAGGACGTGGATCTGCTGGTGACGAAAGATTTCGTGTGCTGCTTCTGTCAGGCATGCAGAACTTTGTCTCTTTTGTGAGAGGTGGAGGGTTTGAGGAAAGAGGTGAAGGAAATGCGTGAGAGGAGTTCAGCGGAGAAGGGTGAAATACTGACCAATAGGAATGACGGCAGGGCAGAGAGGATACCCGACGGTCAGTCAACAGGGACGGACGAGTCATCGTACAGCGCGGTGGTGAAGATATCAGGCAAAAAGAAGCAGCCACACAAGGAGGATCCCAAACCGGTTAGCGCTAGCCCTTGCAAAGAGATAGAGAAGAGGGGGCAAGTAAGAAAGAAAAAGCCAACAACTCACATCAGTCAAAGGAGAAGAGCGAGAAGATGGTCATCTCACAAGCAGCGAGAGGGTTTGGGAACACTGTGAAGATGACAGCTACGGAAGAAGGCAGAAGAAAAGGCCACGCAGAACGGGGTCAGAGTGCACAGGGGAAACACATAAGGGGAGTGAGGCAGGTGTGGGGGACGAAGAAGCAGGCATCTTGTGGAGACATTGCTAGAGAGGTAGGGAAGACCATAGGCAACTTTGGGAGAAGGTTCTCAGTGATCAAGACAGTGGGAAAGGTGAATGAGACAGGGAAATGGTTGTTTATCATACGAGCACCTAAGGACAAGCTGCAGTTGTTGGAGGAGAAATGGGCACATGATGATTGGAGGGTGACCAAGGTCACAAAAAAGGCAGCTCATTTTTTAGGGATGGAATCTGTGTTGAGACAACACAGATGAGGGGTAGGTTATCTGAAAGGGAAGAGGGGTGGGGAGGAGGAGAAGGGGAAGTAGGTGATGAAAGGAAAGACCAGGAGCAAGTGAAAATGACATTTTGAAATGTATGTGGCTGGACTGACACAGATGGAGGGGAGGTGAACAGGGGAGTTAGGGATGATGACATGAGAGCAAGAGTACTGGAGTACTAACAACCCGACGTAGTAGCCTTGGCGGAAACGTGGTTGAGAGGAAAGGAGGGTGTCTGAGTGAAGGTGGTATGGAAGGAACAGGAGGTGTGTGAGCAGGAAAGCAGTGAGAGGGTCTGGAGGAGTAGGCTTCTTGATGTGGTGGAGATACTAGATGATGGGGTAGAAGATGTGTTGTGGATCAGAATGCAGGACAGAAGTGGTGTGAATGATGACTTGACTGTAGCCGTATGCTACTTACCACCGAAAGCATCCAGTCATGGGGGAGGTGTGGAGAGCATGTTGCTATCGTTGGTGGAACAAGTTAAGAAGTACAGATCTACGGGGAGAATGGTGATATGCGGTGATTTCAATGGGAGATGTGGGGGCTTACTGGAGACTTAGGAGAGGGAATGGAGTCGTCAGCACATGGATGAAGTGAAGAATACCCAAGACGAAGCACTAATTGACTTCTTGAAAGACACGGGGTTAGTAATAGTGAATGGCAGAAAGGGAAAGGATGCATTCACCTGTGTATCCAGCAGAGGTCGATCAGTAGTGGACTACTGTGTGGCGCCCACAGACTGCATGGAGGCAATTGACAACTTCAGAGTAGTAACAATGAGGGAATGCATAGAAGAGATGAGAGTACGAGGAGAGCCAAAACGGATACCTGACCACTCATGCCTAATGTGGGAAATCAAGGATGCTGTGAATGAGAATTTGCAAAGTGAGGAGAATGGATCAGAAGACAGAGAAGTGACAAGGCTGAGGTATGAGATCCCAGAGAATTATCTAATGGAGGAGATGGATAACATCGATCATCTGAGCAAGAGACTGCAGGGGGTACACATCAGCCAGGAGGAGATGGACTCCATCTATCAGGACATTGTGGACATGATGAAAAGGAACCTGAAAGAGGTAGTTCAGAGGAGAGGGGCAGAGAAGAGGCAGGGTCAGGTTTGGTTTCACAAGAGGGTTACAGAAATTGAGGAAAGCATTCAATAAGGCAGAGAAGCAGTGGCTGGAATGTAGGAATGAGGAACAGAGGAAAGCACGCAGGGAGACCTACCTGAAGATCAGAAGGTCGCATAACAAAGCAGTGAGAAGAGCGAAGAGAGAGCATGAGGAAAAGGACAGTGACAGACTGGAGGCAACCCTGCGGGACCCAAAGAAGTGGTGGTGGCTCCTGAGTAAGAAAAAGGTTACCAGCAAGAAAGTAGCACAGGTAGACATGAGCAAGGTTATTGATAGAGAGGGGAAGATAAGAGAGGGAGACGGGGGAAGGAAGGTATGAAAGGCCCACTTTGAGCAGCTACTGAATGAGGGGGCAGGAGATGTTGGGGGCCAGAGGAAACAGTAGTAGATGATGACATCAGAAATGAGCAGTTGGACAATGAGATCACAGCTGAAGAAGTGGCAGCAGCAATGGGGAAGATAAAGAGGAAAGCAGCGCCCAGGAAAGATGGCCTGACAGCAGAGATGGTGGATATGGACATACTACGGAATCTGTGGGGATCCCTATTTAATGCATGTTAGAGAACAGGAGTAGTCCCAACGTGTGGAAGGAGAGTGTGGTAGTCCCTGTACCGAAGAAGCCTAGGACAGGTCCCTGCATCCCAGATGATTTTAGAGGGATCGCACTTACGTACTTCTGTGGTCTACAAAGCTATGTGTACTGTCATACTGTCATATATGAGCGAGTGGTGAAAGTGGCAGAGGAAAAAGGGTTGGTGTCAGAGGAGCAATGTGGATTCAGGAAGGGGAGAGGATGCAGAGATCAGCTTCTGACTCTAATGCTTCTGGGGAAGATGAAGATGACAGCTAAGAAGAGGGGAATGTTTGGGGCCTTCATTGACCTGAAGAAGGCATATGACACCATCGACCAAGCAAAGCTATGGGTGCATCTGCAGAGCATGGGGCTAGGAGGAAGGTTGATAACATTCATGGAAGCAGCATACAAGGACGTGAAGTGTGAGGTCAGGGTCGGAGAAGCTATGTTAGAGGCATTTGAAGTAAGAGCAGAGCTGCGGCAAGGGTGTGTGTTGTCGCCTATTCTATTCTCGTTGTATATACATTGATGAGATTACAACAAGACTGAGGCAGAGAGGGATGGGGGTGACACGGGGAACAGGCTGATACCAGCTCTGCTGTTCGCAGACGATATGGTGCTTTTGGCAGAGGATGAGAAGGGGATGGGAGAAAGCTTGAAGGTGTTGCAAGAATGGTTTGTGGACTGGTCATTAAGGGTGAATGGAAGCAAGTGTGGGGTAATCCACTTCAGAAGGAAAGGAGAAGAGAGGAGTAAAGCATCGTTCAATGTTGGGCAGGAAGCAATAAGAATGGTACAAGAGTACAAGTACAGTATGGTGCATAGAAAACCTTACGATAATTACGTTTGCCGCTTAACGCTTTCGCCGATTTGTCTCGGTTTATCCGTGAAAATTTTCGGCTAACACGTATTGGTTATCTGTTAAACGGTAACGGTTAATAGTAAATAGTTGGCGGTATACAAGGGTATATATATATATATGTAGCGAGCGCAGTGACCACGCACACGTTGAGCGATAAGCAGCGATCCGTGAAAACATTTGCCTGGAGAAATGGACAAGGTCATTGTGCGATATTGCAACAACTACTCAACACCCTACGACGGTAAGGAGTTTCTGGAGTAAGTCTTCAAGCTTCGTAGGAAGGAGAACGCGGTGGGGAGCCTGGAGATCGGCGTTAGCTTGAAGCGGCGTCCACTTCCTGGAAGACGACAGAGGGCTCCATTCATCTTGTATTTCCTGATCGTATCCCATACTGTCTGCTTTGAAACGATATATCTTTCTGCTGCCAGGACTTTGGCCACGTTCGCGTACGATAATCATCGCTCGAAGTACAGTTGCACAATCCGTTGTTTGCTATACGCTGATAACACCATTCTCTGTCTGTTCTTTTGTCACACTGAAAGCTGAGCTGTACAAACTACATACGCCCTTAAATTGCGAACTACTACGTTTCGCTAACGATTAACCGTCACTTGCTAACGATTATCGTTTCGCGATTCACCGTTTGATAACCTTTAAACGACAATAACCGTAACGGTTTTTGGGTAGCGTAATGTTTTCTAGGATGTGTGGTGGACGAGTACTTGTGGTATAAGAGCATGATCGAAGCAAGGGCAAAGGCAGGGATGAAGGCACTGTATGCATGGCTGCAAAGATGTAGGACGTGTGTGGGAGAGTTGAGAAGAGGAACATTTGAGAAACTATTGGAGATGCTGGTTGAGTCAGTGGTGATGCATGGAGCAGAGGTCTGGGGATGTTGCAGACAGCTTGGGAAGGTTGAGCAAGTGCAGTTGCGAGCCATGCGAATCTTCCTGGGAGTTGGAAGGCTGCACCCCAAAGTGTCGCTACTGGTGGAAATGGAGGTGTTACCATTAAAGTGGGTAGCGAAACTGAAGTGTGTGGAATTCTGGTATAGGGTAATGAAACAAGGGGATGAAAGACTGGTGAAGCATGTGGCGGTGGAAGCTTGGAAGCAGAGAGAGATGAAGTGGATGAAGGACCTAAGGCAAAGCATACGAGAGATGGGATGGGGGGAGGTTAAGCTGGAGGATGTTGAGAAGCTGAGCAACTTACAATTGAAGGAGATGTTGAAGAGCTGTGCATGGAGAGAAGTGAGGGCGTCTTGGGAGCAGGAGATAAGTGAGAAGCCGAAGCTGGAAGTGCTAAGGATGATTGTGGACAAGCACTGCAAGGGGAGGAGTGCACAAATAGAGAGCAAGGAAGTAAGGAGGATGGTCACTAAGCTAAGAGGAGGGACAGCACAGCTGCGCATTGAAACCGGAAGATGGAAAGGGGAAGGTAGAGAAGAGAGAAAATGTAAAGAATGCAGTGGGCAAGAAGTGGAGGATGCAAAGCACTTCCTTCTAAAGTGTGCAAGATGGCAGGATAAGAGAGAACTGATAGAAAGAGTGAAGGGCACCCAGAGAGGGGGGAATTTGAAGCAGCGGATGATGATGGGAAGTTGGCAATGATCTTGGATGGCGCGTGCAAGGAAAGAGGAGTGGAGATGGCGATCAGAAAGATGTGGAAGAAGAGATTTGTGTGACGGTCAACAATTCTTTGTAGTGTCTGAGTAAACTTTTTGTGTGTTTGTTTTTCTTGAACAGTGCCTCATGGGGAGCAATCCCCAGTGGTTGTTTTGTACGCTGCACGTGTGCACAAAAATATAATAATAACAATAATAATAATAATAATAATAATAATAATAATAATAATATACATACACAGATCTAGAACTGAGGACAATACATGGCATGCCACAAGATATCTAGTACACTTACCAAATATGACTGACACAAGAGGAGATGCGCTTAAGGTTGTAGCGCTGCCACTGAAAGTTGCTACTGGAGATTCACCTTCAGTACTTCTCATCATTCCTCGCAGGAGGGTGTGGTCAGGAACTGGAACCCAAGCCACTCTAAGCCCCTGACCACCAAGTCTAGGTATAAAGAACCCAATCAGATCCCCTGCTGATACAGTCATGTTTGTGCAAACCTCTGATATTGTCGCAACACCACTGTGGCTATAAACAGTCTCAGCTGCACGCATGAAGCCTGTTCCAGTAGGTCGCCATATCTGCAGGTATACTTGCTCCGCTGTTTGATTTTCTGTTCCAATCTTCCATTTGGTCACAGCTCCATCACAGGGAAAGGTGAGGTTTAGGGATATGTACTGGTAACCACCCTCTGCTCTGTCATTTGGTACGCACTGGAAATCATAAAAGGCTCCTAAGAAAATGACCACATGAAATACGAGGCATTGCTATTAACATTAACAGTGAGACTATTTGTAAACTGTATGCATGTGCGCAGCAATATATGTATGTCATGTGGCCACATAGGATTTAATGCACTGAAAACCTATGCAGAAAGAACCCCGACCCGGTGCCTGAACTCGGCCTATGCCCTAACACGGAGCTTCAGCCATGCAAGCCACCGATGTGGCCATGATTCTTCGTCCCCAATCGCCATATATATACAGTCATGGGCGGGCCGCAATGCTGTGACCACTTAGAACCTAATCGTGGCCACATCGGTGGCTTGCATGCATGGCTGAAGCTCCATCCGCGTTAGGGTGTAGGCTATGAGTTCAGGCGCCGGGTCGTGGTTCTTTTTCTCCAGTCGCTACTTTCAAGCTGTGTAGTTGACAAACTTGGACATGTTACATACCAGCTTGCATAACACTTACTGACAGCATCAAGTTGGCTGATAGGGGCAAATGATTCAACAAAGACTACAGTAAAGTAACAAGGCCATTCACCATCATGGTAGACCTAATAAATAACTACATAGACTTATTGAATAGTGGGGATAGCTGTAGTGAACTTCATACAAGTGAGACAGCCTGTCACTCTTAGACTACATAGACTAGAGATTATGGTAGAGCAGCATACGTACTTCAAACCAGCTTGTATGTATATATGTACTAAAGTTACGAGGGACACATGTCTAGCATGAATAGCAATCTTGTGACCCATTTGAAGGTGTGCCTGCTGATAGAGAACTCATGCAGAGCAGGCGTTCATGCCAGGCATTTGTGGGCCCTTATCATGTGTACTGAGTCTGTTGCATTCATTCTCAGAATAATTTTGCATTTGTAGGCCTCTACCTTTAAATTGTCTGTTCTCAGAATAATTAGAATTATCTTGCTAGAGTGGGATAGTATCGCACCCTACGTATATCCAGCCTCAAAGTCCTTGTCTGAGACTTTTGTCTACTCACATACCCACCCTATATATACAGGACCATGGAGGTTACCATTGCACGAAACATTTTATAAACCTCCTTTACTAAATGCATACACTGGGGCCAAACAACATAGATTCAAGCAGGGCAAGTGCCATACTTCTTCGCCCGTGCAGTACACTGTCATTTCTTTCTTTGTCATCAGCCTACACCGACCCAGTCTTCTTGGCTCTTTACATCACTTGCATTGCTAGTCCCTTCCAATGCAGTCGCCTAGCCACCCCTCTGCCAGGTCTTCGTGACTGGACGTTGCTTCTGAATGGCAGGCTTGGAAGATAAATTGCCGCCCTTCCACAGAAGCCACTACTTTTACACTTTCTCTCTTCTTCTGAACGAAAACTTCCCCATTCTTCACTACTAGTGCTGCCGCTCTCGTTTACGAACAGCACACTTTCGGTCCTGGGTAATGGCGTAGTCTAAGATAGCCAGACCGTGGCGAAAGTTAACAACAAAAATACAGTCACCTGAGCATCACGTGCATGAGTGGCATGTTCACAACTAGCTGACGTACCCCATTCTCCTGCCTCCATTTGCGATGACATCATCGCGAGGATGTCATCGCAAAATGGAGGCGGGAAATGGGTCGTGCTATTATACGTCAGACTAGTTCGCACCAGGTGCCTGACCCAATAACCACGGGGATATTAGATACGCTAGTCTACATGCGGGATTTAGTGTCAGATGTAGCAAAGCCTACATACTTAGCAGATCGCTACACAGTTCGTGTCCGTGCGGCATCTAAACCGTGAAAGTTGTTCCCTAGCCCAAATTGATGTAGACGAGTCGGCAACCCACGCGCCTTTATTGCCGGTTGCCGAAATGTCTCATCGTTGAGTTAGCTAATTGTGGGCTAGTGTATACAAACAGCTGCTCTCAGCGAATGAGCCTTCCAAGCCACAAGTCAGTCAGAATAGGCTGCCACCCGCGATCCTAGTATAAAATTCCTTAACCTTCCTTATGCGGCTAATTGACTATATATATATACCTCCTTCTGCCAGATTTGCCTCTAAACCCCAGGCGAAAAAGAACAATCCACCAGTCATTAGCCACCAACACACTGCCATCTTCGTACCATAGACAGTAGAGACAGGGATTGGCAACTCTCTTGTACTGTTGTATTATTTTATACTGTGTTTACTGGTTATGCATCCGGGTTAGACTGACACCTTGTTAAGTGTTATAATGTGATTTTTGGCGCGACCTTTGAAAGAGAGATTTGGAGAAGGGACAGTTGTGGAAGAACAAACCATCAGGGGAAAGTCAAAAAGCACTGCAAACCCACAAAAAGATAGCTCAAGGTCCCTTAAGGGCTAAAGAGTGGATAGGTGTTGATAACAACAGACACATACACACAACGACACTGCAAGGCTCAATGATTGATCATGTTACCTTGTAATAGGACTTTCTGTACCTCTACTGTCAATGACATTGCATGTATGCTCAAAGGGCTTAAAGAACAATACTGTACAGTCCCTGTAGCATGCCTTTAAACCGGTTTTGAAGAGATTTCTCTTAATTCTGGTGTGCTGTCAGGCCTCATAGTGTACAACTGCTGATTATTAGTGTGGTGTAGTTCTGTACCTTTCCTGGTTGTGAGAGGGTATTTCAGATGATCTTTATGACTTAGACCAATCCTATAGTGCCTTCCAACTCATATTTTGATTATGCTAAGTATCCTGAGCAAAGTACATAGGTAGACAAAATGACCAATTTTGCATTTCAATCCATTCATACAAAGCAACGAAATGTCAGACCAGCTCAGGAAACGCCTAATCACACGATCCACATCGTAGTCTTTCGTTCTGAATACTCGTTTTCTGTGTCCCAAAGTCTCTGAAAGCGTCTGTTAGCACGTTAGGATCGTCTTTAGCATCTCGGCGGCGGCGCAACGCCATTTTCATTGCGGCAAGCGAAGGTCAACCGGATGTAGGTGTTAACAAGGTGTGAAATCGGGAGTTGCCAATCCCTGTTCTCTACTATCTATGTTCCTACGAAACTTCTGATAATATAATATACCGTATAGCTGGATAATTTGACGGGGATTTAAATTTGACGGTTTGGCGGTCTCGCCAAATTAAAATCCCCCAATTTTGTACGCTTATTTTATACGTATACTAACCGCATAAAACTTATCGCATAATACTGCGAATACGATGTCGTCCGTCAGCTATATACCGAGTATGGCGTTGCTGAAGTATCTGGACAGAAAGAGAAGCGCATTACCAGACGAGCGAGCCTGTAGCTCTACATCGCTGACGGGAAAGGACCTCAAGCTAGCTAACCAAGCAGTGGAGCGGTGCCTACGCAGACTTGGCGACGTCAGTGAAGCCGAAGGAAAAGCGGACGAAGTACAACGACTACACCCCGGAACAGCGAGCAGAGATCGGCAGATGCGCGGCAGAGATCGGGCCCACAAGAGCTGCCACACATTTCTCCCGCGTATTGAATAGGACCTTCCTCATTACCGCGTGCGAAGCCTGGGGAAGGTTGTCTACGCTTATGGCCTGCTGACTAACACTCTGATATATACGTTCGCACTAAACGAAGTTATGGTTGGCTTGTAGCTACTGTCATATACCAGACCGAATGACAGCGTACACGGCCATTGTTGACTCGATGACGTCACTTGATCATGAGCTGCAACACCGTCAAATTTAAATTCCGCCAATATTAAATAAACCCAGTTTGAAGCCAAACCGTCAAATATAAATGCCGTCAAATTTTCCGTCTATACGGTATATTGTTTGCCTTGTTGCATTCCAAAGATGCTGCGTGTGCATATAATCATACATACATAGGAAGATCTGATCTACCTATGTTTCCATCTGGGCTGGCGGTTGGGGTTGCGACCCGAACCTGCCGGCCTCTTCCCATCCAGGCTGGCGGCTAGGGTTGCGACCCAAACCTGCCGGCCTCTTCCCAGCCAAGCTGGCAGATAGGGTTACGACCCAAACCTGCCGGCCTCTTCCCATCCGGGCTGGCAGCTAGGGTTGCGACCCAAACCTGCCGGCCTGTTTCCATCCGGGCTGGCAGTTAGGGTTGCGACCCAAACCTGCCGGCCTGTTTCCATCCGGGCTGGCAGTTAGGGTTGCGACCCAAACCTGCTGGCCTGTTTCCATCCGGGCTGGCAGTTAGGGTTGCGACCCAAACCTGCCGGCCTGTTTCCATCTGGGCTGGCGGCTAGGGGTGCGACCCAAACCTGCCGGCCTGTTTCCATCTGGGCTGGCGATTAGGGTTGCGACCCAAACCTGCCGGCCTGTTGCCATCTGGGCTGGCGGTTGGGGTTCTGGAGGGCTCTGGATGGATTGCAGCAGCTGGATCGCCACCTGAATTAATTAAGACATTAACTATTTGTGGACTGTTGATCTTGTTAGCTAGTTACTTGATTAGTGCTGCATGGGGCAGCGTGGCCCTAGTGTGCTTCGGCACATGGTGCACTTTAAATGATGATATGATATGATATGATATGATATAGTATAACATACATTATTAGACTCTCATTTATTAGAAGAAATCAACGCAGCAGAGTCCCTCAGTTCCTTTGCCCTTTCCATTGCTGCCTTAACAGCACTGAGGAGGGAGGCCCGCAGACCACCCCCTTCCAATGCATGGATACCATGGATGGTCGTCCCTCCTGGAGAGCAAACTGCCTCCTTCAGCTGCAGTATATAACACACAGAACAAGAAGACAAGTACAATGCTATCAGTAAGAGTGACGCCCATACACGTTCCTTGCACACAGAGCCACCTGCCTTTCATAAGTGCATGCAAGCCATGCAAATAATGTGCACTGTAATTATATACTGAATGCACCACAAACATCCAACGTTGTGCACAAAGAAATAACACTTCGTCGTTTGTGTGCTGTATGAAAGGTGCAAACCAGCTATACTGTTGCCCATGCTACAGTCATACTAGTCTACACGTCATTGCCACATGCACTGCTATCAGTACCAGTGACCCTTACTCAGATTCCTCGTACACAGAGCCACATACTTTTCATACAAACCCACACTGAAGTTCAAAGCCATATCAAATGTGCACTAAAATTACTAGGCATACTCATAGCGCATAAGACATGCCTCGTGTGCAAATGAGTTAATTATATATTATGCAGAAAAGACGTAATGTGCCAAGATTGTCTCACTGCCGCTTTACCTACTGTCTCGCCGTCGCTTTGTCTATTGTCCAGCTCACTTTCAGATGGTCCTTAGATGGCTATTTCGTGCACCAGCAGAGTGTTATCTAACATTTGTAGAAATGTAGAGGTTCGAGTGTGAATCTGCGGACGATACGGACGCTGAACAGCTGGTCACTGCACATTGCACCAGCGCACAGCAGACTATAGCGAGCCTGCTACAGCGAAAGCCGATCGACTGGCTGCAGACCACATGCAGAAGAAATGCCACAGAGTGGAAGAAACCACTGAAGGGCGTTCTGCGCGGCTGCAGAGCTCTATACCATTCTGCTCAAGGTGCAGTCATCAGCTTGTGTAACTGTACCAGCCAAGCTTGTGCAATTGTACTCTCTGCTTGCGTAAGGTGCAAACACACACACACACATAATCTATATTAATATACATAGCAAAATCTCAAATGGGACGCGATCATTAGCCTTGCTTCGCTCGCTGACGCTTGCCACTCGGCAATTATAGAAACTACAAAGCTTCTGCACTAGTCTGGGCTTGTACTGAACACAGGTAAGACACTTTCATCTTGTACATAAGGGTAGAAATTGCATGCTAATACAACTTGCTTACCTCAGCAGGATGCTTCTTTGAGTCACGAGTGAGAGCGGCTGCACCCTAAGAGACACATAATAGGGTGACCCTGTACAACTGTCATATGATATTAGCAAGTGTGCGCTACAGCAATCACACACAGCATGGTCTTCCATAGAGCACAACACTTAGGAAATTAGCATATTTGCATTCCTGGACATCATACGTACCAGCATGGTGTAAACTGCCATGTCCTGAGCAGCACCTCTGGGCAGCCCAGCTAGCACACCTGCATCAGCCATGGCTTCTAGCACCACAAACATCTAACATTGTGCACAAGCAAGTGAAAACATTTACACATACATATGTGGAATGAATTTTGATTTCCTCACTTAATTTCCTCTTGTACATTTGTGTGTATATTCATGCATACACTCACATAAGCAATACCACTGCCACTGCAAGCAGTAACAGAGTCCATCAGTGTACGATTTTCGGGAACACTAGCCAAGTCACTTTGATAAATTAGACGTTTCGGCAGCACTACGGCTGCCTTCATCAGTGAATAATGACACTTACAAGCGGGTGTGTATAAATAGGGATGGTCACGTGAGGCACAGGTGGATACAGGGAGCAGAAAAGGCGGGGACAAAAATTAAAATATGCATGTCACAATAACACTATACAACTGGAAACGGGCTAAAGATGTGTGTGTGTGTGTGTGTGTCAGTCAGATAGCATGGTTGCATAGTGACTTGGATAGTGTTCCCGAAAATCGTACTATGTCCCTACCTAGCCACTCAGGCCTTTACTGCAGAGTCCATCAGTGACTCAGGTAGCACCTTACTGTAGCCCAGCAGAGCAAAGAGGGACATCAGAAGGCCCACCGACGGGGTTTCCAGACATCCTTGTTCCACTCCCAATACACACACACCAGAGCAGATACTAACTGCAATGTTGGGCACACATCTAACAAAGTGGAAGGCCTGTCCTGAAGCGGGGGAGCCCACAGATGTGTAGGCCTGCAGAAGGCATGGTTACACAACGAGTATAAGATGCATAGTGCGGTATATGTACAGGGTCCTCTATAGTTGTAGATCCAAACAATACTATATACTATTATTATAATAGGCAAATTGTCGGTGTATACTTCTAAGAGATATGCTGTGTCGGCTTTCTATGCAGTTGGTTAACCACTAGTCTTTGCTAATGTTGACCACAGGTACTCATGATGCCTACCTTGTGTAAATCCTTAATTGTAACTCCTGCGACCACAGAAACAAGAATCTTGGGGGAGTACTGGCTCAATCCAAGGGAGTACTTGCTGAGTAGCGGTAGCGCTTGGTGGGGCTTCACTGCCAGAACAATGACATCCACTTCTCTTACCATGTCCAGCACATTGTCCACACACTGCACACCAAGGTCCTACTAAGGTACATGGCAACAGCGATGTGGAGGGCAACATGATGATGAACAAGCAAGACATCGAATAATAAATTTACCTTCATTCACATGCAAATCCCAGAAGGATATAGCATTAGTGCATATACAAAGCATTGTTTGTTGCAATCCTCAATGCAGCAAAAACAGATCATTAATTAAAGCAGGATGTTCAAGCTACTACAACCATACCCTCATTAGGTTCAAATTTGGAGAGGTGCTGGTGGGGGCTACAGCAGCTATATTGCTGGGACTGATGACACCTGTGTTGACGGGATCAAAGAATGGCCGTTCTACCGAATCAGTGATACGCAAATAGGTATATAATTATATATATATATATATATATATATGCAATTGAGCTGTCTGTATCCTGTGTCTCAAGCCCCCTAGTGATTCCATAATAAGGAAATAATGCCTACAGCTGAAGTAGAAAGCATACAGTGCGATCTGTGTACCTTGATAGTACCTAGTCTAGCATGATATTTACTAGAAAAGGCACTACCACAACTGCCACTGCAATGGACTATCGTGATACATGCATACTTCCATTCAGTGCATAGCCAGTTAAAGTAACAGCATTAGCTACATAACTAGCTATAGCTAGCTAGCTTTGCATTCAGTAGCCAAATAGCTAGCTATGCCTTCACTTTGCAGTATGAAGAACACGTCGCTCTACTTTGCTGTTGAAGACTTCAAGATGGCACCAGATAAACTTAAGTAACCCAATCATATCTACCCCAAACAATGAAAACTATAAGCTAATTAATACAGATAAGCTAAATAGCTGGTGCGGAGTTGATCATACAAGAACAAAGTACACTGGACCTCAGCGCACCTCTCCAGGAGGTATCAACTCCTCACCTGAAGAAATGAACCCGGAGGACATGGCCTGCGCTATTTTCCCAGCTCCCCAGAAACCGATCTTCAATGACGACAAACTATCGGTAGCCATTTTCTACGATTATGCAATGTGCTTAGCAGACTTCAGTACACATTTGGGAGAGAGGAGCGATCTTCACCTAGCTGCTACAATAAGTGATCGAGGTAGCCATACGTGAAGCAGGAGAGGTCCATGGAGTCTTGCAAAGTGCAAAGAAGGTAGTTACGTAGAAAGAAAAATGGCAAAGTGAGTGACATGTGACTTTGAGAGAGAGTTCAGAATACTGCCTACCATGGCCACATGTGGCCAGACATAGACAAGCTGGAGCTGTACAACAATGCACAATTCCTGAGGTGAGCAGCACAGTGGGCTAATGTTGCAACGCTTTTCCCTGGAGAATGTGATGTGTTTCAATGCTGAATTGTGGATAAGAGAAACTGCCATCACTCAGATTTTCTCTGAGCTAGAGGAGGCACATTCTCGAAGGACGTTCATTTGTAGAAGACTAGGGAGGTTGCATGAGGAGCTATATGCTCAATCGTGGTGAGAAGCTCCACGCAGAGAAATGCAAGTTGAAGGACAAGAGTGGCTTGGGAAGTATATAGCGTGCACAAAAGGAGAATGGGAGTAAAGGACCAGGGGAGAGTTGGGGAGGGGAGTTTTTGTATAGGAGGGAAGGACAAGGGAAGGGAGAAAGAGATTGAGGCTATTGATCGAGGGAAGGCCCTGTCATGAAATTAGACTGGCTATATGGCTATGTACATATGATTGTGTAGCTGATGGAATCGTTGAATGTTCTGCAGAGTGTGCTGTTGGCTGGGGTATGTAGTGTATGTATAAAACTTTGCTTCTCTCTCGTTCTAATGCAGAGCCTGTTAATATGTGGTGACCCTAATGATTTGTTGACTGAGTCACTGGACGCTGCCAGGTATTGTGAAGAAGGAGAGAGGTGAGGTCCCATTACCTCACCCACCGCACAATCCCACCAACCTTTCCAAACCCATCCTTGTTGTGTTTTACACTACAAGGTGTAGTGAATAGTATTATATATTATGCAGTCCTTTATATATAATGGATGTAAAGAGGAAAATGGTGACAGAGAGTGAGGCTACTGTTAGAGGTGCAGGTGCCTCTCTGGATGGAAATGTGTGAAATCTTAATCTGTGGCTATCTTCCACCAACCAAAGCATTGGGTCAAAGCAGTGCATTTGGGCTGAGTTATTAATTGCTGTACATCAGTTCCATGGATACTGGTTTCATATATCAAGTACAGATGAACGTTAACAAGCATTTATCAACTGTTAACAGGCAAATTGTTCTTGAGCAAGACATATATAGCAGATCAATGTAATAACGGTTACATAGGCCTTTGTTGCCATCTGCTGGCATGAAAGTTATTAGGCATGCTGGAGGTGATAGTAGGATGATTATTTTGGACGATCAAGCACGCCAACAAATGACTCTTTACTTCACAACATTCGACCAATGAGGTGGGAGAAAAATGAGTGGTACACAACAACTTACAACATGGACTCTGGGTCTTCCCTGAGTCCAGTCTGGAACTCCCTAATTAGGCATCTAGAGGAGTAAATAGTATATGACATCTGATTGGTAACCTGTGCTTCGCATTGTATACTTTACATACCGTATATGTCTGAATAGAGGCCCGGGCCTCTATTTCTTTCCAGGCAATTTTGACCCGGCCTCTATTCGAGCCCGGCTTCTATTCGAGCCTGGCTTCTATTAAAGTACATGAAATTTTTCAGTAGTTTTCCGTTGTCTACGTGCGTGCGCGAGCAGATGGCTGCTAGTCGAGATTCCGCACGCGCCTAGTTCAATCGTAAAAGAGAGGCAGCTAGCACAAGACTAACCTGTACTGGCATGAAAGTCCTTTGCACTAAATAACGATCTGGCCTGCTGCCGAATCATCTTGCAAGGCACGCGATTACTCGGACTATGCAGTTCCACTATCCAGCTGAACAGCGCATCCTCAAGACAAGTGTGGTGATTAGGAGTATAGAACATGTAACGTAGAACATGTAACATAACATATAACTGGAACCCTTGAACTAGAACATGTAACTCCTGTGATTTGTTGACTATTTAGTACTGTACCGTGTTTGGGACGCAATGTATGAATTGTCTATTTAAGTTGAAGGCACGTGTTGTGAGTGCCCTTTCTTTGCTTGGTCTTGAATTATTGATCGAATCTATACGCGGCTCATTGTGCGTTCCCGAGGAGAAAGATACCACAAGTGGCGACGAAGGTGCTGGAACTTGCGGGTGCACCGTCTGTATCATGGCAGCGTCAATTGGCAGCGTGGGAGAGTTCGCGCCTGACCAAGAGGACTGGACACAGTACGCAGAGCGTCTGGGGCATTTCTTGACGGCTAACGGCATTGAGGAGGCTGGAAAAAAAAGAGCGGTGTTATTAACAACGATTGGGCCGAAGGCGTACAAGCTTCTCAGGACCTTGGTATCACTGGAGAAGCCGGGAGACAAGACGTACGATGAGCTAGTAGCTGCCATGCAACAGCATCATAGCCCCAAGCCGTCAGCCATCGTTCAACGTTACCGATTTAATTGCCGGTTACAAATTTGCACAAATCGTACAAGAAACAGCTACAAATGTCCACTAGTTTGGACAATTGTTACATAACACAATAGCAGACAGTGTTAAAGCCTACATGGCTGAAATATCCTGCACACTTGTAATTGATTGTCCCACGCACAGTAATGCTTGAGATCAATTTAACCTCATTAACTGTAGGAACAACATAGTATATGCAGCAGTCAAAGCAGTCATAGCAGTCATAGCAGTCTATAGGTGCAATACATGACATTATGTCATCACTGGCAGAGGAATTGAAAATGGACACTGGAACAGTTTTCTCTCATATCTTACTACTTTAGTATACACCACCTCTGTTACTTTGCTCAGCTGCACCCACAGAGCGCCATATACCTGATGGTTTACATACTGACCCTGCCTTCACAATTAAGTCCCACCTTCCGCCAGTACCGGCCATTACAGAAGAAGGTCTGGTATGATGTATTCAGTCCACCTGCGCTCTCTCACTACATATCACCCTCTCTAATGCACCTACAGGAAACTGCAGTAAAGAGGAGCAAAGTGAACCTGCAGGGCCGAGATTGTCATGTAGGCAGTAATTGTTGCAGTATCAATATACTACACACTGCATGTGTATGACAACTTACAATAACACATTTCTACTTTCAAGCATATCTGTCTGTTCATTTATATGCACATTTGCACAGTGTACACTTTTTGCTCATACTGTATATTAATTATAGGTCTATTGTGGAGCAATTAGAGAGCTGCTTGTGAATTTTGCTGCTAATTACGTATGGACAGTGTCGTAGGATGTTAGGACCCTCCTTTCCATTTTATCCAAGAATAATTGTACCCCCTGGATGAATGGACCCCCTTGTGAAGGATATATACTCCTGGTCGGCTTTGTAAACTATATGAGATCTTTGCTATGAAAATTTCACTTGTGGCTCTTCGATAAACCGTACGGGTCAACACTGTCTTCACACAACTTGCATTGTATATCTCCCTATATATAGTCTTCCATGTCCTCAACGCATGCAGCACAGCCACAGTGCAGTAAACCTCAAAATCGTGCACACGGGCCGGGCATGTACATACATTGCAACTGACCTTTATAGCAGTGCAACATTTTATATATCTCCTTTCCTTTGAAATGGCATTATCTATAGTAGATGTTGTGACAGTTGCTTAGGACGTTTGCTAGGGATTTCGAAGGGTCCCCATTTCCACACATTACACCGGGGGGGGGGGGGGGGGGGGGGAGGGCAAGTATTATATACCTGGGGGGGGGGCAACCATCCACGGACAAGGTTGCGGTGACGTCATGTTATACACCTACGCACGCAGCAGTATGGCTGCGGGGAGACGCCCCTCTTACTACTCGATCAATAGTTCACGGTTCTCAGGCTTGCTAATAGCAAACTTGGTCATTAACAACACCAAACTCGGTAAGGGTGCTTATGCGACTGTATACCAGGCTGAATGGAATGGCACTCCTTGCGCTGCCAAGCGCTTCCATCAGATCCTCCTCGAAGACGAGGCGCCTGGAGGAGCGGAGAAACTCCTGAGCAACTTCGAGACCGAGTGCCTCACGTGGTCCACTCTGCGTCACCCAGGCGTAGTCCAATTCCTGGGAGTGTACCTGGAGGAAGGCTCTTGCTTGCCGGTGCTAGTCATGGAGATGATGGACACCAGTCTGCGAAAGTTCCTCGAGGATCACAGGAAGGAGGATTTCCCCCTCAACTTAAAGGCATTCGTCCTCCATCAAATCACCCAAGCGCTCGCCTATCTGCACAGCAAGAGTCCACCTCTAGTCCACCATGACCTGAGCCCGAACAATGTACTCCTAAACAAGGGGACCTTTGTCACCAAGCTTACCGACTTTGGTATGAGCCATGCTGTCAACCCATTTGTAAACCAATCGACCTCCATAAAGGGAACAACCGCATTCATGTCTCCTGAGGCCCTTCAGAGCCCCCCACAGTACAATGAGAAGCTGGATGTGTTCTCATTTGGCAATGTCATTCTCTCCACAATAACCCATATATGGCCAGAGCCTTGTCCTCCCACACACTACAATGGTGATCAGCTATTTGGACTGGATGAGTTTGAACGTCGTGAGCAATATGTTGAAGTTTTCACTGCTCAGGAGAAGCAGCTATTTCTCTCCACAGTTCGTCAGTGTCTTGAGAACTTACCACACAAGCGTCCTTGCAGTGTGACACTCGTAGAAGAGCTGAGACACATTGAGTCAACCCTCTCAAGCGACGACCATGTTGCTACTCCAGCTGAGCAAGTTTACCAGCAGCTGTTAGTCAAAAATGAAGAATGCAAGCAGAAAGCCAAAGTAATTAAGGACAAGGATGAGGCATTGCGAGAGAAAAATGAGGCATTAAGGAAGAAGGATGAGGCATTGAGGAAGAAAAATGAGGCATTGGGTGAGTTAAATGAAACTTTGTGGAAGAAGGAGGAGCTGATTCGGGACCAAGATGAAATAATTCTTGGGAAGAATGAGGCACTGCAGCACCAAGACATGGTAAATCGGAAGCTGGATGAGGCATTGAAAGAGAAAGATACTACCATTCGTGCACAGCAAGATACCATTCGTGCTCTACAAGCTTCAATTAAAATGCAGCAAGATATGATTCGATCTAATCAAGCTGAGATTGAGTATCTGAGAAGTCCACTGACAGCGGCTCAGAAGGTGAGCTACAATATCTGTTTTTAGTGTGTACACACTTATCATACTCTCTGTTGTTGTGTGTGTACACTTGTCCGTCACTATTGCCTAAATTCTGCTAAATATTAGCATTCTTGACTGGTCAGCAGCTTCCAAACAGCTGTGGTGTTAAATTGCTGTTATGTTTGGAAACAGAGGAAAGTCACTCGTGCAGAATGAAAATATACTGAGAAATGGAAGAAACTGTCAGCTAGACCAGACTGCCTTTTTATACAGCAATGTAAGTGCATGGACGTCCACTGTAGTGGGAGAGAACGCAGTCTGGTCCAACGAAGAGCCGTCGCCTAGCAGACGATTTCTTTTTCTCAGTACAATTAAGTGATGTAATGCCAGTGCATGCATGCGTGTGTGCATTCATGTGTTAGCATGACATGTATTTGTGCACGGGTGGGAGTGGATTGTGGACATCCCACTGTCTTTGAAGTATTGATACTCTGCAACTCCACCTGCAGGTTCATTCCCCCCCCAGGGACTGGAAGGAGCTTGGCAAGTGTAAGAAGGTCATCAAGCATAGTCAAGATCATGGTTCGCCATATTATGCGGTAGCAGTGAGCACTGAAGGTGTTCTAGCTGTGACAGATGGTGAATACCATTGTATTCATCTTTTAACCAAAGAGGGTACACTTGTGAGGTCTATTGGAAAGGGAATGCTTGGTATCTCCTTGTTTGGACTTGCCTTTGATCTGCAAGGGAACTTGTGGGTGACAGACTGTGTAAATAACAAACTAGTGAAACTGTCCCAAAATGGCCAACTTGCTAAGGCAATTCACCGTACAGGTAGTGAAGGTGTTCATTTCTGCAATCCTCTTGGTGTCACTGTTAGCCCAGAAGGTCTGGTTTACACCTGTGATTCTAACAACCACCGTGTCACAGTGCACAATGAAGACGGCAACTTTCAGTTTGCTTTTGGCAGACAAGGAAGTGCTCCAAGGTGTTTTGACAGACCTGAAGATATAGCCTTTGGTTCAGATGGCTTTGCCTATGTTGCTGATGTTGGGAATAAGAGGGTTAGTGTGTGGTCTAAGGATGGTACGTTTAAGAGAGATTTCAAGACAAAATGCACACCATACCATATTGCTGCTACCAGTGACAATCATTTAGTGATCCTGTCACGTGCCCACAATACTGTTATGGTGTACACGTTGGATGGTCAACTGATTCACCAATTTGGAACAAAAGGCTCTCAACCGGGGATGTTTAACAATTGTTGGGGAATTTGCATCGATAGCAGTGGATTGGTGTATATAGCTGATGGTTTCAACAAACGTGTCCAAGTCTTTTGAACATCATTTGAACTCATGCTCAAGCTTGCGCTGATAGTGTGTAATTATGATGTACATTTATATTTATGATAGTGTTTTCCACATTTTAGTGCATGTTTGTGTGTGTGTGTGTGTGTGTTATGAGTGTAGTGTTCACAATTATAATTATATTTGATTGAACTTGTAGCCTGGAGTCATATTAAGTTGTACTTTCAACAATATAACGTTTATGGAATGTAGTGTTGCAGTGGATGTGTGTGTAAATTTGTGCAATTTGACCCACACCACTCAAGTCAATATATACCACTCAAGTCAACTGCTTTGGAATGTTACAGTGACACTACTGCATACTATTCTTCCATAGCCCCTGGAAGTCTATAGCTATATATAGCACACTACTTTGCATTGCACACTGCTTCATCAATTAACTGTTACTGGCTGATCAGAGTCCATCTAGACCTCATCACCTTTAGCTACAAGTCGCTCTCTTCGTCATGATTCAATTGCAGTATTGTTTTACGTCTTAACTGAGGACGGTACATCTATCAGGAGTGGCAACGTTTGGTACATGACAACCCTTGTCAGCATCACATGTAGTGTATAGCATTAATATTAATATTACATCCATAGATGTGGTATTACACATAATTCTCATTGACCATTAACATCTATAATTCATAATTTAAGTGCACATCGTGTTCATACAATAATACAAACACCAGGGTGTTCACCCCATATAGCACTATGATTAAACAAATAATTATAAGTCATTAGGGTCTGCTTTCACATTATTCAATCCAATCGCTTTCTATATAATCTCTCCACTTCCCTTCGTATCCGTCCATTTTCACATGCTTTATCAATCACACATACCACCTTGTCTTTACCATCCATCTCTTGCCACCCCTCCATAACCTCATTCATTACCTTCACCATCTCCTTACTCTCCTCTGCCATACCATTACAGTGCAGTAGAAAATGCTCTACATCTTCCACTTCTCCCTCGTCACACATCTTACAAATTCGCTTATCTCTTCACCGGCTATACTCTGTAGCTGCCACGCTTAAAGCCTCTACCCAAACACTTATCACTATCAGCATGACCCTGGAGGTATATGTCAACCTAGGTGTAGCCAGAGGGTGCAAGTCTACCCGGAAGCTTACCAGTCATGTGTACAGTTTCGTATCATGTGTGGGCTATAAAGATGTGTTTTGCTAGTGTTTGTGGTAACCTTGGTGGGGTGGGAGTGTACATGCCAGCTGGTGTACCGCAGACACTTGTCACGTGTACAGCTTCACATAAAGAACACGTACATCAGCTGTGCTTTGCTATTTGGTCAATTATGGTTGTCACATGCACCTTTAAGTGCACATGATGCCTGAGTGTGTCCTTCTGCAATGCAGGGGAAGGGGTGGAACTGGAATCAAACCCATGCTACTCAGCTGTAAATATTCAAGAAAACTCAGTTTATGAGCCAATCAGTGGTGAGGACAACCACTTATCAATAATATAGATGTGTAGATTTTTTCTGTGAATAACTATTCATCCATCCATTCACGCTGAACTTGCAAATGTCCCAGCACACAGGTATACTTACATGATAATTAGATTGCAATGACTGAGGTGAAAGTTGCTCTGACAGTAGAAATACAGTGGGTTACCATAATATTTCAACTCCATGAAGTGCTATATGCACATTGCACCTGACAGAGGCCTGTAGTTTGTGGTTCAACTGGTTTGTGTATAATATTAGTATACCATTATCTAACTATTAACTTCTGCCCATCTGTACTGCTACCATTACATCCGGAAAGTAGTGAGTACTGTGATACTACAATTATACTTTGAACACTGATGTGAGTGAGTGTATAAAAGGTACTCACATTATACTGGCTTTATTAGTCACTGGTGTTACTAGTGCATAGAATAGTGCCTGGTATAATAGAGAGGAGGGACAGCATGCATTTCTCTTCAAAATGTATAATATTATATGAGATTCGTTGATTGTATATAGTATGATTCTGTATACAGTACATACACATACACACAATATGATTATATGTTTGCTTCTCTTGTCTTATCTGCAGCCATAGGGAGTGAGGAATATATGTAATTTGTGCTTAATAAGCAGCATAGTTAGTAGTTTGCTTATTGCCAAGGTAGAATGTATACAATTCCATTTACTGTCTTGCACAACACAAGAATTCTATCCATGTCTGTTCAATTAAGTCCAATCACTCCTGTAATTCCATCAGTTTTGTATCTGATGTTGTCAAAATGTCCTGCAATTAACAATCATTTGTCAATGCTATGTAAACTGCTCTTTATATATCAGAAGCAAGAATTCCATTGTTACACCCAGTGTAGTGTTTACATCTGCTTCAATCTAACAGAACAGGCACAGAATACAGCAATCATGCTATTCTAACTTAACCTACTCCTACTTCCCCCCTATATATATAGCTAAACGGTATTCACATGCATGCCTGTGTTTATCCCAGCACAGTGCATTCAGCCATGGCTGCATGCATGTGTGCCTTTTGACACGTCTATGCAAAGCATTGTTGACCAGGTATTGGTGCCTTCTTTAGATGTAGAAGCCATCAGTGTGATTGTGCTCTTTAAGGCTAAAGCCACACCTTGAAGACTCCCAGCATGCAGGCAGCATGGCCTTAGGAGTGCTATTTCATTATGCACTTGATAGTCTTTAGCTACAACGGCTGAATAGAGCACACGTTTCTTTGAACTTCCACTGATTATTGTATCTGAGCCCTAACTATGTATAGGTATCCTAGCAACAGCACAGTCATGTAAGCCGTGATTGTGCTTCTGATCTTATGCTATGTCTCATGGTATATACCAGCAGGAGGCAAAGGTTTGCAGTGTACCAGGTACAACACTGTTAGAAATGTGGTGTGATGATGACACTGTTAATTGGTGTGAACGGTCTGCCACAGGAGTCACACCACTTTCCAGTGTGATGTTCTCACCAGTTAAATGAGGTGTGAGGACCACACTCTTTGGAAGGAGTGATGCTCACCATTATTGATCACCACAGTGATAATACATAAGTGACATACGTATCATGCACTTCCTACCCAATTGCAAGTCCTTGTTATAACAATAATGAGTTAGCTATAATCTGTCAGCACTTTTGACTAAGGTCCCTGAGTGGCTTGCCATTTCATGGAACTAATCTGCACGAATAACACCCTTATACATAAACATTAATTGCATCTGTGAACGCCTATATATATGTGTTGTCATGATTGCTTCCATTTGTAAGTAGAAATTAATGAATCTCAGTGCAACATTACTGCTCTCAGGCAATTTCTACGACTTCAACTCCGTACCAAATGACAGAGCAGAGGATGGTTACCAGTACATACCTCCAAACCTCACCTTTCCCTGTGATGGAGCTGTCACCAAATGGAAGATTGGAGTGGAGAATAAACAGAATGAGCTAGTGTACCTCCAAATTTGGCGACCCAGTGGAACAGACTATAGTCGTGTGGCTGAATATATCTATAACAATGGAGTGCCCAGTGATGTAGCAGAATTCAAAGTTCGAACAGACATGACTGTATCAGCAGGAGATGTGGTTGGGTTCTTTACTCCAAGAGGTCGTGGAGAGGGGCTTAGAGTGGCTTGGGCTCCAGTTCCTGACCACACCCTCCTGCAACGAATGATGAGGAGTGCTGATCGTGTATCTCCAGTAGCAACTTTCAGTGGCAGCCCTACAACCTTAAGCGCATCTCCTCGTGTCAGTCATATTTGGTAAGTTATACCATGAAGGTTATTATATGTATATGTGCTACCTATGATGCATTCTCAATTGTCATACATATTACAACCAAGAATAGGTATCGATCAATATAATTTCAATTCATTATATGCAGAACCAAGTGCTCCTTCCTGTAGAACCAGTGCTACAACTACGCCAGCCTCTAATGAAAATGGTAGGTAATATAATAGCAGTTCTGGTTTCTTGTCACCTAAAATAGAAGTGTCCAAACGTACAATGATTCTTCAAATTTGTACTTGAAGGCAGTGGTGGGAGAAATGCTAAAGAAACTGTTGCTGCACTATAGTAGTGCATGAGAAGTAGATGTTGTATATATGTCTAGGCTAACTGGTATTTTATTAATATTTCCTTGAAGTAAAATGTAATTAACTTCTTGCTGCAGGCTGTCTAAGTGCATTTGAAGACTTCAGAATAGTGTGTGGTGGAAAAGTAGCAAATAATGCCCAGTATATATGTCATACAAGAACTCAACTTCTCCTGTGATGGTACTGTGACCCAGTGGAAGGTGGGACTGAAGGGTGGAGGCAGTGGCCAATCCGTGAACTGTCAGATATGGCGCTCAGTTGGTGCAGGAGTACACCAGTGTGACCGAGGTGATGTACAACAAAACAGTAGCAGATGAGAGGATAGCTTCTGTTTCAGTGTCCATGTCAGTGATGGCAGGAGACATGGTTGGGTTCTATGTGCCTGGTGTACAGTTAGAACCTCACACTTTACCTGATGTCGGCCTGACCATGTACACTACTAGGGGAGGTCCTGCCTAATCCCTGAATTCCCTTGGCCCTGTTGCGGGACCATCTCCGTACATCTCAGTTGTGTTTGGTAAGCACTGTACACCTTCTGATAAATATATATTGCATAATACATGTAATTAAGCATGGAATATTCATACTCGTACAAATTCCTCTGCAGGATGCACTTTTGAGCTGCTGCTGCACCCTAACAGTAAATGCAATGGATAGAAGTAACATGACATTAGCAAGTGTGCACCACAGCAATCATTATGGTCCTCCGCATTGAGCACTGTAAAACACAGCAATTATACTTGTGTGCATATCATACGTACCAGCATGGTGTAAACTGCCATGTCCTGAGCAGCACCTCTGGGCAGCCCAGCTAGCACACCTGCATCAGCCATGGCTTCTAGCACTGCACCAAAGGTGGCAGTTTACAGCCTTGTTAAACAGCCTGTTGTTGTACAAACCCATTGGTTTAACAAGGTCTGTTGTTGCACAGTCATAAACTCTGTTAAACCATAGAAACTTACAGTTGTTTAACAAGCTGTTTAACAGACTGTGTGTACCTAGGGACACAAGTCTGTTAAACTACGGTAACCCACTGTGGTTTATAGGTTTTAATTGGCCATGAATATTAGTGTACACTATGAATATGATCACAGTAGCCATGAATATAATCAGTGATGTATAATGGCTACTTATATTTTATTATGTAGCCTATGTAACTGTACTTACTTATATATCTTTATATTGTTGTCTAGACTGTACCACTATACAATTTTTATTACTTTCAAAGTACAGCAGAAACATTTTGACACAATACAAAAGGAAAAAGTTTGTTACTCAAAAAGAAGTGTTGGACACCGTAGGTATCACTCTGGAGCACCTTGAGGATATCTTCCTCTGCTTTACTGGCCAGGGGAGTCAACAGCTGTCTTTTTGCCAGTCTGTTCTGGAGACATATCAGCAACAATTCTCTGCAGGAGTAGAATATGCATTAACATCTGCCAGATGTCTCTCCTTTGTACATCCCAAACCAAAAAGTTCATGTAAAACATTACACACCTTAATCAAGAGGATCACTTACTCCTTTTACTGGTTATCTTGCATCTCAATGAGTCACCGGCACTGAGATTGCACTACAAAAGGTACCACAGGAAAGAAGTGTAAGAAGTTCTCAACACTGATAATTTTAACATATTTCTCAAAACATGCATGTCCGTACCACATCTTACTGCAACTGACGAACAGTTGGAGTTCCTTTTATCATTGTTCTGTTATGCATCCATCCTGTGTGGTACAGAAGCCAGTGCTGTCACATGTAGGGCAAAAGTGTTATCAAGACACTAGTACAGAAGCTAAGTAGCGCAGATAAATACTCACTTAGCTATGCAGAGGAAAAACAAGCTTGAGCTACTCAGTTTCCAGCTTTCGCTAAGGCAGGCTTACTCAAGGTGGTGTGGGCTCGATCTGTCTCCGGGGATCACTTTGCCATTATAAAAGTGCAGGAACAAACGGATGCCTGCCTGACAGATGCACGAACACGAAGGGGATGCCTGAAGCTTAAGATGAATTCAAACTATACCGCGTGACGCGTAACATATTGCGCATGCGCAGCTGCACGTGACAGACCTGTGCGCGAAAGACTACGATAAGTTTCCTAAGTCTGGCGCGTTGTGGGGACACTATCCAAAAGAGTAACAGGGGTGTGGACCATGATAAGCAGAAGCCTTTGACCATGGCTATTTACGACTGCAGGAGCTAATTTGTTGAAATGTTTGCGTCATTGCCCTGGATTTGGGTCTCTAGCTACCAAGCCGAGTGGTTTCAGAAGGGTGTAATTGCTGTAGACTATTGTGTGCATGCATGTTCATGTCTGGCTGCAGGAATTTGGTGCTGCATTCATGTATCGCTGCATATGCTCAGTAGTTAGTTGGCCTATTATTGGTTACTGTGCTGAGTATAGGCTGAGCCCTGAAATCCCAAGGACTGCTTCCTGCTGGGGTAGTGTTGTATTAGCCCTCTTGTATATACAAATTGCTGGCGAGGTCAACCTCCTTGTGTAGTGTGCACGAAGCATGCGTCTTTGTCGTGCTAGTGCTTGTGATTAAGCCATTATAGCTGAACTTGGGTGGAATCCAGCCATCTGTGAGCGGGCTGTATCTGCCTGGAAAGTGTATCATTGTGTGCTTGTCATATTATGCATGCTCAATGCATTGAGCGGACCCATCTGTGAGTGGGCTGTATCTGCCTCGAGTATGCATTATATGTTCTTGCTGTCACTCTCGGCATGAGTGGACCCATCTGTGAGTGGGCTGTATCTGCCTCGAGTGTGCATTATATGTTCTTGTTGTCACTCTCGGCATGAGTGGACCCATCTGAGAGTGGGCTGCATCTGCCTTGAGTATGCATTATATTATTTTCTTGTCACTCTCGGCATGAGTGGACCCATCTGTGAGTGGGCTGTATCTGCCTCGAGTATGCATTATATGTTCTTGCTGTCACTCTCGGCATGAGTGGACCCATCTGTGAGTGGGCTGTATCTGCCTTGAGTGTGCATTATATGTTCTTGTTGTCACTCTCGGCATGAGTGGACCCATCTGAGAGTGGGCTGCATCTGCCTTGAGTATGCATTATATTATTTTCTTGTTGTCACTCTCGGCATGAGTGGACCCATCTGTGAGTGGGCTGTATCTGCCTCGAGTGTGCGTTATATGTTCTTTGTGCACAGCACACACACACACGCACACCTGCTTTCACTCATTTGGAGTGGTGCAGGCCACATGAACAATTTTTTGGGGGGTGGGTATACATACCTGTTGATAACATTGCTCCTTCAATTTATGACCGAAGAGAACCACAGAGAAGGCCAGGAACAAACAAACACCACACCTTGCACACCACACGTGCACCCACACAGTTACAAAGTACAAGCATACCCCAATAGAGCACTGCGACAAATCTTTAGAGTAGATCAATCGAGAAGTGAACATCGCAGCTCCAAAGGAAGTCACGAAAGGTAAGGTTAGGGTTATTAATATAATTAACTACATCTACGCAAGGCAGAGACCTAAGTGCCAACACCAGATCCCTAACTAACCACCTCTCAACTGAAGCAGAGTATGCCACGAACAAGAGAAAATGGTTCTTTCCAAAAATGGCCAGACGACTACACACATTACAACCATTGTGCACGGAACCCGTTACTACTGTGCAGCAATTTGTACGGGTTCAACAATATTTGTATACTCTTGTTGCATATGGAAGCCCATGTGATAATCCCGTTTTCTGCGTATGCCACGGGGTACGTGTTCCCCCATATGTACACGCGTTTTCCCCTGTGATGTAAAATGCACATGGACTTCTCTGAACTGTAGGATTGCTTCAGGAAATGTCACATTTCATAATGCAGGTTAGGTGAAGTATACATAGAGTTTCCTAAACTGAAATTAACTTCAGGAAAGATCGCATTTCCTGCAATTAACCTAATTGCAGGAAATGTGGATTTTTCATTTTAGCATACTTTGTGGTTAATGAATATCATTATTGTATTCATGGGTGGTTTAACAAGGTTTAACTGTATGTTCACATTCAGTCTGTTAAACCATGGATACTAACATGGTATTGTTGGTTAACAAACACTGTTAAACAGATGTAAACTGCTGTGTTTGGTGCAGTGTAGGATCACAAACATTTCACGTTGTGTACAAGCAAGTGACACTTCGTTGTATGTATGTTGTATGAAGCGTGCAAACCAGCTACGTACTCTGTTGCCCAGTGCTACAGTCATACTAGTATACAAGGAGAGGGTACAGGCAGTGTGTGCTCCATGCACGGATCTGAAATTTTTGTCCATGTAACATGGATCCCTTAGCATGATAGTGTTTACAGTTCCCTAAATCGTGACTGAATTGCCTCATTCTTGTAATATTCTTAATAAGGAAAAGTCTTTCCTCTCATGTGTTTGTGGGTGTATTCATGTAGACAATCACATAAGGTATTAGGGGGACCAGACTCACCAAGCTTACTGACTTGCCAAGAGCCATACTGTAAACCCATCGGTAAGCCCATTTCCTCCAAGAAGGGAGCAATAGCATTCAATCATATCCCCTAAAGTTGCGTATTAGTGAATTCCCACCATGAGGATGATGAATGATTAAAACAGTATTTATTAGGTCTTGATAGATTCTCAAGATCTTGAGGTCAGCACTTGACATGCATAATTGGGCCTATTCTGGGACTACCATTGGACCAGTTCTGGGACTCAAACTCAACAGAAAATCTTATCAGTCAGTCGTTTTGACTTACAAGCTACATAATTATGATAGGCTACAACATAAATCCTCATGCGATATAATTATGAATGGAACATGTACATCATCAGTACAGTAGAATGTTAATTTGGGGATACAAAAATAGATCAGTGTTGCAATGAGCTGCCTGTCAATGGTATGAATGTATGGTATATGTGTCTTACAGCATCTATACACTAAGTGTATATACTATGTATGCTCACATACACGCACACACACACACACACAACCCCGAGTTTCATTGTGCTTGTGAAGGCCATATGTAGTCATATTCGCAACTTGGGGCTGCAGAATGGCAACAGGCAAAAGGGATCAGGTACAAATAGTCTGTTTCTCTGCACTCCTGCCTATACTTGTCAAATGTGGAAAGTACACCACTGATAAGGATGTGGAAGGAACACATCTGATTGCTAGTCACCACTCACTAAAGCATTTGCTCAAAGTAGAACATAAAGTAAGTATAAATAACTATCCTATTATACTGTATACAGTATATACACAGTTGGTCTATGCTAGTGTTCATTTTCATGGTGTACATAATAATCATGCTGAACCAGAAGGGATGACTCTCTACCAAATGCAACATCAAGAGCTTCAGGAAGAGCAATACATGCATATTATAGTAGCCCGCTGGTTATTATGAAAGCTTTTACATCTCAGGCATTGAAAGAATAAACAAACCTGCTGCCCAGGCATGACTGAGCCCTGGGCAGCACTTGGTGCAATTGGCCCACAATGACATAGCTACACTCAATATAGAAGTTAATAAGCACACTATGGACGTATATGCACAACTGTCTTTTTGTCCTCACCATGGCCAGTGATTGGCTCATAGGTAGAGGTTGCTTTCACAGCTGAGTAGCATGGGTTTGGCTCCAGTGTCACTCCTTCAACCGCAGTGTAGGAGGTGTTGGCCTGCATAGTCACATCTGTGCTTGCGAAAGAGAAATGTGGCCTGATTTCAGTCAAACCCAACTTTTGATCAAGTGAATATTCTGCATAAAAAATGTATAGCAATGGTATGTAGCATCTTGCTAATTCTAAAAATAATGCTTGCTAATTCAATGTCCCATGGCAGTGCAGGGTAAAGTAAGAAGCAATCGGAAGTAGTTATTCTCCCATGTTAGAGGCCACCCTTGTACTGGACATACTACAATACGTGAAGATGATCAGAAAAACACTATTAACACTTCTTGGTCTTCTGGTGGGGAGTTCCTTTTGTGACCTTTCCTTATCAATTAATAAGATAAAATATTTATAGACTCTCCTTTTAAGGCTGTGTCATCCATTTTCTCTATCCTCTGCTTTCAATCTCTGCTGCCTATCTTCATCAACCTAAAACTTCTCCCTTTCCTATCGTATCAGTCTGTTCAGATTTAGCTCTTGCATATGCATGAGAAATCCATGGATATCAGTGAAAGACCTTTGAAATGAATCAAGATCAGGTTCATATCCAAATTTTTGGGGCACCGGGGTTTCTGATCTAGTCCGCTTCTTATGCTCGTCTTTCGAATCAAGATCAGGTACACTTGATATGTTCATCCTTTTGTAATTTGTTGTGTATCATGCTTAAAGTTCTGTGAATGCTTACCTAACATATATGGACATGGGCTAACATTACCTAACATTTGGTACCAATTAAACACAGCAATATATGGACGTGGGCTACATATGAGCTGTGAATGGGTGTTTAAGCATCGGCACATATATGTACGTATATTATATAGGCAGTAGGGAAGTTATAGACACGAGGTGATTAATGAAAGATATCACTCACTACTTGTCTTCACATAAGCAGGGTTCGGCTGTATCATTGGCCCACCATTCACTGTACTGTATGATGGGTTGTCTTGCACGGTCACTATAGTACTGACTTCAGGAGGAGAAACGTGTTCACCTACAACAGGAATGATAGATTGTGTAACATTATATGTTTAAAATTTGAACTATACTGCACAAACAGATATGCACTACAGCATACCTTTGGCTGCTTTTGTACTCCTCACTCTCCATGCAATAAGTGAAGCAGCAACGACAACTGATCCAACCACAAGGACAACCACTCCAGCCACCGCTGCTCCTATGATAGCCTCAGACACTTGTGTTGAGGGACCACCTCCAACAGTTGCTGGAGGTAGCTTGGATGGTGGATACATACTGCCAGAAGTGGATGAATCCACAGCAGTCTGAAGTGTGCATGATGTTGTTGGAAAAAGAACAAGATGACGACCAAAGAAAGAGTGGGGTGACAACTGTAAATGGGTAGTCATATAGTTTTGAGGAGCTATCCATAGTACAATAATATATTACACTTACAGTAATGCCATAGTACCATAGTACAATAATATTATTGTATTGTATTATTATTTCATGAAGGAGGTAACCCCTTCAGCCAAGGCTGGTATAAATGGGGAATGGGGAAATATCACACTTACAGTAATGCCATCAATTGTCTTATGTTGTAATATGTAGAAAATAATATTAGTGGATACCTCCTGAGACAAAGGCAAGCTAGATAAGTACAGTGCACGCAGTAATCATAACATGAACCCCAGCGACAGGGAGCTATATACAGTAGGATTTTGGCTATATACAGCTTCTCCAATATAATATATAAAATATAAATATATATATAAAAGGATGTGCTGTAGAATGATGCCAAATACATACGGTTTCAGACATTGATGTAGCAGCAGGCACAACACCAATAGGGGTTCCTGAAGAAAGTGGATCAGTCACTGTCACTGTCATGACTGAGCTCCTTGTGACATCTGGTACTGTACATAGCAAGCATAGAAGTTTACAGTAATGATATCGTTAGGCTTGGGTTGTAAAGGTCATATCATAATAAATACATACAGCAGAACTTGTCCGTGTCAGTTACAAAACTTTTCTAACACCGAGCTCTTACTACCGTAGTGCTCAAAGTGGTGTTGATCCTCTGTAACTTGTGCTGGTGGTTTCTTCTGTCATCAAGTTGTGCAAGGACCTTGTGTGTGTGTGTGTGTGTGTGTGTGTGTGTGTATGTGTGTGAGTTAGTGTGTGTGTGACTGTGTGTGTGTGTGTGTGTGTGTGTGTGTGTGTGTGTATGTGTGTGTGTGTGCTGGCCCCGTTTATGTGATGTCAGGAAACTGCTGCTCGTGCAACAGCAGCGGGCGATGTGTGCGCTGTAAATGCGCGAGGAAGGGCACAGCGTGTTTGAACTGTTTGCCGCAAAGGAATGAATCCTGTCAGAATATCCAGCCCAATCAGCCAACCGATCAAACTCCAGACCCCATGACTGATATTCTACCTAATCAACGGTCTGCAGCGATAGCATTAAATTCTTCATTACAACTCGATCGTCTCCCACCATTTACAGCTGACCGTGAGCTGACCTTCAAGTGGTGTGACAAGGTGAGCGGTGACCGGTTTGCTGCTGCTATTCTAGATGCGTGCAGTGAAGTTGTCAAATGGAAAAGCAATGCATTCCTGATTCCTTTTGGGAAGGTCGGAGAACTGTTTGTGTATGAGACATCAAGATTGCTTAGAGCGTTCGGCGAATCCACCCCCCTCGAATCGGTAGCATTCACTGCAGTAATGGTAATGCCCCATCTGCTCCTTCCGAAGTCACATAGCAGATCAAAGGTGAAAGACCACGCGAATTGTCTTGAGAGATGGTTGTCACTGTGGCAGCGAGGTGACATATCCGCCTTGCTACTCAAGGGCAGAACCACCAGAAGTGAACCAACATGTTTTCAGGTGACGATCACACTGAAAAGCTGGCCAAGTCCTTCTTGAAGCATATCAGGCAAGAAAATATGAAATCAGCCCTACGGATGCTATCTGGAATTCAGGGAAGTCCACTCTCGGCCAGGGAAACTGTAGATCAAGATAACCTATATAGGCAGCAAAATGGTTCTTGAGGTACTGAAGGAGAAACATCCAGAAGCTCAAGGGATCAATGAAGTGATATTGATCGAAGCGGCTGAGTTACCTTTCCATCCAATCATTTTTGAGAGTATGGATGGAGAAGCAATCCGAAGAGCTGCTCTGCATACAGAAGGTTCTACTGGTCCATCTGGAATTGATGCAGCTGGTTGGAGGAGGATGTGTACATCCTTTAGAAAGGCTTCTTCAGATCTGTGCAACAGTACATCCAGTGTAGCTAAACGAATCAGCAGTGAGTACTTGGATCCCTCCATCCTGAGCAGCTACACTGCCTGTAGGTTAATTGCATTGAGCAAGAACCCTGGTGCGAGACCGATAGGAGTTGCAGAAGTACTCAGGAGAATCATTAGCAAAGCAGTCCTGGCCGTAATTGGCTGGGACATCAAAGAAGCTGCTTGTGGTGTCCAGTTATGCGTGGAACAAGTGTCAGGCTGTGAGGCTGGAGTTCATGCCTTGCGGGGAATCTTCAACGATGAAGAAATAGAAGCCATTCTGCTAGTTGACACCACTAATGCCTACAACTCCTTGTACCGAAAAGCTGCCCTTGTCAACATCCACTCACTGTGTCCACCTTTAGCGGTAGTCGTCACCAACATGTACAGAGGAGATGCTTCTTTGTTCATAGATGGGGAAACGGTGTACTTTAGAGAAGGAACTACTCAAGGCGATCCTCTTGCCATGTCTATATATGGCATTGCCTTTCTGCCTTTGATCCAGAAGCTGCAGGGGTTGTACAGACAGTTGTAGTTCGCTGATGACGCATCAGCAGGAGCAAAGATTGCACAGCTGAAAGATTGGTGGACAAGAATGCAAAGCTTAGGTCCTTTGTTCTGGAACCATCCCAATTCTTCGAAGACTTGGCTTCTTACAAGGAGCAGCATTTTGAGACTGCCAAGAAGGTCTTTGAGAATTGCGACATATGCATCACATCCACTGGTCAGAGGCACCAGGCACGTAGAGTGACTCTTTCCTGAGGGACTTCACGGCCACGAAGATATCCTCATGGGTGGATGAATTGGAGAACCTCTCTGAGGTGGCAAAGACAGAACCACAGGCTGCGTATGCTGCACTCACACATGGGCTGATATATAGCAAAGTGGTCGTACCTCATGAGAACCACCCCAGGCATCTCAGACCACATGGCCCCACTTGAGGCAGTACTCAAGCACAAATTCATTCCTGCCATTACAGGCAGAAAGATTGCAACAGACGAAGAACAGCAACTGCTGGCGCTCCGCTGCAGAAATGGTGGGTTAGGAATCATTGATTCAACCTGCCAGTGCAGTCTGTGATATGATGCATCAGTAGAGGTGACAGCACCCTTGGTAGAGCTGATAATGGAACAGAAGAATGCTAACAGCATTGATGTGGAGATTGAACAAAAAAGAGGAAATCAAGGTTAGAAGAAACCGACACAAAGAAGAGGAAGAGAAAGTGAAGAGTCTGACACTGCCTGAGACACTTGGAAGGGCTGCCAAGCTTATCAGTGATAAGGGAGCATCAAACTGGCTCACAGCAGTGCCACTAGAATGCCATGGGTTTGTACTTCACAAGGGGGCATTTCGGGACGCCCTGTGCCTGCGGTGCGGATGGATGCCCGAAAGGTTGCCAACCAAGTATGAGTGCGGGAGTGCCTTCTCCATCAACCATGCCCTAAACTGTCCCAATGGCGCCTTTCCCATTCTCCGACATAATGGAGTGAGGGATTCCACAGAGAAGCTTCTTGCTGAGGTTTGCCCTGATGTAACTCTAGAGCCAGATCTCCAACCTCTTGAAGGAGAGTCTCTTGATTTCGCCTCGGCCAACCATGAAGACAATGCAAGGGCAAACATCCGAGCCAGAGGATTTGGGGGCGGGAACTGTCAGTGCGCATTTTGATGTCAAGGTTTTTAACCCAAACGCGCAATCCTACAGACGGTCATCCTACGAGTCATGCTTCAGGCGTGAGTAAATGCCAAGAAACGAAAATATGAGCAATGCATCATTGAAGTGGAGCATGGCTCATTTATGCCCTTGGTCTTCTACACCTCAGGCGAAATGGGGAACTTGGCATCCATGTTCTACAAGTGATTGGCTTCACTCCTGTCGGAGTAGAGACGAGAGGCCTATTCATTCACACTGGGCTGGATCCGTACCCACCTTAGTTTTCCCTGCTCCGGTCTGCAATCATGTGCATACGAGGAGCTCGATCAAGCATCAAGCACGTCGTGAAGGGATGTGACAGCTCCGACCTCGTCACAGCTGAGGCCCACATCCACGAGTCACAATGACACTTGTAGTACGACATCCAATTATCAGAAAATGACATGTATCGGTTCCATATATCACCACTCTGCTATGACCTGTACTGAGTTCTATTATACTATCTCAGTATTACTGTATTGTACTGTACTGTACTGTACTGTACTGTACTGTACTGTACTGTACTGTACTGCATTTAACTGTCCAGTATATAGGAGTCTTACAATGTGACTAACTGTACTTCAGCGGCATACAGTATGTCAGAACCACTTCCCTATCTGTGTGGTGTCTTTGGTTGATGCATGGTCACTAGTATTCTACCAGTGTCTTCTTTCATGTCTTTTCATTCCACAATCTGTATAGACAAAGGCCAACCTCCGAAAAGATGATGCCCAAGGAGTTTCCACAGAACGTTTGGCACAGACGTGCTATAGAGGCCATGTATAAAAGTCACAGGTGATTCTTGCACATCACAGTGATGCCACAGTACCGAATAGATTACTTCGATCGATTAGGATTATGACCAATGGGATCATACAATACCTTTTCCACCATGTATAGCCCCAAAAGCATATTTAATTAACTATCATTAAACCACAGGAACCTTTAGTGTTTTGACACAGTGAAGTTCACTGTGTCAAAACACTAAAGGTTCCTGTGGTTTAATGATATACACTCCAGTAATCTCTCAGTTACATTATACTGTAAATATTATCCATGCTATTTTGTATGCAACTTGCACTGTATTTACGTACGTTGTTACAATAGTAATGTGCTCACCAAACACAACTGAGATGTACGGAGATGGCCCCACAACAGAGCCAAGGTAAGTCAGGGATGAGGCAGGACTTCCCGCACACACACACACACACACACACACACACACACACACACACACACACACACACACACACACACACACACACACACACACACACACACACACACACACACACACACACACACACACACACACACACACACACACACACACACACACACACACACACACACACACACACACACACACACACACACACACACACACACACACACACACACACACACACGTACTATACATGGCACACACAAGACACATGACACATAGACACTTTCTTACAGATACTTTACACCTAACTTGAGGATCATTAATTGGGATGTACCTCTGAATGTGGCAGATGCACCACAGACTTGATATGCATATTAATTTATCACAATAGGAGAATGTAACTATTGCCATATTACACAGACATTTTCTAGATAAACGGTTTGATTTTCCTTTGAACTTGAATTCAACCTTGTGAAAGCCCCTTGTATCTATGGTATACTACTTGTATCTATTGCCTAGATAGAATAGTACTGCCATTGAATAGTACTGACATGGCATTCATGCAAAAAACACTCACCAAACACAACTGAGATGTACGGAGATGGTCCCACAACAGAGCTAAGGGAACTCAGAGAAGAGGCAGGACTTCCCCCAGTAGTGTACATGGTCAGGCCAACACCAGGTAAAGTGTGAGGTTCCAACTGTACACCAGGCACATAGAACCCAACCATGTCTCCTGCCATCACTGACATGGACACTGGAACAGAAGCTATCCTCTCATCTGATATTGTTTTGGTGTACACCACCTCGGTCACACTGGTGTACTCTCCTGCACCAACTGAGTGCCATATCTGAAGGTTCACAGATTGGCCACTGCCTCCACCCTCCAGTCCCACCTTCCACTGGGTCACAGTACCATCACAGAAGAAGCTGAGTTCTGGTATGATGTACTGAGTGCTGTCAGCTACTCTCTCACCACAGACCAAATTGAAGTCTGCAAACACACTTAGACAACCTGCAGCAAGAGAAGTTGTGATTTACTTCAAGGATATACAAAATACCAGTTAGCTGGCATACGCCATTTGCTTCTCATGCACTATGTACGTACAGTGCACCTACTATTTCACTAGTGTCTACCACCACTGCACATATTAGAAGAATCATTCTATGATTGTGCTTTTCCATGTCATTTGCATTTCTAGAAACAACAGCCCAGACCAGTATTACCTACCATTTCCATTTGAGACAGGTATAGTCGTAGCACAGGAAGGAGCACTTGGTTCTGTAGGCAATGAAAAATGAAATAGTACCATTTATTGGTTATACGTATGCACACATTGAATTTCATTGGCTCCTTTTCATAATACAGAAAACCCGGCTGATGTCATTAGATATAGTAGCCAGTTACAAGGACACCACATAAACGCTTCTCTCCGTTATGAGTACAGACAACATACAAATAGCTTTATAAGTTTATCAAAATTTCCTAAATGCACAATAGATTACTACTATAATATTGTAGAGGCTCATTGCTACGGCTTCATATAGCTGAGTTGCGTTGATGAGCTTTCCCGTAGCAAATAACTGCAGCATACGATGATTTGACTGCGAAGGTCATTTGTACCTAAAACGTTTCATACCTGACGAAGATCTTTGCGGTTAAACGTTGTACGCTGCAGTATCTGTTATGTGAAAGCTCATCGTCGCAACTCAGCTATATTACTATTACACATAAATGCATACAACACATTGCATGAAATTGTGTTAATCACATGCTCGCCAAAATACGATGCATTCATCTTCTTTAGAAAGGAATTAACTGAATTTTAGGGTTACTAGTGACTTAAAAAGTTTACATAAAAATTATATACTCAGTACCTCAGTACAATCTCATTTCTTTGAGGATCGGCTTTTCCTAAATATCAGTGTTTGTCCTAAATAAAGTTCAAGTTGTTCCTTACAGAACATGCAAGACCTTTTGGGCATCCTATGTGAAGATGCAACAACACATGAAGCATGCTGTCACAAATGTGTACTATTTAATACCATTTTACGGATGATACTTGGCTATCAGAAGCTATGCTGGCCAGATCTGTCACTTCCAAGAACTGACAGAGATAAAGTGCAACATAAAATCAATCACCACCGAGTCGGGTGTCGATACATGATTATTACTATTTCACTTCTCATAGCTGTGCATATACGTATACACCCACTTGTCTTCAAACTCTATACAATCTGCCTGGCTACTCCTTGCTACCTAGTACTACAACCCTGGGCCAGACTGCTGCACTGCTCCACTGAAACAGTGCTGAGATGCCTTGGGAGCAACATATCAAAAAGATTAGCTGTTAGCAACATCAAATTGGCAAGCCTCACATTATGCATGGGATGTATCAAGAGGTACTGATCTAACTAATTTAAACAGGCCTATACTCATTTTAATGCAATTAGCGAGCAATGCAATTATCGCTAAAATTGTCCCTGCAAAACACTGTCCTCACAAATAACAATGACTGCTAAGTTAGTACTGTACATTAACATTAATTGTTTCTGTGCCCCACTTCATTGTCCAAGTTGTATGTCTTCTCTGCCTAACCCAACTCTTCTGCTGTATTACAATCCCCTCAGTTGCTAGCTTACAATCCACCTACGTAGGTTCCATTCCAAGAAACCTTCTTTGAACAAACAGACAGTGCTGATAATGTTGAAGTCACTGCATAATTTATACAGCTTGCACCTGTGCCAGCAAACATGATCCATTTCTCAGCCATTGGACCTCACAGTCAATGAGTCAACCAAAACTACATGCAAAAACAATTCATCTCGTACAAACATACTGGAGTGATAGGGCAATTTGACAGTGGCTCGGCCCTTAAAGACATACAGGGTAACCTTCAAATGAAATCCATTTAGGTTTGGTGTCTCATAAGCGTTGTACAATTTTACATGTCTGAAAAGTGTCAGCAAAGTGTTATTACAGGCTGGAATAAAGCTAAAATTCTAGCACTATTAAATAGAACTCTACTAACCTGCCACCTATCAAGAAAGTGGGAAAGGTGAATGAGACAGGGAAATGGTGGTTCATTATACGAGCACCTAAGGACAAGCTGCAGTTTTTGGAGGAGAAATGGGCACATGATGATTGGAGGGTGACAAAGGTCACAAAAAAGGCAGCTCATTTTTTAGGGATGGAATCTGTGTTGAGACAACACAGATGAGGGGGAGGTTATATGAAAGGGCAGAGGGGTGGGGAGGAGGAGAGGGGGAAGTGGGTGATGAAAAGAAAGACCAGGAGCAAGTGAAAATGGCATTTTGAAATGTATGTGGCTGGACTGACACAGATGGAGGGGAGGTGAACAGGGGAGTTAGGGATGATGACATGAGAGCAAGAGTACTGGAGTACTACCAACCCGACGTAGTAGCCTTGGTGGAAACATGGTTGAGAGGAAAGGAGGGTGTCTGAGTGAAGGGGTATCAGTGGTATGGAAGGAACAGGAGGTGTGTGAGCAGGAAAGCAGTGAGAGGGTCTGGAGGAGTAGGCTTCGTGATAAAGGAGACATGTCTGAGGCAGTATGAGGTGGAGATACTAGATGATGAGGTAGAAGATGGGTTGTGGATCAGAATGCAGGACAGAAGTGGTGTGAATGATGACTTGACTGTAGCTGTATGCTACTTACCACCGGAAGCATCCAGTCATGGGGGAGGTGTGGAGAGCATGTTGCTATCGTTGGTGGAACAAGTTGAGAAGTACAGATCTACGGGGAGAATGGTGATATGCGGTGATTTCAATGGGAGATGTGGGGCTTACTGGAGACTTAGGAGAGGGAATGGAGTCGTCAGCCCATGGATGAAGTGAAGAATACCCAAGGCGAAGCACTAATTAACTTCTAAAAAGACACAGGGTTAGTAATAGTGAATGGCAGAAAGGGAAAGGATGCATTCACCTGTGTACCCAGCAGAGGTCAATCAGTAGTGGACTACTGTGTGGTGCCCACAGACTGCATGGAGGCAATTGACAACTTCAGAGTAGTGCCAATGAGGGAATGCATAGAAGAGATGAGAGTACGAGGAGAGCCAAAATGGATACCTGACCACTCATGCCTAATGGTCAAAGGTGGTACGGAGGATGGTCACTAAGCTAAGAGGAGGGACAGCACAGCTGCGCATTGAAACTGGAAGATGGAGAGGGGAAGGTAGAGAAGAGAGAAAATGTAAAGAATGCAGTGGGCAAGAAGTGGAGGATGCAAAGCACTTCCTTCTAAAGTACGTATGCAAGATGGCAGGATAAGAGAGAACTGATAGAAAGAGTCTAGGGCACCCAGAGAGGGGGGAATTTGAAGCAGCGGATGATGATGGGAAGTTGGCAATGATCTTGGATGGCGCGTGCAAGGAAAGAGGAGTGGAGATGGCGATCAGAAAGATGTGGAAGAAGAGATTTGTGTGACGGTCAACAATTCTTTGTAGTGTCTCAGTAAACTTTCTTTGTGTGTGTTTGTTTTTCTTGAACAGTGCCTCATGGGGAGCAATGCCCAGTGCTTGTTTTGTACGCTGCACGTGTGCACAAAAATATAATAATAACAATAATAATAATAATAATAATAATAATAATAATAATAATAATATACATACACAGATCTAGAACTGAGGAAAATACATGGCATGCTACAAGATATCAAGTACACTTACCAAATAATATTTATGACTGACACAAGAGGAGATGAGCTTAAGGTTGTAGGGCTGCCACTGAAAGTTGCTACTGGAGATTCACCTTCAGTACTTCTCATCATTCCTCGCAGGAGGGTGTGGTCAGGAACTGGAACCCAAGCCACTCTAAGCCCCTTTTCACCAGATCTAGGAATAAAGAAACCAATCACATCCCTTGCTGATACAGTCATGTTTGTGGCAACCTCTGATATGTTTCCACCACCGCTGTTGCTATAAACAGTCTCAGCTACACGCATGTAGCCTGTTCCAGTAGGTCGCCATATCTGCAGGTATACTTGCTCCTTTTCTTGATTTTCTGTTCCAATCTTCCATTTGGTCACCGCTCCATCACAGGGAAAGGTGAGGTTTAGGGATATGTACTGGTAACCACCCTCTGCTCTGTCATTTGGTACGCACTGGAAATCATAAAAGGCTCCTACGAAAATGACCACATGAAATACGAGGCATTGCTATTAACATTAACAGTGAGACTATTTGTAAACTGTATGCATGTGCGCAGCAATATATGTATGTCATGTGGCCACATAGGATTTAATGCACTGAAAACCTATGCAGAATGAAGTAAAAGCACAAATCAATCAACGGCAAGCAGCATCCAGTTGTGTTCAAGTTTGTCAACTACACAGCTTGAAAGTAGCGACTGGAGAAAAAGAACCACGACCCGGCGCCTGAACTCAGCCTACGCCCTAACGCGGAGCTTCAGCCATGCAAGCCACCGATGTGGGCATGATTCTTTGTCCCCAATCGCCATATATATACAGTCATGGGCGGGCCACAATGCTGCGACTACTTAGAACCTAATCGTGGCCACATCGGTGGCTTGCATGGCTGAAGCTCCATCCGCGTTAGGGTGTAGGCTATGAGTTCAGGCGCCGGGTCATGGTTCTTTTTCTCCAGTCGCTACTTTCAAGCTGTGTAGTTGACAAACGTGGACATGTTACATACCAGCTTGCATAACACTTACTGACAGCATCAAGTTGGCTGATAGGGGCAAATGATTCAACAAAGACTACAGTAAAGTAACAAGGCCATTCACCATCATGGTAGACCTAATAAATAACTACATAGACTTATTGAATAGTGGGGATAGCTGTAGTGAACTTCATACAAGTGAGACAAGCCTGTCACTCTTAGACTACATAGACTAGAGATTAGGGTAGAGCAGCATACTTCAAACCAGCTTGTATGTATATATGTACTACAGTTACAAGGGACACATGTCTAGCATGAATAACAATCTTGTGACCCATGTGAAGGTGTGCCTGTTGATAGAGAACTCATGCAGAGCAGGCATTCATACCAGGCATTTGTTGGCCCTTATCATGTGTACATAGTCTGTTGGATTCATTCTCAGAATAATTTTGCATTTGTAGGCCTCTACCTTTAAATTGTCTGTTCTCAGAATAATTATAATTATCTTGCTAGAGTGGGATAGTATCACACCCTACGTATATCCAGCCTCAAAGTCCTTGTCTGAGACTTTTGTCCACTCACATACCCACCCTATATATACAATGATATGACTCTGAATGATATGACTCTCGCAATGTGGACTGATTACTGATGTCATCTTATTTATTTTCTTACTCCTATATAGTGCTGCATGGGGCACTGAGGCCCTAGTGTGCTGTGGCACATGGTGCACTCTAATAATGAATTATGAATTATGAATTATACAGGACCATGGAGGTTACCATTGCACTACACATTTTATAAACCTCCTTTACTAAATGCATACACTTGGGCCCAAACAACATAGATTCAAGCAGGGCAAGTGCCATACTTCTTCGCCCATGCAGTACACTGTCATTTCTTTCTTTGTCATCAGCCTACGCCGACCCAGTCTTCTTGGCTCTTTACATCACTTGCATTGCTAGTCCCTTCCAATGGAGTCGCCTAGCCACCCCTCTGCCAGGTCTTCGTGACCGGACGTTGCTTCTGAATGGCAGGCTTGGAAGATAAATTGCCGCCCTTCCACAGAAGCCACTACTTTTACGCTTTCTCTCTTTTTCTGAACGAAGACTTCCCCATTCTTCACTACTAGTGCTGCCGCTCTCTTTTACGAACAGCGCACTTTCGGTCCTGGGTAATGGCGTAGTCTAAGATAGCCAGACCGTGGCGAAAGTTAACAACAAAAATACAGTCATCTTAGCATCACGTGAGTGACATGTTCGCACCTAGCTGACGTACCCCGACCATTCTCCTGCCTCCATTTTGCGATGACATCATCGCGAGGATGTCTCGCAAATGGAGGCAGGAAATGGGTCGTGTTACGTCAGACTAGTTCGCACCACGTGCAGGACCCAATACACGGGGGTATTAGATACGCTAGTCTACATGGGGGATTTAGTGTCAGATGTAGCAAAGCCTACATACTTAGCAGATCGCTACACAAGTTCGTGTCCGTGCGGCATGCTAGACCGTGAGAGTTGTTCGTAATCCCTAGCCCAAATTGATGTAGACGAGTCGGCAACCCACGCGCCTTTATTGCCGGTTTCCGAAATGTCTCATCGTTGAGTTAGCTAATTGTGGGCTAGTGTATACAAACAGCTGCTTACAGCGAATGAGCCTCTCAAGCCAATAGTCAGTCAGAATAAGCTGCCACCCGCGATCCTAGTATAAAATTCCTTAGCCTTCCTTATGCGGCTAATTGACTATATATATATATATACCTCCTTCTGCCAGATTTGCCTCTAAACCCCAGGCGAAAAAGAACAATCCACCAGTCAGTAGCCACCAACACACTGCCATCTTCCTACGAACCTTCTAATAATATACCGTATAGCCGGATAATTTGACGGGGATTTAAATTTAACGGTTTGGGGGTCCCGTCAAATTAAAATCCCCCAATTTTGTACGCTTATATTATACGTATACTAACCGCATAAAACTTATCGCATAATACTGCGAATACGATGTCGTCTCAGCTATATACCGAGCATGGCGTTGCTGAAGTATCTGGAGAGAAAGAGAAGCGCATTACCAGACGAGCGAGCCTGTAGCTCTACATCGCTGACGGGAAAGGACCTCAAGCTAGCTTAACCAAGCAGTGGAGCGGTGCCTACGCAGACTCGGCGACGTCAGTGAAGCCGAAGGAAAATCGGACGAAGTACAACGACTACACCCCGGAACAGCGAGCAGAGATCGGCAGATGCGCGGCAGAGATCGGGCCCACAAGAGCTGCCACACATTTCTCCCGCGTATTGAATAGGACCTTCCTCATTACCGCGTGCGAAGCCTGGTGAAGGTTGTCTACACTTATGGCCTGCTGACTAATACTCTGATATATACGTTCGCACTAAACGAATTCGAAGTTATGGTTGGCTTGTAGCTACTCACTGTCATACCAGACCGAATGACAGCGTACACACGCGTGCACGACCATTGTTGACTCGATGACGTCACTTGAGCTGCAACACCGTCAAATTTAAATTCCGCCAACCGTCAAATATAAATGCCGTCAAATTTTCCGTCTATACGGTATATTGTTTACCTTGTTGCATTCCAAAGATGCTGCGTGTGCATATAATCATACATACATAGGAAGATCTGATCTACCTATGTTATAGTATAACATACATTATTAGACTCTCATTTACTAGAAGAAATCAACGCAGCAGAGTCCCTCAGTTCCTTTGCCCTTTCCATTGCTGCCTTGACAGCACTGAGGAGGGAGGCCCGCAGACCACCTCCTTCCAATGCATGGATAGCATGGATGGTCGTCCCTCCTGGAGAGCAAACTGCGTCCTTCAGCTGCAGTATATAACACACAGAACAAGAAGACAAGTACAATGCTATCAGTACGAGTGACGCCCATACACGTTCCTTGCACACAGAGCCACCTGCCTTTCATAAGTGCATGCAAGCCATGCAAATAATGTGCACTGTAATTATATACTGAATGTACCACAAACATCCAACGTTGTGCACGAAGAAATAACACTTCGTCGTTTGTGTGCTGTATGAAACGTGCAAACCAGCTATACTGTTGCCCATGCTACAGTCATACTAGTCTACATGTCATTGCCACATGCACTGCTATCAGTACCAGTGACCCTTACTCAGATTCCTCGCACACAGAGCCACATACTTTTCATACAAACCCACACTGAAGTTCAAAGCCCATATCAAATGTGCACTAAAATTACTAGGCATACTCATAGCGCATAAGACATGCCTCGTGTGCAAAGGAGTTAATTATATATTATGCAGAAAAGATGTAATGTGCCAAGATTGTCTCACTGCCGCTTTACCTATTGTCTCACCGTCGCTTTGTCTATTGTCCAGCTCGCTTTCAGATGGTCCTTAGACGGCTATTTCGTGCACCAGCAGAGTGTTATCTAACATTTGTAGAAACGTAGAGGTTCGAGTGTGAATCTGCGGACAATACGGACGCTGAACAGCTGGTCACTGCACATTGCACCAGCGCACAGCAGAGTATAGCGAGGCTGCTACAGCGAAAGCCGATCGACTGGCTGCAGACCACATGCAGAAGAACTGCCACAGAGCGGAAGAAACCACTGAAGAGCGTTCTGCGCGGCTGCAGAGCTCTATACCATTCTGCTCAAGGTGCAGTCATCAGCAAAATCTCAAATGGGACGCGATCATTAGCCTTGTTTCGCTCACTGACGCTTGCCACTCGGCAATTATAGAAACTACAAAGCTTCAGCACTAGTCTGGGCTTATACTGAACACAGGCAAGACACTTTCATCTTGTACATAAGGGTGGAAATTTCATGCTAATACAACTTGCTTACCTCAGCAGGATGCTTCTTTGAGTCACGAGTGAGAGCGGCTGCACCCTAAGAGACACATAATAGGGTGACCCTGCAGACTGTTATATGATATTAGCAAGTGTGCACTACAGCAATCACATACAGCATGGTCTTCCACAGAGCGCAACACTTAGGAAATTAGCATATTTGCATTCCTGGACATCATACGTACCAGCATGGTGTAAACTGCCATGTCCTGAGCAGCACCTCTGGGCAGCCCAGCTAGCACACCTGCATCAGCCATGGCTTCTAGCACCACAAACATCTAACATTGTGCACAAGCAAGTGAAAACATTTACACATACATATGTGGAATGAATTTTGATTGCCTCACTTAATTTCCTCTTGTACATTTGTGTGTATATTCATGCATACACTCACATAAGCAATACCACTGCCACTGCAAGCAGTAACAGAGTCCATCAGTGACTCAGGTAGCACCTTACTGTAGCCCAGCAGAGCAAAGAGGGACGTCAGAAGGCCCACCGACGGGGTTTCCAGACATCCTTGTTCCACTCCCAATACACACACACCAGAGCAGATACTAACTGCAATGTTGGGCACACATCTAACAAAGTGGAAGGCCTGTCCTGAAGCGGGGGAGCCTACAGATGTGTAGGCCTGCAGAAGGCATGGTTACACAACGAGTATAAGATGCATAGTGTGGTATATGTACAGGGTCCTCTAGTTGTAGATCCAAACAATACTATATACTATTATTATAATAGACAAATTGTCGGGGTACTTCTAAGAGATATGCTGTGTTGGCGGTTGAAAGCTATGCATATCGTCTTGCTATGCAGTTGGTTAACCACTAGTCTTTGCTAATGCTGACCACAGGTATTCATGATGCCTACCTTGTGTAAATCCTTAATTGTAACTCCTGCGACCACAGAAACAAGAATCTTGGGGGAATACTGGCTCAATCCAAGGGAGTACTTGCAGAGTAGCGGTAGCGCTTGGTGGGGCTTCACTGCCAGGACAATGACATCCACTTCTCTTACCATGTCCAGCACACTGTCCACACACTGCACACCAAGGTCCTACTAAGGTACACGGCAACAGCGATGTGGAGAACAACACGATGCTGAACAAGCAAGACAAAGAGTGATAAATTCACCTTCATTCACATGCAAATCCCAGAAGGATATAGCATTAGTGCATATACAAAGCATTGTTTGTTGCAATCCTCAATGCAGCAAAAACAGATCATTAATTAAAGTAGGATGTTCAAGCTACTACAACCATACCCTCATTATGTTCAAATTTGGAGAGGTGCTGGTGGAGGCTACAGCAGCTATATTGCTGGGACTGATGACACCTGTGTTGACGGGATCAAAGAATGGCCGTTCTACTGAATCAGTGACACGCAAATAGGTATATATGTATATATATATATATATATATATGCAATTGAGCTGTCTGTATCCTGTGCATGTCTCAAGGCCCCTAGTGATTTCATAATAAGGAAGTAATGCCTACAGCTGAAGTAGAAAGCATACAGTGCGATCTGTGTACCTTGATAGTACCTAGTCTAGCATGACATTTACTAGAAAAGGCACTACCACAACTACCACTGCAACGAACTATCGTGATACACGCATACTTCCATTCAGTGCATAGCCAGTTAAAATAACAGCATTAGCTACATAACTAGCTATAGCTAGCTAGCTATGCATTCAGTAGCCAAACAGCTAGACACGTCGCTGTACTCTGCTGTTGGCGAGGTCGAGAAGATGGCACTAGATATCACACCCAATCATATATACCCCCAAACATTGAAAGCTATAAGATAACAAATAAATTAGCTGGTGCGGAGTTGCTCACAAAATAAAGAACCAAGTACACTGAATCGCATATGTAGCGCAACTCACAAATACATGAGTACCTTTCATTACCAACCATTCAGTGTAAAGCCAGTTAAAGTGACAGCTTTAGCTACATAACTAGCTATAGCTAGCTAGCTTCTTTGTATTCAGTGGCCAAACAGCTAGCTATGCCTTCACTTTGCAGTATGGAGAACACGTCGCTCTACTTTGCTGTTGAAGAGTTCAAGACGATGGCACCAGATAAACTTAATTAACCCAATCGTATCTACCCCAAACAATGAAAACTATAAGCTAATTAATACAGATAAGCTAGATAGCTAGGTGGTGCGGAGTTGATCACAAAAGAACAAAGTACACTGGACCTCAGCGCACCTCTCCAGGAGGTATCAACTCCTCACCTGAAGAAATGAACCCGGAGGACATGGCCTGCGCAATTTTCCCAGCTCCCCAGAAACCGATCTTCAATGATGACAAACTATCGGCAGCCATTTTTCTACGATTATGCAATGCGCTTAGCAGACTTCAGCACACATAATATTATGGGGAGAGAGGAGCGATTCACTAGCTGCTATAATAAGTGATTGAGGTAGCCATACGTGAAGCAGGAGAGGTCCATGGAGTCTTGCAAAGTGGCAGAGGAAGTCGCAGAAGATAAAGTTAGAAGGTAGTTACGTAGAAGGAAAAATGGCAAAGTACGGATATAGCTAAAGTGAGTGACATGACTTTGAGGGAGAGATCAGAATGCTACCTACCATGGCCACATGTGGCCAGGCATAAACAAGCTGGAGCTGTACAACAATACACAATTCCTGAGGTGAATAGCACAGTGGGCTAATGTTACAACGCTTTTCCCTGGAGAATGTGATGTGTTTCAATGCTGAATTGTGGATAAGAGAAAATGCCATCACTCAGATTTCTCTGAGCTAGAGGAGGCACATTCTCGAAGGACGTTCATTTGTAAAAGACTAGGGAGGTTGCGTGAGGAGCTATATAGTCAATCGTGGTGAGAAGCTCCACGCAGAGAAATGCAAGTGGAAGGACAAGAGTGGCTTGGGAAGTATATAACATGCACAAAAGGAGAATGGGAGTAAAGAACCAGGGGAGAGTTGGGTAGGGGGGTAGGGGAAGGAGGGAGTTCTTGTATAGGAGGGAAGGACAAGGGAAGGGAGAAAGAGATTGAGGCTATTGATCGAGGGAAGGCCCTGTCATGAAATTAGACTCGCTATATGGCTATGTACGTACATATGATTGCGTAGCTGATGGAATCGTTGAATGTTCTGCAGAGTGTGCTGTTGGCTGGGGTATATAGTGTATGTATAAAACTCTGCTTCTCTCTCGTTCTAATGCAAAGCCTGTTAATATGTGCTGACCCTAATGATTTGTTGACTGAGTCACTGGACGCTGCCAGGTATTGTGAAGAAGGAGAGAGGTGAGGTCCCATTACCTCACCCACCGCACAATCCCACCAACCTTTCCAAACCCATCCTTGTTGTGTTTTACACTACAAGGTGTAGTGAACAGTATTTTATATTATGCACTCCTTTATATATATGGATGTAAAGAGGAAAATGGTGACAGAGAGTGAGGCTACTGTTAGAGGTGCAGGTGCCTCTCTGGATGGAAATGTAATGTAATAACGGTTACATAGGCCTTTGTTACCATCTGCTGGCATGAAAGTTATTAGGCATGCTGGAGTTGATAGAAGGATGATTATTTTGGACGATCTAGCATGCCAACAAATGACTCTTTACTTCACAACATTTGACCAATGAGGTGGGAGAAAAATGAGTGGTACACAACAACTTACAACATGGTCTCTGGGTCTTCCCTGAGTCCAGTCTGGAACTCCCTAATTAGGCATCTAGAGGAGTAAATAGTATATGACATCGATTGGTAACCTGTGCTTGACATTGTGTACTTTACATACCTTGCTGTATATATATGCCTAACAAAGCCCGTGATGGGCAAAACATTGCATTGAAGTGACAATTGGAAGTGAAGAGTCATTTGTTGGCGTGCTTGATCGTCCAAAATAATCATCCTACTAACACCATCTGCTGTAACACGTTAATATCTTAGTTAAGCAAACAGTGGATGATTTGCAGCTGTTTTATGTACTAAAGTACACTATAGCAGGAAACAAGTACAAATTTGCACAAATCATACAAGAAACAGCTACAAATGTCCACAAGTTTGGACAATTGTTATATAACACAGTAGCAGACAGTGGTAAAGCCTACATGGCTGAAATATCCTGCAACACTTGTAATTGATTGTCCCACGCACAGTAATGCTTGAGATCATTTGACATCATGAGATCAATTTAAGTCCCACCTTCCGCCAGTACCGGCCATTACAGAAGAAGGTATGATATGATGTATTGAGTCCACCTGCGCTCTCTCACTACATATCACCCTCTGTAATGCACCTATAGGAAACTGCAGTAAAGTGGAGCAAAATGAACCTGCAGGGGCGAGATTGTCATGGAGGCAGTAATTGTTGCAGTATCAATATACTACACACTGCATGTGTATGACAACTTACAATAACACATTTCTACTTTCAAGCAAATCTGTCTGTTCATTTATATGCACATTTGCACAGTGTACACTTTTTGCTCATACTGTATATTAATTATAGGTCTATTATGGAGCAATTAGAAAGCTGCTTGTGAATTTTGCTGCTAATTACGTATAGACGGTGTCGTAGGATATTTGGCCCCCCCTGTCAATTTTTATCCAAGAATAATTGTACCCCCTGGATGAATGGACCCCCTTGTGAAGGATATATACTCCTGGTTGGCTTTGTAAACAATAGGAGATCTTTGCTACGAAAATTACACTTGTGGTTCTTCGATAAACCATACAGGTCAACACTGTCTTTGCAAAACTCCCTATAGTCTTCCATGCCCTCGACATATGCAGCTCAGCCACAGTGCAGTAAACCTCAACATCTTGCACACGAGCTGACCTTGTCCAAAGTAGCATAATCAAACCTTTTTGCAGCCCATCATCCGCAGAGAAGCATACGCACTTCACTGTAGGTTCACCTAGACATGGTATATATTAAACATTGTATTAATTTGTGTTCATTGTAAGACTATTGTGCAAATAATGGGACACATGCAGTTGTGTGTTGCATGCAGTGACAGCAAACACCAGTTCGAAGCACATTTGCTGTGTGATTGCACATATGAAAACAAAGATCAGAACTGAGGTAAACTCTTGCAGTGAGGTGTACAAAATTGCAGAAGCTTCTCTAGTTGCCCCCCTACCCTTCTTTGCTGGCTATCGCTGATAACTACTACGCAGCACACAATGGTCAACCATCAGTGGTTCAGTAACTGAAGCAGCCTGTTGGCCACGGTAAATAGGGGTACCTATTCATATGCCTCGATATTCTGTAATATCCCCTAATACAATTATTGCATTATTATTGTAACATGGTTGTACATTCTTCGTATACAAACTAACGGACAGACTGAGCTCAGTGTCACTGTTGCTTGCCAAAGGTGATCGGGAAAAGAACGGAGACAGCAGAAGGCAAGAGGCAATGCCTGTCTACTGCAACTGCAGATCTAGACTGATGGAGAGTGATAGGATGGTTTGTTGCATACCTGCAACAAATGGTGCCATGGATCCTGCATTGTTGTACCACCACAAGTGTGGATTCTGGATAGTAGATATAGATGCTTGTCCATGTACATTGCAACTGACCTGTATAGCAGCGCAACATTTTATATATCTCCTTTCCTTTGAAATGGCATTATCTATAGCAAATGTTGTGACAGTTACTTAGGAAGGGTCCCCATTTCTACACATTACACCGGGGGGGGGGGGGGGGGGGGGGTCCAAATATCATATAGCTGGGGGGCAACCATCCACGGACACGGTATGCGGTGACGTCATGTTATACACCTACGCACGCAGCAGTATGGCTGCGGGACGCCCCTCTTACTCGAACAATAGTTCACGGTTCTCAGGCTTGCTGATAGCAAACTTGGTCATTAACAACACCAAACTCGGTAAGGGTGCTTATGCGACTGTATACCAGGCTGAATGGAATGGCACTCCTTGCGCTGCCAAGCGCCTCCATCAGATCCTCCTCGAAGACGAGGCGCCCGGAGGAGCGGAGAAACTCCTGAGGAACTTCGAGACCGAGTGCCTCACGTGGTCCGCTCTACGACACCCAGGCGTAGTCCAATTCCTGGGAGTGTACCTGGAGGAAGGCTCTTGCTTGCCGGTGCTAGTCATGGAGATGATGGACACCAGTCTGCGAAAGTTCCTCGAGGATCACAGGAAGGAGGATTTCCCCCTCAACTTAAAGGCATTCGTCCTCCATCAAATCACCCAAGCGCTCGCCTATCTGCACAGCAAGAGTTCACCTCTAGTCCACCATGACCTGAGCCCAAACAATGTGCTCCTAAACAGGGGGACCTTTGTCACCAAGCTTACCGACTTTGGTATGAGCCATGCTGTAAACCAATCGACCTCCATAAAGGGAACAACCGCATTCATGTCTCCTGAGGCCCTTCAGAGCCCCCCACAGTGCAATGAGAAGCTGGATGTGTTCTCATTTAGCAATGTCATTCTCTCCACAATAACCCATATGTGGCCAGAGCCTTGTCCTCCCACACACTACAAGGGTGATCAGCTATTTGGACTGGATGAGTTTCAACGTCGTGAGCAATATGTTGAAGTTTTCACTGCTCAGGAGAAGCAGCTATTTCTCTCCACAGTTCGTCAGTGTCTTGAGAACTTACCACACAAGCGTCCTTGCAGTGTGACACTCGTAGAAGAGCTGAGACACATTGAGTCAACCCTCTCAAGCGACGACCATGTTGCTACTCCAGCTGAGCAAGTTTACCAGCAGCTGTTAGCCAAAAATGAAGAATGCAGGCAGAAAGCCAAAGTAATTAAGGACAAGGATGAGGCATTGCGAGAGAAAAATGAGGCATTAAGGAAGAAGGATGAGGCGTTGAGGAAGAAAACTGAGGCATTGAGTGAGATAAATGTCACTTTGTGGAAGAAGGAGGAGCTGATTCGGGACCAAGATGATATAATTCTTGGGAAGAACGAGGCACTGCAGCACCAAGACATGGTCAATCGGAAGCTGGATGAGGCATTGAAAGAGAAAGATACTACCATTCGTGCACAGCAAGATACCATTCGTGCTCTACAAGCTTCAATTGAAATGCAGCAAGATATGATTCGATCTAATCAAGCTGAGATTGAGTACCTGAGAAGTCCGCTGGCAGTGGCTCAGAAAGTGAGCTAAAATATCTCCTTTTAGTGTGTAGACACTTATACTCTCTGTTGTTGTGTGTGTACACTTGTCCGTCACTATTGCCTAAATTCTGCTATATATTAGCATTCGTGACTGGTCAGCAGCTTCCAAACAGCTGTGGTGTTAAATTGCTGTTATGTTTGGAAACAGAGGAAAGTCACTCGTGCAGAATGAAAATATACTGAGAAATGGAAGAAACTGTCAGCTAGACCAGACTGCCTTTTTATACAGCAATGTAAGTGCATGGACGTACACTGTAGTGGGAGAGAACACCGTCTGGTCAAACGAAGAGCTGTCACCTAGCAGACGATTTCTTTTTCTCAGTACAATTAAGTGATGTAATGCCAGTGCATGCATGTGTGCATTCATATGTTAGCATGACATGTATTTGTGTGCGGGTGGGAGTGGATTGTGGACATCCCACTGTCTTTGAAGTATTGATACACTGCAATTCCACCTGCAGGTTCATTCCCCCCCCAGGGACTGGAAGGAGCTTGGCAAGTGTAAGAAGGTCATCAAGCACAGTCAAGATCATGGTTCGCCATATTATGCGGTAGCAGTGAGCTCTGAAGGTCTTCTAGCTGTGACAGATGGTGAATACCATTGTATTCATCTTTTAACCAAAGAGGGTACACTTGTGAGGTCTATTGGAAAGGGAATGCTTGGTATTTCCTTGTTTGGACTTGCATTTGATCTGCAAGGGAACTTGTGGGTGACAGACTGTGTCAATAACAAAATAGTGAAACTGTCCCAAAATGGCCAACTTGCTAAGGCAATTCACCGTACAGGAAGTGAAAGTGTTCATTTCTGCAATCCTCTTGGTGTCACTGTTAGCCCAGAAGGTCTGGTTTACACCTGTGATTCTAACAACCACCGTGTCACAGTGCACAATGAAGACGGCAACTTTCAGTTTGCTTTTGGCAGACAAGGAAGTGCTCCAATGTGTTTTGACAGACCTGAAGATATAGCCTTTGGTTCAGATGGCTTTGCCTATGTTGCTGATGTTGGGAATAAGAGGGTTAGTGTGTGGTCTAAGGATGGTACGTTTAAGAGAGATTTCAAGACCAAATGCACCCCATGCCATATTGCTGCTACCAGTGACAATCATTTAGTGATCCTGTCACGTGCCCACAATACTGTTATGGTGTACACGTTGGATGGTCAACTGATTCACCAATTTGGAACAAAAGGCTCTCAACCGGGGATGTTTAACAATTGTTGGGGAATTTGCATCGACAGCAGTGGATTGGTGTATATAGCTGATGGTTTCAACAAACGTGTCCAAGTCTTTTGAACATCATTGAACTCATGTGGTGACCTTGTGCTGAGTGTGTAATTATGATGTACATTTATATTTATGATACTGTTTTCCACATTTTAGTGCATGTTTTTGTGTGTGTGTTATGAGTGTAGTGTTCACAATTATAATTATAATTGATTGAACTTGTAGCCTGGAGTCATATTAAGTTGTACTTTCAACAATATAACGTTTATGGAATGTGGTGTTGCAGTGGATGTGTGTGTAAATTTGTGCAATTTGACCCACACCACTCAAGTCGATATATACCACTCAAGTCAACTGCTTTGGAATGTTACAGTGACACTACTGCATACTATTCTTCCATAGCCCCTGGAAGTCTATAGCTATAGCACACTACGTACTTTGCATTGCATACTACTTCATCAATTAACTGTTACTGGCTGATCAGAGTCCATCTAGACCTCATCATCTTTAGTTATAAGTCGCTCTCTTCGGCATGATTCAATTGCAGTATTGTTTTACGTCTCAACTGAGGACGGTACATCTATCAGGAGTGACAACGTTTGGTACATGACAACCCTTGTCAGCATCACATGTAGTGTATAGCATTAATATTAATATTACATACATAGATGTGGTATTACACATAATTCTCATTGACCATTAACATCTATAATTCATAATTCATCATTCATAATTTAAATGCACATCATGTTCATACAATAATACAAACACCAGGGTGTTCACCCCATATAGCACTATGATTAAACGAATAATTATAAGTCATTAGGGTCTGCTTTCACATTATTCAATCCAATCGCTTTCTATATAATCTCTCCACTTCCCTTCGTATCCGTCCATTTTCACATGCTTTATCAACCACACATACCACCTTGTCTTTACCATCCATCTCTTGCCACCCCTCCATAACCTCATTCATTACCTTCACCATCTCCTTACTCTCCTCTACCATACCATTACAGTGCAGTAGAAAATGCTCTACATCTTCCACTTCTCCCTCGTCACACATCTTACAAATTCGCTTATCTCTTCACCGGCTATACTCTGTAGCTGCCACACTTAAAGCCTCTACCCAAACACATATCACTATCAGCATGACCCTGGAGGTATATGTCAACTTAGGTGTAGCCAGAGGGTGCAAGTCTACCCGGAAGCTTACCAGTCATGTGTAAAGTTTCACATCATGTGTGGGCTATAAAGGTGTGGTTTGCTAGTGTTTGTGGTCACCTTGGTGGGGTGGGAGTGTACATGCCAGCTGGTGTACCGCAGACACTTGTCACGTGTACAGCTTCACATAAAGAACACGTATCATCGGCTGTGCTTTGCTATTTGGTCAATTATAGTTGTCACTGGAACCTTTGCCTCTGTTATAATATAGCATTAGGTATATATGTCTGCTGCATGCTTCTTCTATATTATATATAATAACATTATAGTACAAGATTGCTCCTTATTATTTATAAATGCCTGTTGCAATGGAGACCGTTTATAGCAGTGTTATATATGTATATATCAAGTGATTGCACTTTCGACTAATACAATCCACCAAATTCAACAATTCAACAATTCAAATTTTGGATAATAACATCTCATCCTAAAAAGAAAGTTTCCATGGTACCACGAAGTCGAGTGAAATTATGTACTGTGTGTAAACATGGTAGTGCCAAAGGTCAGATGATGAACAATTTTGTGGTTATAATATGACCATTTGAATGTAACCTTTACCTCGGTTGATCATGTGGACACCTATACTGTGACTGGGTTCTATAGGTGTGATTGTTTAGGAACACACACAGACTGCATGTGCATTCCTACATAATGACGTGTCTAATCTAAAATTGTATATAATATATGCGTGCGGAAGCGTGCGCGCAGGCTGACTTGCGCAATGACAAGGCATACGTTATATCTTCAGATGTGGGTGGGTCCATTTGCTGACGAGCTAGAAGGCTTCAATAGGGATTGTTTCTAGCGAGGAAGGACGGCTCGGGATCTGCAGGATGATTTCTTTGATATTCCTCATACTTTTCTGCTACTCTACTGCAGCTGGTAGGTACCCGTGCTTTGCACCCTTCCCGAACAGCCGACGCAGCTTGTCATGCTAGTTGTGGTAGGTATACATTCAGCTTTATTGCATTCTCTATTCAGGGGCATTAGGGGCGTGGCATGTTAGGCCATTGAGCGCCCTTACACCGAGGAACAAAGAACTGACTAACGATGTTTTACGACTATGTAAGTGCGCCTTCGCGGAGAAAACAATAGCACTGATCAAGTAATAACTGCAATATGTAAAACATCTTCTGAAAAATGTATGCCTAGGGCCGTGGTTAACAAGTTCTATTCCCTGACGTGGTTAAACCGATCGAAGTTTCAGTGGGGTATATACTTGGAGGGCGATCTAGAGGTCGAAAAGGTAGAATGCTAATGAACCACGACATAAGCTGCTGAAAAGGACCTTATGGCTGCTGATAAAGTTAATGAGGAGTTGGTGGAAGTGAAGACAAGGGGGGGGGGGGAGGGGTTGTAGTAATCACTGGAACGACCAACAGTACCCTACACTGGTGAGGCCTAGTAAGGGCATAACAGCTGTCGGTGGCTCTTTTATATTTTGATTGTTGGATGATTGGGAGGTGATCACTGGTTGCCGCAAATAGGACTTCGATTGATGGACAAGGCATGTAAAAGTGTAGGATTACAAGGGGTGGTGGAGATTTCAATGAATGGGAACATGGACTTGCAGAAATGAATTGCTGTAGTGAGCATAGTGCTGTATGCGCTGAGCATCCCAGTGTTGATATGATCCTATGGACACAATGTTTACTTATGAAATAGGAATTTATTCACATGCTGTGTATATAGTAGCATTGCATTTGTTTCTCACTTGGGCCCTGGTGCCTTTTGGCAAATGCCATCGTTTGGTATTTACATAGTTTTCATATTCTTCATACAGCAATGGCACAACAGCAGTATGATGTGCGGCTTGTTGGAGGAAGCAATGCCCTGGAGGGTCGTGTGGAGATTTTCTATATTGGAGAATGGGGCACTGTTTGTGATGACTATTGGGACTTGAGGGATGCTGTAGTTGTATGCTGGCAGCTTGGTTACACAACAGCCGTTAGGAGATCCATTGGTGCAGAGTTTGGTGAAGGAACAGGAAAGATTTGGCTTGATGATGTGGCCTGCAATGGGACTGAGAACATGCTAAGCAGCTGCAGTGCTCACTTGTGGGGCAGTCACAATTGCTACCACAGTGAGGATGCTGGTGCTGTGTGCCAAGGTAAGTTGCTGTTATTGGACCAGTTTGCAAACGTTATAATTTGTGAATTTTAAAGAGCATATATGTAGCAGAATCAATCAGTTAATGTGTAGCGACTCATTGCAGGATGTTTCGGCAACATAGGCCTTTGTCAACAGCATACAAAATGTTTGTACACCAAGTTCTAGTACATGCCATTTGCTAGCTGGAAGCTTAAGCATAAACAAGTGCAGAAATTTATCTACAGTTGTGAATCATCCCTAATGACACTGATATCATCGAAGCATTTTCTTCTTTTATTGCTTTCATTGGACTCCCCATTTGGCTGAAGGCTAGTAGCTATAGGCCTCTAGCAGCTAAGGTACACAGGCATTAGGAGAGTGAGCTAGAGGTAGTCCAGACTGTGCATTATTCTTCCCTACGGATGTAAGGGTACTTACATTAAGACAGATATATACTGCCAATTATGCATTGTATGGATGTACTGCTGCAATTTATGCATGCATATAACAGTTATAATGGCTTCATTTCCCTTACACATTTTGTATGCATGAACATATAATTATGTATTATATAAATGTTATGGTGAAAGAAGCACATATGTACTGACATTAGCCATGTACATTATTATTGTATCATGGTTTGTGTCAAATTCGTGACTATGGACTGTAAATATATGCAGAGCCTAAGGATGGTGACATTCGAATTGTTGGAGGGTCCACTGTCAACGAGGGACGTGTTGAGGTGTACCACAACAGTAAGTGGGGCACTGTGTGCGACAATCTTTGGAACACCACTGATGCCAATGTAGTGTGCCGGCAGCTTGGTTACAGTGGAGCCACATCAGCACCCGGACTAGCCACCTTTGGTGAAGGGAGTGGTCCAACACACTATGATGGTGTGTCCTGCACTGGGAATGAGGCACGCTTGGCTGATTGCCCCCATCGTGATATTGGAATTGAGGATTGCACCCACAGTGAAGATGCAGGAGTGGTGTGCCTTATACCTGGTGAGTTTAGCATTGTATATATGGCATGTACAAGTATAAGAATACACGAGAGAACGTCTATCTGTTTAGTTGTACTTTTAAATAAGCCCTCTTTTACAGCTTTCATTAGACATTTATCAACTGCAATTGCCATTGAGACTTTAGTAGTCTCATGCAATGCCCCTACCTTTCTGCATCAGTAATAGTACAGTCGCAGGGGTACATGCCAGGTCTGACCAGTAACGACCCTACAATTACACAATAGAAGTGGCACAGAGGGTAGGGCTGGGACACGAGATAATGTTTTGGCATATTTTCGTAGTAATTTTACATATAATATTATATATAAGTCTCACATTATACTTAATCATTAGTGCCAGGTCAGGTGCACTTATACTATTATCGATCGATTCGTTGCACTAGCCAGAACACTGAAACAGTAATTCAGACGTTTCGGCAACCTACGGCTGCCTTCATCACTGATGAAGGCAGCCGTAGGTTGCCGAAACGTCTGAATTACTGTTTCAGTGCTCTGGCTAGTGCAACGAATCGATCGATATGAGTCTTCCTAGCCACTCAGGTCTATATCGTACTTATACTATTATTATACAGTAACTGTTATATATATAGACATTGGCCACATGGCCAGCTCTCATTGTTTTGTGAGATCCTTTGTATAGTAGAATACATGGATACAGTACAGCAGTGAGTAGCTATAATTATATTTAGCAGGATGTTTCATTGCATTCAATTCTTCTATGCTTCAACTCTACCTAATGCAAAGAGGGAGACATTCGATTGGTGGGAAGTGCTTCTCACAGAGGTGGACGTGTGGAAGTCTATCACAACGGCACCTGGGGGACTGTGTGTGATGACGATTGGGATATTACGGATGCCAATGTAGTCTGTCAGCAACTTGGTTATGAAAGAGCAATGTTTGCACTCCGATTTGCTGTTTTTGGTGAGGGCAGTGGTCCAATCTACTATGATGATGTGGCCTGCAATGGAACAGAGACACACTTGGCAGATTGCCCCCATCTTGGTATTGGATTTGAGAACTGTAATCATAGTGAAGATGCAGGTTCGGTGTGCTATGTGAACATGCCACAAGGTCAGTTAAGTAGTCTAACCACAGATGAAAGCGTGCATTACAGTTGTACTCTAAAGCTAGTATATACCCAATGAGCATATTATACGTACGTATATATGTAGCAATAGCCTGTATATAAGCAAATTGTATGCAGCTCTTCTCTTTGTTCATCACAAGTACATGTTCCCTTTCTGTGGTAATCCACTGTGTGTGCAACAATACTTAGAACTAGCAGTTGTAGAATTGATGTGCTTCAGTAATTTGTGCACCGCAGAGAAATGTTGAGTAGGTTCATGTATTCCTGATCAGTATACTGTTAATGCTCTCTGAAACAGAGGGAGCAGTCCGATTGGTAGGAGGTGCTTCTGACAATGAAGGACGTGTAGAAGTATACCACTTCGGCCTATGGGGCACTGTGTGCGACGATTTGTGGGACATCACTGATGCCAACATTGTCTGTAGACAGCTTGGCTACAGTGGAGCCAAATCCGCCCCTAAATCAGCCTACTTTGGTGAGGGCAGTGGTCCAATCCACTATGATGATGTGGCCTGCAATGGAACAGAGACACACCTGGCAAACTGCTCCCATCTTGGTATTGGAAATGAGAACTGTGATCACAGCGAAGATGCAGGAGTGGTGTGCATAACCATACAAGGTCAATTGTACAATACATACAGGACATAGTCATGCATGCATGGATTAGCTAGAAATGGCAAACATTTCTACTGCATGCATTTGACCATGTTTGCTATGTAATGTATTCCATCATCTGCTCATTCAGTATTAATTTTTATACACAGTGCCAGATGTCACAAGCAGCCCATTGGTCACAGTAGTGACATCAACATCAATTGCTCCACGTTTTCAAAGAACCTCAGTTGCTGCCACAGCAGTGCTAGAATCAACAATGGTCTCATCTAGTAGTAGTAGCATGGTGGAGTCATCCCAGTCTCCCGCAGCACCAGGTGGAGAAGTACCTGCATCACAAGTGTCTGAGGCTATCATAGGAGTGGTGGTGGTTGTGTTGGTTGCCATTGTGGTAGGAGGAGTGGTTGTTGCTGCTACACTGATTGTATGGAGAGTAAAGAGTGGAGTGAAAACATACACAGGTGTGCACTGTTTATTTTATATTACCATTACGTACGTATATGTATGTATTTATGATTCTACAGATGTAGAATTTAATGTATAATACTGTACAATTGTTGTGAATATGCCCGCTCAGTGCACTACTAAATCTTTGTGTTGTGTATACAACTATGCAGATTTGATGCTGTCATTTCTGATGATAATTGGTAGACACAATTTGTCTGAGTTCATGTTATACGCCTGGAGGTGTCCTAGTACTTGGCCAACAGGGTATTCTATTTCACAGCTGACTCACAATGCCTTTAATGCCCTCAAATACATATGGTCCATTAGTACATTTATGTCACCTCAAAAGCTGTCTTGAAAGGGTATTCAATTCCATAGCTGACCGCCACCAATGCCTTCAATGCTCTTATATATGTTGCATGGCTTTGGACATTCATATCAACTTACCGCTGGTCTTGGCCAGCAATTATTGCATTGCCCCTGTGGCCAGTACAATGTGACGACAGAGAAAGCCAAGTAACTGCATTGTGCCAAAAACCAAGGAAACATATTTTAAGTAACTAATTACTACCACTTATGTCTTTGGCAGTCAAACAAACCATGTGCATTAGAATTTGGATTATATTTCTATTGGCTATCCTGCTACATTATTCTTGAAAGACTTGTAATGCTTAGAAATGCTGTCTGTTGCCATGATGATGAGGTACAAGCAGATATCTTGTTTATATATAGCAGCAGTGCTGATTTCTTGGAATAGGCAGAGTGTAGGAGTGACTGTACAACATTGAAAGCAGCCAAATGAAGAAAAAATTGTTATATAGGGTTTGTGTGGAAACTGCATGTTTTATTGCATTGTTACTTCTTTGCAATTTAACTTGAGGTTTTCTGTTCCCAGCTAAAGGAATGACTCAGGTTGATCATGAGGTTGGTGCTGCCATGACAATAGAAGGCATCCAACCCCACAGTGCAGTACAAGGAATGCTGGTACTGACAAACCCTGCTAGTGAGCAGACCAATGGTGAGCATGTGCAGTACGTGCTTAGATTGATATACCTGTCACATGTGTCCAGTGCACTAGATGTGTGTTTGTCAAACTATCTTATAGCTGAGCATTCCAGCTTCAATTTCTGTCTATCGACACTGTTACTACTGCTGTGATTAGTGTGCTCAATGCTAACATTGATGCAAATATTAGATACTAACAGTATATATAGATATATTGTGGGGGGGAATGAGATCGGTCAATGTTGATACTGGAGTGAGCTTGTAATGATGATAGCTATAGAGTGGACAGAGAGTTGGAGAAGATGTGGAGAAGCCGATCATGACTTATACATAGTTCTTTATTAGCTCAATTGTGGAGCATCTATTGACATGACATGATCACCTTTTCCCCCCTCTACCCCCTTTCCCCCCTACCCCTCGAGCTCACACCCACACAATCTTTCATTCATTAACAGTGCTGCATTGGGCCTTAGGCCCTAGTGTGCTCTGCACACAATAACCTTTAATAATAATGCTATATTGTATATGCACACAGTCATGGCTAGTATGCTGCTCACGTGCTGCTCAGCATATTGCCACAAGTTCTCACATGCACCTTTAAGTGCACATGATGTCTGAGTGTGTCCTTCTGCAATGCAGGGGAAGGGGTGGAACTGGAATCAAACCCATGCTACTCAGCTGTAAATATTCAAGAAAACTCAGTTTATGAGCCAATCAGTGGTGAGGACAACCACTTATCACTAATATAGATGTGTAGATTTTTTCTGTGAATAACTATGAATTGATTGAGCCAAGCATGAAACAGAAAGCCCAGTACATTTAGGCTCTCACCTATTCATCCATCCATTCACGCTGAAGTTGCAAATGTCCCAGCACACAGGTATACTTACATGATAATTAGATTGCAATGGCTGAGGTGAAAGTTGCTCTGACAGTAGAAATACAGTGGGTTACCATAATATTTCAACTCCATGAAGTGCTATATGCACATTGCATGAGCACCTGACAGAGGCCTGTAGTTTGTGGTTCAACTGGTTTGTGTATAATATTAGTATACTATTATCTAACTATTTAACTTCTGTCCATCTGTACTGCTACCATTACATCCGGAAAGTAGTGAGTACTGTAATACTACAATTATACTTTGAACACTGATGTGAGTGAGTGTATAAAAGGTACTCACATTATACTGGCTTTATTAGTTACTGGTGTTACTACTGCATAGAATAGTGCCTGGTATAATAGAGAGGAGGGACAGCATGCATTTCTCTTCAAAATGTATAATATTATATGAGATTCGTTGATTGTAGTATGATTCTGTATACTGTACATACGCATACACACAATATGATTATATGTTTGCTTCTCTTGTCTTATCTGCAGCCATAGGGAGTGAGGAATATATGTAATTTGTGCTTAATAAGCAGCATAGTTAGTAGTTTGCTTATTGCCAAGGTAGAATGCATACTTGAGCTGGGAACAGTGAACAGTATATACCTGTTTTACTGATATATTGTAACATACAATGCTATTTGACTTGTGGTGTGCAGGAAACAGGTACTGTGATGGTATATATAATTTATATATATGCTTGGTCTTCCAGTCCTTCTGCATGTATGCATGCGCATGAATGCTGGCATTTGCATTAACTTAGCCTGATACGCACTCTTTATATACGGCAACTCGATCAATGCCAAGTAAGACTTTTGCATGCTGTGTATTTATACAAAGTACAATTTACTTCTAGGTCAACAGAGAGATGTCTAAAGGACATTCAATCACTAAAATGTAGATTCCATAGTGACTAAGGTGTCATAAACAATTTTCCCTACCCAAACCACAGTGGGAGGGGGGGGGGGGGGGGCAACTTGCTCCTTTGCATGGACATCATACATTCCTTTACCATAACAAGTATTTCGAGTTAAAAAAAACTCGTGGGGCGCCAATGGGGCACCCCAAACTCAAACTACTTGCTAGTAATGCCCACATTTGTCATGCCATATAGCATCACCCTAAATCCTAGAATGACCCAGGATGTACCACACAGAGGTCTGCATGAAATGCATCAGGGTTTTAGATACAAGCCAAGACAGCTGTGCTTAAACATCCACACTCACAATCACATCAAGTTGGCAATCGTAGGGAAGGTGCATTAATTAGCTAAGTGTTTGTATGCTTTGCACAGGATAGAGCCCTGCAGTTACACAGCGTCATGCACTCTGATACCTAACTGTTCTAATCCAGCTAGCTAGCTAGTCTTCGTATTACGTGCAGAACAATGTGAGAACGTTCATTAAATGGCCGTTCAGCCTCGGTAGCATTTGGAGCTGTAACCCGAAAGTAAGATTTGTTTAAGCTTCTAAGCAACATTACTCTTCTTGAAACTATTCGTGAACAACTTTCGTTCGTTTGGTAAAGGAAGAAATGATAGGAAAGACGATTTCTAACCGGGTAAACAGAAGCCTCCCGGGCGGCCATTTTGTTACCAGGCCTCTTCTTTTTTCGGCTGTTTCTTCTCGAAAACGTCCTGCGCAGGCTTGGTGATGGCTTAGTATTATAACGAAGTGATTTTGAATACTTCTCATTTGATCAAATGGCTGCGCAAGTGAAGGCAAAGCGAGTAAAAGCTTGGTAAAGTCGAGGAAAGCTGAGCGCCGCCATTTTGTGACAGATATATACGAACATGAAGCCATACAAAAAACCTAATTCTGAAAAAAAAAATGCAATGACAATGATAATGATATAGAACAAGAATACACAAAGTAGCCAGCTACACTAGTGCTCCACAGAATTTCCTCAAGAAATTCACAGGTAGCTATATACGTACTGGATCTGCAACTCGCAATACTATACTAACCATACATAGTAACTGTAATACTAACTGTAAGCATTTGCGGCCTATCACGGTCGAATATGACGTGGTCTATATACAGGTGTAGGGGATCCGGAGCCGAAGCAGTCCACGCGCACAGCCCCGTCACACACGTAGCACACGTCTTCGGTCTCCTATAAGTCGTTAGCTATGTACGTATATTAGCCGTCCAATTTTCTATTCACCGCCAAACCGCGATCGATGCGACCAAAAATGGCATCATGACAACCAGTCGCAGTATCCGTTGCAGGCCCTGGCGGCAACATATTGACCACTCTTTAGTGTCGCAATATCACGTGTTCGTGCGATGCTCGAAAGCTATAGCTAGCTATATATACGGTAGGCCACCATCCTCCAGTGCAGATAAGCCTTGATATAACAGATGGCTGCGCGCGTTGGAATCTGGCTGGTTTGGTCCTCATCGTCGGAGGTTTGGAGACAGCTCTGACGCTGGGAGGTAACTGTAGAGTACTGATAAGACGCGCAAATATTTCAAAGTAGTCATTCTTCAAGTTTTATGCTAGTTTAACAAGTAGCAATGCACGTACGCGTATTGTTCAGTGCTGGCTTTTCCTCTGCCTTTCAATGGACAATATCACATCAGTATCACAGTGCTTTGCACTCACACAAGACCCTTTTTACTAGTTAGTGTGTATTTCGAGATCCAGAAGAATAGTGTTTGTTATGTTCAAGTGTGCTATAGTAATGTACTGAAAGAAAACTCTGTATATATTATTTTGTGAATGGCATACAGCAACTTTAAAAACCAGCCTATTCTAACAGATTGAACTCACAGCTTTATTACACACTATTTCACTGAAGCTTGCATGTGTACATGGAGAGAGTGGCGTGTGGCGAAATATTGATTTTCAGCAATCAGTGACAATGGCTATGCAATGCTACATGTGGCTAAAATCGTAAGTGGATGTCAAATGGGGTCAGTTGTGAGGGCAGGCAATGTAGCATATTCAATCAAAAGTAAGCCTATACAACATTATAAGCATATGGGGTTATGTGAAGACTGTCTGCATGTGTATATTCCATTAATTTTTACTTTCTTGCGCAGCATATATGTCTGTCCAATTAAGTCCAATCACTCCTGTAATTCCATCAGTTTTGTATCTGATGTTGTCAAAATGTCCTACAATTAACAATCATTTGTCAATGCTATGTAAACTGCTCTTTATATATCAGAAGCAAGAATTCCATTGTATCTAATGAGATCTTTGTGGTTGAAATGTCCTACGATTAACCATCATTTGTCAACTGCTCTTTATATCTCAGAAGCAAGAATTCTTTTGTTACAGTCAGTGCCTTCAGTGGTAGTGATTAACACTCTGATTCAATCTAACAGAACAGGCACAAATGCACCAATCATGCTATTCTAACTTAGCCTACTCCTAATTCCCCCCTATATAGCTATACACTATTCACATGCATGCCTGCGTTTATCCTAGCACAGTGCATTCAGCCATGGCTGCATGCATGTGTGCCTTTTGACACGTCTATGCAAAGCATTGTTGACCAGGTATTGGTGCCTTCTTTAGATGTAGAAGCCATCAGTGTGATTGTGCTCTTTAAGGCTAAAGCCACACCTTGAAGACTCCCAGCATGCAGGCAGCATGGCCTTAGGAGTGCTATTTCATTATGCACTTGATAGTCCTTAGCTACAATGGCTGAATAGAGCACACGTTTCTTTGAACTTCCACTCACTATTGTATCTGAGCCCTAACTATTTATGGGTATCCTAGCAACAGCACAGTCATGTAAGCCTAAGCTATGTCTAATGGTATATACCAGCAGGAGGCGCAGGTTTGCAGTGTACCAGGTACAACACTGTTAGAGATGTGGTGTGATGATGACACTGTTAATTGGTGTGAACGGTCTGCCACAGGAGTCATACCACTTTCCAGTGTGATATTCTCACCAGTTATAAATGAGGTGTGAGGACCACACTCTTTGGAAGGAGTGATGCTCGCCATTATTGATCACCACAGTGATAATACATAAGTGACATACGTATCATGCACTTCCTACCCAATTGCAAGTCCTTGTTATAACAATAATGAGTTAGCTATAATCTGTCAGCACTTTTGACTAAGGTCCCTGAGTGGCTTGCCATTTCATGGAACTAATCTGCACGAATAACACCCTTATACATATACATTAATTGCATCTGTGAACGCCTATATATATATATTGTTGTCATGATTGCTTCCATTTGTAAGTAGAAATTAATGAATCTCAGTGCAACATTACTGCCCTCAGGCAATTTCTACGACTTCAACTCTGTAACAAATGACAGAGCAGAGGATACCAGGTTACCTGGTTACCAGTACATAGCCCCAAATCTCACCTTTCCCTGTGATGGAGCTGTCACCAAATGGAAGATTGGAGTGGAGAATAAACAGAATGAGCTAGTGTACCTCCAAATTTGGCGACCCAGTGGAACAGACTATAGTCGTGTGGCTGAATATATCTATAACCATGGAGTGCCCAGTGATGTAGCAGAAGTTCGAACAGACATGACTGTATCAGCATGAGATGTGGTTGGGTTCTTTACTCCAAGAGGTCGTGGAGAGGGACTTAGAGTGGCTTGGGCTCCAGTTCCTGACCACACCCTCCTGCAAGAAATGATGAGGAGTGCTGATCGTGTATCTCCAGTAGCAACTTTCAGTGGCAGTCCTACAACCTTAAGCTCATCTCCTCTTGAGTCAGTCATTTTTGGTAAGTTATACCATGAAGGTTATTATAATATTATGTATACGTGCTACCTATGATGCATTCTCAATTGTCATACATATTACAACCAAGAATAGGTATCGATCAATATAAATTATATAATTTCAATTCATTATATGCAGAACCAAGTGCTCCTTCCTGTAGCACCAGTGCTACAACTACGCCTGCCTCTAATGAAAATGGTAGGTAATAGCAGTTCTGGTTTCTTGTCACCTAAAATAGAAGTGTCCAAACGTACAATGATTCTTCAAATTTGTACTTGAAGGCAGTGGTGGGAGAAATGCTAAAGAATTAAACTGTTGCTGCACTATAGTAGTGCATGAGAAGCAGATGTTGTATATATATGTCTAGGCTAACTGGTATTTTATTAACATTTCCTTGAAGTAAAATGCAATTAACTTCTTGCTGCAGGCTGTCTAAGTGCATTTGAAGACTTCAGAAGAATAGTGTGCGGTGGAAAAGTAGCAAATAATGCCCTCAGTACGTCATACCAGACCTCAACTTCTTCTGTGATGGTACTGTGACCCAGTGGAAGGTGGGACTGGAGGGTGGAGGCAGGGGCCAATCTGTGAACTGTCAGATATGGCGCTCAGTTGGTGCAGGAGAGTACACCAGTGTGACCGAGGTGATGTACACCAAAACAGCTGATGAGACAATAGCTTCTGTTCCAGTGTCCATGTCAGTGATGGCAGGAGACATGGTTGGGTTCTATGTGCCTGGTGTACAGTTGGAACCTCACACTTTACCTGATGTTGGCCTGACCATGTACACTACTAGGGGAGGTCCTGGCTCATCCCTGAATTCCCTTGGCCCTGCTGCGGGACCATCTCCGTACATCTCAGTTGTGTTTGGTAAGCACTGTACACCTTCTGATAAATATATATTGCATAATACATGTAATTAAGCATGGAATATTCATACTCGTACAAATACCTCTGCAGGATGCACTTTTGAGCTGCTGCACCCTAACAGTAAATGCAATGGATAGAAGTAACATGACATTAGCAAGTGTGCACCACAGCAATCATTATGGTCCTCCGCATTGCGCACTGTAAAAGACAGCAATTATACTTGTGTGCATATCATACGTACCAGCATGGTGAAAATTGCCATGTCCTAAGCAGCACCTCTGGGCAGCCCAGCTAGCACACCTGCGCCAGCCATGGCTTCTAGCATCACAAACATTTAACGTTGTGTACAAAGAAGTAACACTTCGTTGTATGTATGTTGTATGAAGCGTGCAAACCAGCTACTCTGTTGCCCAGCGCTACAGTCATACTAGTCTACAAGGAGAGGATACAGGCAGTGTGTGCTCCATGCACGGGTCTGAAATTTTTGTCCATGTAACATGGATCCCTTAGCATGATAGTGTTTACAGTTCCCTAAATCGTGACTGAATTTCCTCATTCTTGTAATATTCTTAATAAGGAAAAGTCTTTCCTCTCATGTGTTTGTGGGTGTATTAATTAATGTAGACAATCACATAAGGTATTAGGGGGACCAGACTCACCAAGCTTACTGACTTGGTAAGAGCCATGCTGTAAACCCATCGGTAAGCCCATTTCCCCCAAGAAGGGACCGGAGCAATAGCATTCGATCATGTCCCCTAAAGTTGCGTATTAGTGAATTCCCACCATGAGGAAGATGAATGATTAAAACAGTATTTATTAGGTCTTGATAGATTCTCAAAATCGTGAGGTCAAGCACTTGACATGCATAATTGGGCCTATTCTGGGACTACCATTGGGCCAGTTCTGGGACTCAAACTGAATAGAAAATCTTATTAGTCAGTCGTTTTCTTTTGACTTACAAGCTACATAATTATGACAGGCTACAACATAAATCCTCATGCGATATAATTATGAATGGAACATGTACATCATTAGTACAGTAGAATGTTAATTTGGTGATACAAAAATAGTTCAGTGGTGCAATGAGCTGCCTGTCAATGGTATGAATGTATGGTATATGTGTCTTACAGCATCTATACACAAGTGTATATACTATGTATGCTCACATACACGCACACACACACACACACAACCCCGAGTTTCATTGTGCTTGTGAAGGCCATATGTAGTCATATTCGCAACTTGGGGCTGCAGAATGGCAACAGGCAAAGAGATCAGGTACAAATAGTCTGTTTCTCTGCACTCCTGCCTATACTTGTCAAATGTGGAAAGTACACCACTGATAAGGATGTGGAAAGAACACATCTGATTGCTAGTCACCACTCACTAAAGCATTTGTTCAAAATAGAACATAAGTTAAGTATAAATGACTATCCTATTATACTGTATACAGTATATACACAGTTGGTCTATGTTAGTGTTCATTGTCATGGTGTACATAATAATCATGCTGAACCAGAAGGGATGCATCTCTACCAAATGCAACATCAAGAGTTTCAGGAAGAGCAATACTTGCATATTATAGTAGCCCGCTGGTTATTATGAAAGCTTTTACATCTCAGGCATTGAAAGAATCAACAAACCTGCTGCCCAGGCATGACTGATCCCTGGGCAGCACTTGGTGCAATTGGTCCACAATGACATAGCTACACTCAATATAGAAATTAATAAGCACACTATGGACGTATATGCACAACTATCTTTTTGTCCTCACCATGGCCAGTGATTGGCTCATAGGTAGAGGTTGCTTTCACAGCTGAGTAGCATGGGTTTGGCTCCAGTGTCACTCTTTCCACTGCATTGTAGGAGGTGTTGGCCTGCATAGTCACATCTGTGCTTGCAAAAGAGAAATATGGCCTGATTTAAGTCAAACCCAACTTTTGATCAAGTGAATATTCTGCATAAAAATGTATAGCAATGGTATGTAGCATCTTGCTAATTCTAAAAATAATGCTTGCTAATTCAATGTCCCATGGTAGTGCAGGGTAAAGTAAGAAGCAATCGGAAGTAGTTATTCTCCCATGTTAGAGGCCACCCTTGTACTGGACATACTACAATACGTGAAGATGATCAGAAAAACACTATTAACACTTCTTCTTGGTCTTCTGGTGGGGAGTTCCTTTTGTGACCTTTCCTTATCAATTAATAAGATAAAATACTTATAGACTCTCCTTTTAAGGCTGTGTCATCCATTCCTCTGCTTTCAATCTCTGCTGCCTATCTTCATCAACCTAAACTTCTCCCTTTCCTATCGTATCAGTCTGTTCAGATTTAGCTCTTGCATATGCATGAGAAATCCATGGATATCAGTGAAAGACCTTTGAAATGAATCAAGATCAGGTTCATATCCAAATTTTTGGGGCACCGGGGTTTCTGATCTAGTTTGCTTCATATGCTCGTCTTTCGAATCAAGATCAGGTACACTTGATATGTTCATCCTTTTGTAATTTGCTGTGTATCATGCTTAAAGTTCTGTGAACACTTACCTAACATTTGGTACCAATTACACACAGCAATATATGGACGTGGGCTACATATGAGCTGTGAATGGGTGTTTAAGCATCGGCACATATATGTACATATATTATATAGGCAGTAGGGGAGTTATAGACACGAGGTGATTAATGAAAGATATCACTCACTACTTGTCTTCACATAAGCAGGGTTTGGCTGTATCATTGGCCCACCATTCACTGTACTGTATGATGGGTTGTCCTGCATGGTCACTATAGTACTGACTTCAGGAGGAGAAACATGTTCACCTACAACAGGAATGATAGATTGTGTAACATTATATGTTTAAAATTTGAACTATACTGCACAAACAGATATGCACTACAGCATACCTTTGGCTGCTTTTGGACTCCTCACTCTCCATGCAATCAGTGAAGCAGCAACAACAACTGATCCACCCACAAGGACAGCCACTGCAGCCACCACTGCTCCTATGATAGCCCCTGAAGCTTGTGTTGAGGGACCACCTCCAACAGTTGCTGGAGGAAACTTGGATGATGGATACATACTGCCAGAAGTGGATGAATCCACAGCAGTCTGAAGTGTGCATGATGTTGTTGGAAAAAGAACAAGATGAGGACCAAAGAAAGAGTGGGGCGACAACTGTAAATGGGTAGTCATATAGTTTTGAGGAGCTATCCATAGTACAATATTGTATTACACTTACAGTAATGCCATCAATTATCTTATGTTGTAATACGTAGAAAATAATATTAGTGGATACCTCCTGAGACAAAGGCAAGCTAGATAAGTACAGTGCACACAGTAATCATAACATGAACCCCAGCGACAGGGAGCTATATACAGTAGGATTTTGGCTATATACAGCTTCTCCAATATATTATATAAAATATAAATATATATATAAAAGGATGTGCTGTAGGATGATGCCAAATACATACGGTTTCAGACATTGATGTAGCAGCAGGCACAACACCAATAGGGGTTCCTGAAGAAAGCGTATCAGCCACTGTCACTGTCATGACTGAGCTCCTTGTGACATCTGGTACTGTACATAGCAAGCAGAGAAGTTTACGGTAATGATATCGTTAGGCTTGGGTTGTAAAGGTCATATCATAATAAATACATACAGCAGAACTTGTCCGTGTCAGTTACAAAACATTTCTAACACCGAGCTCTTACTACCATAGTGCTCAAAGTGGTGTTGATCCTCTGTAACTTTGTGCTGGTGGTTTCTTCTGTCATCAAGTTGTGCAAAGACCTCGTGTGTGTGTACGTGACTGTGTGTGTGTGACTGTGTGTGTGTGTGACTGTGTGTGTGTGTGTGTGTGTGACTGTGTGTGTGTGTGTGACTGTGTGTGCGTGTTTGTGTGTGTGTGTTTGTGTGTGTGTGCTGGCCCCGTTTATGTGATGTCAGGAAACTGCTGCTTGTGCAACAGCAGTGGGCGATGTGTGCGCTGTAAATGCCAGAGGAAGGGCACAGCGTGTTTGAACTGTTTGCCGTGGAGGAATGGGTCCTGTCAGAATATCCAGCCCAATCAGCCAACCGATCAAATGCCAGACCCCATGACTGATATTCTACCTAATCAACGGTCTGCAGCACTAGCATTAAATTCTTCATTACAACTCGATCGCCTCCCGCCATTTACAGCTGACCTTGAGCTGACCTACAAGTGGTGTGACAAGGTGAGCGGTGACCGGTTTGCTGCTGCTATTCTAGATGCGTACAGTGAAGTTGTCAAATGGAAAAGGAATGCATTCCTGATTCCTTTGGGGAAGGTCGGAGAACTGTTTGTGTATGAGAGACATCAAGATTGCTTAGAGCGTTCGGCAAATCCACCCCCCTCGAATTGGTAGCATTCACCGCAGTAATGGTAATGCCCCATCTGCCACATAGCAGATCAAAGGTGAAAGACCACGTGAAGTGTCTTGAGAGACAGTTGTCACTGTGGCAGCAAGGTGACATATCCACCTTGCTACTCAAGGGCAGAACCACCAGAAGTTGACCAACATGTTCTCTGGTAACGATCACACCGAAATGCTGGCCAAGTCCTTCTTAAAGCATATCAGGAAAGGAAATATAATATCGGACGGATGCTATCCGGAATTCAGGGAAGTCCACTCTCAGCCAGGGAAACTGTAGATCAAGATAACCTATATAGGCAGCAAAACGGTTCTTGAGGTACTGAAGGAGAAACATTCAGAAGCTCAAGGGATCAATGAAGTGATATTGATTGAAGCGGCTGAGTTACCTTTCCATCCAATCATTTTTGAGAGTATTGATGGAGAAGCAATCAGAAAAGCTGCTCTGCATACAGAAGGTTCTACTGGTCCATCTGGAATTGATGCAGCTGGTTGGAGGAGGATGTGTACATCCTTTAGAAAGGCTACTTCAGATCTGTGCAACAGTATATCCAGTGTAGCTAAACAAATCAGCAGTGAGTACTTGGATCCCTCCATCCTGAGCAGCTACACTGCCTGTAGGTTAATTGAATTGAGCAAGAACCCTGGTGTGAGACCGATAGGAGTTGCAGAAGTACTCAGAAGAATCATTAGCAAAGCAGTCCTGGCCGTAATTGGCTGGGACATCAAAGAAGCTGCTGGTGGTGTCCAGTTATGCGTGGAACATGTGTCAGGCTGTGAGGCTGGAGTTCCTTGCGGGGAATCTTCAACGATGAAGAAACAGAAGCCATTCTGCTAGTTGACGCCACTAATGCCTTCAACTCCTTGTACCGAAAAGCCGCCCTTGTCAACATCTACTCACTGTGTCCACCTTTAGCGGTAGTCGCCACCAACATGTATAGAGGAGATGCTTCTTTGCTCATTGATGGGGAAACGGTGTACTCATGAGAAGGAACTACTCAAGGCAATCCTCTTGCCATGTCTATATATGGCATTGCCTTTCTGCCTTTGATCCAGAAGCTGCAGGGGTTGTACAGACAGTTGTAGTTCGCTGATGACGCATCAGCAGGAGGAAAGATTACACAACTGAAAGAGAGACTGGTGGACAAGAATGCAAAGCTTAGGTCCTTCATTCGGGAACCATCCCAATCCTTCGAAGACTTGGCTTCTTACAAGGAACAGCATTTTGAGACTGCCAAGAAGGTCTCTGAGAATTGCGACATATGCATCACATCCACTGGTCAGAGGCACCTCGGTTCAGCCTTGGGGAGTGACTCTTTCCTAAGGGACGTCATGGTAACGAAGATAACCTCATGGGTGGATGAATTGGAGAACCTCTCTGAGGTGGCAAAGACAGAACCACAGGCTGCGTATGCTGCCCTCACACATGGGCTGATATATAGCAAAATGGTCGTACCTCATGAGAACCACCCCAGGCTTCTCAGACCACATGGCCCCACTTGAGGCAGTACTCAGGCATAAATTCATTCCTGCCATTACAGGCAGAAAGATTGTAACAGACGAAGAACAGCAACTGCTGGCGCTCCCCTGCAGAAATGGTGGGTTAGGAATCATTGATGCAACCTGCCAGTACAGTCTGTGATATAATGCATCAGTAGAAGCAACAGCACCCTTGGTAGAGCTGATATTGGAACAGAAAATACTAACAGCATATAGATGTGGAGATTGAACAGAAAAATAGGAAATCAAGGTTATAAGCAAACCGACACAAAGAAGTGGAAGAGAAAGTGAAGAGTCTGACACTGCCTGAGACAATTGGAAGGGCTGCCAAGATTGTCAGTGATAAGGGAGCATCAAACTGGCTCACAGCAGTGCCACTAGAACGCCATGGGTTTGTACTTCACAAGGGGGCATTTCGGGACGCCCTGTGCCTAAGGTACGGATGGATGCCCGAAAGGTTGCCAACCAAGTATGAGTGCGGGAGTGCCTTCTCCATCAACCATGCCCTAAACTGTCCCAATAGCGCCTTTCCCATTCTCCGACATAATGGAGTGAGGGATTCCACAGAGAAGCTTCTTGCTGAGGTTTGCCCTGATGTAACTCTAGAGCCAGATCTCCAACCTCTTGAAAGAGAATCTCTGATTTCACCTTGGCCAACCATGAAGAGCATCAGAGCCAGAGGATTTTGGGGTGGGAACTGTCAGTGCGCATTTTTGATGGCAAGGTTTTTAACCCAAATGCGCAATCCTACACACAGTCATTCCTAGAGTCATGCTTCAGGCGTGAGGAAAGTGCCAGAAATAAAAATATGAGCAACGCATCATTGAAGTGGAGCATGGCTCATTTACGCCATTGGTCTTCTACACCTCAGGCGGAATGGGGAACCTGGCATCCATGTTCTACAAGAGATTGGCTTCACTCCTGTCAGAGAAGAGACGAGAGGCCTATTCATATCCACACTGGACTGGATCCGTACCCACCTCAGTTTTCCCTGCCTCCGGTCTGCAATCATGTGCATACGGGGGAGCTTGATCAAGCATCAAGCACGCCGTGAAGGGATGTGACAGCTCCGACCTCGTCACAGCTGAGGCCCACATCCACGAGTCACAATGACACTTGTAGTACGACATCCAATCATCAGAAAATGACATGTATCGGTTCCATATATCACCACTGTGCTATGACCTGTACTGAGTTCTATTATACTATCTCAGTATTACTGTACTGTACTGTACTGTACTGTACTGTATTTAACTGTCCAGTATATAGGAGTCTTAAGATGTCACTAACTGTACTTCAGTGGCATACAGTATGTCAGAACCACTTCCCTATCTGTGTGGTGTCTTTGGTTGATGCATGGTCACTAGTATTCTACCAGTGTCTTCTTTCATGTCTTTTCATTCCACAATCTGTATAGACAAAGTCCACCTTCTAAAAGATGATGCCCTAGGAGTTTCCACAGAACGTTTGGTAGAGACGTACTATAGAGGCCATGTACAAAAGTCACAGGTGATTCTGCACATCTTTAGCACATCTAACAGTGATGCCACAGTACCAAACATATTTCTTTGACCGATTAGGATTATGATGACCAATGGGATCATACAATACCTTTGCCACCATATATAGCCCCAACGCATAGTTAACTAACTATTTTACTGTGTCAAAACACTAAGGTTCTTGTAGTTTGAAGATATACACCCCAGTAGTTTCTTAGTTACATTATACTGTACATATTATCCATGCTATTTTGTATGCAACTTGCACTGTATTGACGTATGTTGTTACAATCGTAACACAACTGAGATCAACGGAGATGGTCCCACAACAGAGCCAAGGTAAGTCAGGGATGAGGCAGGACTTTCCGCACGCACGCACGCACGCACGCACGCACGCACGCACGCACACACACGCACACACACACACACGCACACACACACACACGCACACACACACGCGCGCGCACACACACGTACTATATATACATGGCACATGTGCACCCAAACACACACAAACGACACATAGACACCTTCTCACAGATACTATACAACCACAAATGAACCTGATAGAATGGAACTGCTCGTCACATCTGAGGATGCAAGACGGGATAACGCTGTACTACTATGTGAGACACTTGTCGCTACTGTCGTTGGTATAGCAGTTGGTGTGGAACTGCTCGTCACATCTGGCACTGTATATGCAGGAAAAACAAAAATGAAGAGTGCGGTTCAACAGCAAGAGCAGTGGGCATGCTAATTCTCTAAACATAATGTCATACTAGGTATGGAATAAACCTGACCTTACAAGTTCCTAAAGGCTGTGAGGTCCCAAACCTGAAGTAGGGCTATATTCTTTGGCCACTTTCACCATCACAACCAACTAGTCCAGTAGTTGTGCCATGCTCATAACATACTCTGAATACACATTGCGCACTTCCACAGTAAGTACATGCACACTTAGGAAAAGTAAACTCCACCCATCCACTGTGACAGGTCAAAGACTGTCAAAGGAGTGGGATGGCTAGGCCTACACTCGACAGCCTTGGGTGAGTGGATGCCGGGCTCCATGGCAGTACAAATGGCCATTGAGGAGCACCAAGTAGACTGTACACAGTAGACACTAGTGGCAGTGATGGTCATCCAGTCTGACTGTCAGCACAAAAGACCCCACGGGGTGTGATGGTAGGACTGGTGTTGACAGGTAGAGTGACACAAAGCGAATATTGCTGCGCAGCAATGATCCCGAGGGTCAAAACTCATGACAAAAGCGGCACCTGCTACTGTCAGGGAGCTGCATCACTGGCTCCAAGTGTGCCCTGTGTCTGTAAAGCTCCATCTGTCAGCAGGAAATGCGCCACTTCCAGCGAATCGCCCTTAAATTTGCTGTCTTCCAGTGAACTCAACACACACACTATATACAACACACATGCACCCAAACAAACACAAGACACATAGACACCTTCTCACAGAGACTATGCCACCACATATGAATCTGAATATGACACAACCTCACTGCACACAGCTATTACCAGGTGGATCAGTAATTGGGATGTACCTCTGAATGTGGCAGATGCACCACAGACTTGATATGTATATCCATTATTCAGAACAGAAGAAAGTAACTGTTGCCATGTTACACGGACAGTTTCTAGATAAATGATTTGACTTTCCTTTGAACTTGAATTCAACTTAATGAATGCTCCTTGTATCTATGGTCTAGATAGAATAGCACTACCTTGCATCCATGCAAAAAGCACTTACCAAACACAACTGAGATGTACGGAGATGGTCCCACAACAGAGCTAAGGGAACTCAGAGAAGAGGCAGGACTTCCCCCAGTAGTGTACATGGTCAGGCCAACATCAGGTAAAGTGTGAGGTTCCAACTGTACACCAGGCACATAGAACCCAACCATGTCTCCTGCCATCACTGACATGGACACTGGAACAGAAGCTATTCTCTCATCTGCTATTGTTTTGGTGTACACCACCTCGGTCACGCTGGTGTACTCTCCCGCACCAACTGAGCGCCATATCTGAAGGTTCACAGATTGACCACTGCCTCCACCCTCCAGTCCCACCTTCCACTGGGTCACAGTACCATCACAGAAGAAGTTGAGTTCTGGTATGATGTACTGAGTGCTGTCAGCTACTCTCTCACCACAGACCAAATTGAAGTCTGCAAATGCACTTAGACAACCTGCAGCAAGAGAAGTTGTGATTCACTTCAAGGATATACAAAATACCAGTTAGCTGGCACACGCCATCTGCTTCTCATGCACTATGTACGTACAGTGCACCTACTATTTCACTAGTGTCTCCCACCACTGCACATATTAGAAGAATCATTCTATGACTGTGCTTTTCCATGTCATTTGCATTTCTAGAAACAACAGCCCAGACCAGTATTACCTACCATTTCCATTTGAGACAGGTATAGTCGTAGCACAGGAAGGAGCACTTGGTTCTGTAGACAATGAAAAATGAAATAGTACCATTTATTGGTTATACTTATGCACACATTGAATTTCATTGGCTACTTTCATAATACAGAAACCCGGCTGATGTCATTAGATACAGTAGCTGGTTCAAGGACACCACATAAACACTTCTCTCCAATATGAGTACAGACAACATACATACAAATAGCTTTATAAGTTTATCAAAATTTCCTAAATGCACAATAGATTACTACTATAATATTGTAGAGGCTCATTGCTACGGCTTCATATAGCTGAGATGCGTTGATGAGCTTTCCTGTAGCAAATAACTGCAGCGTACGACGTTTTGGCTGCGAAGGTCATTTGTACCTAAAACATTTCATACCTGAAAAAGATCTTCGCGGTCGAAACGTTGTACGCTGCAGTATCTGTTATGTGAAAGCTCATCATCGCAACTCAGCTATATTACTATTACACATAAATGCATACAACACATTGCATGAAATTGTGTTAATCACACGTTCGCCAAAATACGATGCATTCATCTTCTTTAGAAAGGAATTAACTGAATTTTAGCGTTACTAGTGACTTAAAAAGTTTAAATAAAAATGATATACTCAGTACCTCAGTACAATCTCATTTCTTTGAGGATCGGCTTTTCCTAAATATCAGTGTTTGTCCTAAATAAAGTTCAACTTGTTCCTTACAGAACATGCAAGACCTTTTGGGCATCCTATGTGAAGATGCAACAACACATGGAGCATGCTGTCACAAATGTGTACTATTTAATATCATTTTACGGATGATACTTGGCTATCAGAAGCTATGCTGGCCAGATCAGCTGTCACTTCCAAGAAATGGCAGAGATAAAGTGCAACATAAAATCAATCACCACCGAGTCGGGTGTCGATACATGATTATTACTATTTCACTTCTCATAGCTGTGCATATATGTATACACCCACTTGTCTTCAAACTCTGTACAATCTGCCTGGCTACTCCTTGCTACCTAGTACTACAACCCTGGGCCAGACTGCTGCACTGCTCCACTGAAACAGGCTGAGATGCCTTGGGAGCAACATATCAAAAAGATTAGCTGTTAACAACAGCAAATTGGCAAGCCTCACATTGTGCATGGGATGTATCAAGAGGTACTGATCTAACTAATTTTAACAGGCCTATACTCTTTTTAATGCAATTAGGGAGCAATGCAATTATCTCTAAAATTGTCCCTGCAAAACACTGTCCTCACAAATAACAATGACTGCTAAGTTAGTACTGTACATTAACATTGTTTCTGTGCCCCACTTCATTGTCCAAGTCGTATGCCTTCTCTGCCTAACCCAACTCTTCTGCTGTATTACAATCCCCTCAGTTGCTAGCTTACAATCCACCTACGTAGGTTCCATTCCAAGAAGCCTTCTTTGAACAAACAGACAGTGCTGATAATGTTCAAGTCACTGCATAATTTATACAGCTTGCACCTGTGCCAGCAAACATGGCCCATTTCTCAGCCATTGGACCTCACAGTCAATGAGTCAACCAAAACTACATGCAAAAAAAACAAGTCATCTCATACAAACGTACTGGAGTGATAGGGCAATTTGACAGTGGCTCGGCCCTTAAAGACATACAAGGTAACCTTCAAATGAAATCCATTTAGGTTTGGTGTCTCATAAGCGTTGTACAATTTTTACATGTCTGAAAAGTGTCAGCAAAGTGTTATTACAGGCTGGAATAAAGCTAAAATTCTAGCACTATTAGATAGAACTCTACTAACCTGCCACCTATACCCTTTCTTTGCTTCTATAAAAACATGTTAGCTAGTACAGTCACTGTATTTCATATCACTGTATACTACCTCTTAAATTAACCATTATATTTATTACTGCTGCTTATCACAATCAGTTGTGTTCTATAGTCCTTTAAAATAATACATAATTAACACAGTAACTATAATAACGCAAATACCACTGACAGAAGTAGTACCTCTTTAAATTAGTAACCTTATACGGCAAGCACTGAACAACATAGAGAATTGTACAAGTTGCTAACTTCACAGCTTGAAAGGGAAGTGGTGTCAGGAGAAAAAGAACAGACTGAGACCCAGCACCCAAACTCAGGACCTACGCTCTAATGCGAAGTTTCAGCCATGTGAGCCATTGATCCTGGTCATGATCCTTCATCTCTAATCGCTGTGGGTTTGGAGATGAAGAATCGCGACCAGATCGGTGGCTTGTATGGCTAAAATTTCGCGTTAGAGCATAGGTCACGAGTTCGGGTACTGGGTTACGGTTCTTTTTCTCCTGTCACCACTTGTACCCTGTCACGCTGTGAAGTTAGCAACTTCGACAAGTTACACACCAGCTTACAAACACTCACTGACAACATAGGGAATTAGTGAACATTGAATATCGAACTACAGATATACAAGGAGTGAAAAATGGCGGAAGGCAAGCTGCAGCGGTCGAGGAGAGTTGCACAGAATTTGCGGGCGAAGAGGGTGCCTGACAAAGCGGAAACCATGGATGAAAGAAAGGAGAAGGATGTGGAATCTGGTGGGGAGGAGGAAAAAGTGCTGTGCTTCTGCAGTGAAGATCGTGAGTTTGGGGAGATGGCTAGTATGGAAGGTATGGAAGGCCCATTTTGAGCAGCTACTGAACGAGGAGCAGCAGATGTTGGGGGCCAGAGGGAAACAGTAGTAGATGTATGACATCAGAAATGAGCAGTTGGACAATGAGATCACAGCTGAAGAAGTGGCGGCAGCAATGGGGAAGATAAAGAGGAAAGCAGCGCCCAGGAAAGATGGCCTGACAGCAGAGATGGTGGATAGGGACATACTAAGGAATCTGTGGGGATCCCTATTTAATGCATGTTAGAGAACAGGAGTAGTCCCAAAGCGTGGAAGGAGAGTGTGGTAGTTCCTGTACCGAAGAAGCCTAGGACAGGTCCCTGCATCTCAGATGATTTTAGAGGGATCGCACTTACTTCTGTGGTCTACAAAGCTATGTGTACTGTCATATATGAGCGAGTGGTGAAAGTGGCAGAGGAAAAGGGGTTGGTGTCAGAGGAGCAATGTGGATTCAGGAAGGGGAGAGGATGCAGAGATCAGCTGCTGACTCTAATGCTACTGGGGAAGATGAAGATGACAGCTAAGAAGAGGGGAATGTTTGGGGCCTTCATTGACCTCAAGAAGGCATATGACACCATCGACCAAGCAAGGCTATGGGCGCATCTGCAGAGCATGGGGCTAGGAGGAAGGCTGATAACATTCATGGAAGCAGCATACAAGGACGTGAAGTGTGAGGTCAGGGTCGGAGAAGCTATGTCAGAGGCATTTGAAGTAAGAGCAGAGCTGCGGCAAGGGTGTGTGTTGTCGCCTATTCTATTCTCGTTGTATATACATTGATGAGATTACAACAAGACTGAGGCAGAGAGGGATGGGGGTGACATGGGGAACAGGCTGATACCAGCTCTGCTGTTCGCAGATGATATGGTGCTTTTGGCAGAGGATGAGAAGGGGATGGGAGAAAGCTTGAAGGTGTTGCAAGAATCGTGTGTGGACTGGTCATTAAGGGTGAATGGAAGCAAGTGTGGGGTAATCCACTTCAGAAGGAAAGGAGAAGAGAGGAGTATAGCATCCTTCAATACTGTCTGCTTTGAAACGATATATCCTTCTGCTGCCAGGACTTTGGCCACCTTCGCGTACGATAATCATCGCTCGAAGTACAGTTGCACAATCCGTTGTTTGCAATACGCTGATAACACCATTCTCTGTCTGTTCTTTTGCCACACTGAAAGCTGAGCTGTACAAACTACATATGCCCTTAAATTGCGAACTACTACGTTTCGCTAACGATTAGCCGTCACTCGCTAACGATTATCGTTTCGCGATTCACCGTTTGATAACCTTTAAACGACAATAACCGTAACGGTTTTTGGGTAGCGTAATGTTTTCTATGCACCGTACCGTACCTAGGATGTGTTGTGGACGAGTACTTGGAGTATAACAGCATGATCGAAGCAAGGGCAAAGGCAGGGATGAAGGCACTGTATGCATGGCTGCAAAGATGCAGGGCGTGTGTGGGAGAGTTGAGAAGAGGAACATTTGGGACACTATTGGAGATGCTGGTTGAGTCAGTGGTGATGCATGGAGCAGAGGTCTGGGGATGTTGCAGACAGCTTGGGCCGGTTGAGCAAGTGCAGTTGCGAGCCATGAGAATCTTCCTGGGAGTCGGAAGGCTGCACCCCAAAGTGTCGCTACTGGTGGAAATGGAGGTGTTACCGTTAAAGTGGGTAGCGAAACTGAAGTGTGTGGAATTCTGGTATAGGGTAATGAAACTAGGGGATGAAAGACTGGTGAAGCATGTGGCAGTGGAAGCTTGGAAGCAGAGAGAGATGAAGTGGGTGAATGACCTAAGGCAAAGCATACGAGAGATGGGATGGGGGGAGGTTAAGCTGGAGGATGTTGAGAAGCTGAGCAACTTCCAACTGAAGGAGATGTTGAAGAGCTGTGCATGGAGAGAAGTGAGGGCGTCTTGGGAGCAGGAGATGAGTGAGAAGCTGAAGCTGGAAGTGCTAAGGATGATTGTGGACAAGGACTGCAAGGGGTGGAGTGCACAAATAGAAAGCAAGGAAGTAAGGAGGATGGTCACTAAGCTAAGAGGAGGGACAGCACAGCTGCGCATTGAAACCAGAAGATGGAAAGGGGAAGGTAGAGAAGAGAGAAAATGTAAAGAATGCAGTGGGCAAGAAGTGGAGGATGCAAAGCACTTCCTTCTAAAGTGTGCAAGATGGCAGGAGAAGAGAGAACTGATAGAAAGAGTCAAGGGCACCCAGAGAGGGGGGAATTTGAAGCAGCGGATGATGATGGGAAGTTGGCAATGATCTTGGATGGCACGTGTAAGGAAAGAGGAGTGGAGATGGTCATCAGAAAGATGTGGAAGAAGAGATTTGTGTGACGGTCAACAATTCTTTGTAGTGTCTCAGTAAACATTTTTGGGGCTTTGTTTGTCTTGAGCAGTGCCTCATGGGGAGCAATGCCGAGTGCTTGTTTTGTACGCTGCACGTGTGCACAAAAATATAATAATAATAATAATACTACTACTAATAATAAATAATAATAATAATAATAATAATAATAATATACATACACAGATCTAGAACTGAGGACAATACATGGCATGCTACAAGATATCTAGTACACTTACCAAATATGACTGACACAAGTGGAGATGAGCTTAAGGTTGTAGGGCTGCCACTGAAAGTTGCTACTGGAGATTCACCTTCAGTACTTCTCATCGTTCCTCGCAGGAGGGTGTGGTCAGGAACTGGAACCCAAGCCACTCTAAGCCCCTTTTCACCAGATCTAGGAATAAAGAAACCAATCACATCCCTTGCTGATACAGTCATGTTTGTGGCAACCTCTGATATGTTTCCACCACCGCTGTTGCTATAAACAGTCTCAGCTACACGCATGTAGCCTGTTCCAGTAGGTCGCCATATCTGCAGGCATACTTGCTCCTTTTCTTGATTTTCTGTTCCAATCTTCCATTTGGTCACCGCTCCATCACAGGGAAAGGTGAGGTTTAGGGATATGTACTGGTAACCACCCTCTGCTCTGTCATTTGGTACGCACTGGAAATCATAAAAGGCTCCTAAGAAAATGACCACATGAAATACGAGGCATTGCTATTAACGTTAACAGTGAGACTATTTGTAAACTGTATGCATGTGCGCAGCAATATATGTATGTCATGTGGCCACATAGGATTTAATGCACTGAAAACCTATGCAGAATGAAGTAAAAGCACAAATCAATCAACGGCAAGCAGCATCAAGTTGTGTTCAAGTTTGTCAACTACACAGCTGGAAAGTAGCGACTGGAGAAAAAGAACCACGACCCGGCGCCTGAACTCAGCCTACGCCCTAACGCGGAGCTTCAGCCATGCAAGCCACCGATGTGGCCACGATTCTTTGTCCCCAATCGCCATATATATACAGTCATGGGCGGGCCGCAATGCTGCGACTACTTAGAACCTAATCGTGGCCACATCGGTGGCTTGCATGGCTGAAGCTCCGCGTTAGGGTGTAGGCTATGAGTTCAGGCGCCGGGTCGTGGTTCTTTTTCTGCAGTCGCTACTTTCAAGCTGTGTAATTGACAAACTTAGATATGTTACATACCAGCTTGTATAACACTTACTGACAGCATCAAGTTGGCTGATAGGGGCAAATGATTCAACAAAGACTACAGTAAAGTAACAAGGCCATTCACCATCATGGTAGACCTAATAAATAACTAAATAGACTTATTGAATAGTGGGGATAGCTGTAGTGAACTTCATACAAGTGAGACAAGCCTGTCACTCTTAGACAACATAGACTAGAGATTATGGTAGAGCAGCATACTTCAAACCAGCTTGTATGTATATATGTACTAAAGTTACGAGGGACACATGTCGAGCATGAATAACAATCTTGTGACCCATGTGAAGGTGTGCTTGTTGATAGAGAACTCATGCAGAGCAGGCGTTCATGCCAGGCATTTGTTGGCCCTTATCATGTGTACATAGTCTGTTGGATTCATTCTCAGAATAATTTTGCATTTGTAGGCCTCCACCTTTAAATTTTCTGTTCTCAGAATAATTATAATTATCTTGCTAGAGTGGGATAGTATCGCACCCTATATCCAGCTTCAAAGTCCTTGTCTGAGACTTTTGTCTACTCACATACCCACCCTATATATACAGGACCATGGACGTTACCATTGCACTAAACATTTTATAAACCTCCTTTACTAAATGCATACACTTGGGCCCAAACAACATAGATTCAAGCAGGGCAAGTGCCATACTTCTTCGCCCGTGCAGTACACTGTCATTTCTTTCTTTGTCATCAGCCTACGCCGATCCAGTCTTCTTGGCTCTTTACATCACTTGCATTGCTAGTCCCTTCCAATGGAGTCGCCTAGCCACCCCTCTGCCAGGTCTTCGTGACCGGACGTTGCTTCTGAATGGCAGGCTTGGAAGATAAATTGCCGCCCTTCCACAGAAGCCACTACTTTTACGCTTTCTCTCTTCTTCTGAACGAAGACTTCCCTATTCTTTACTACTAGTGCTGCCGCTCTCTTTTACGAACAGCGCACTTTCGGTCCTGGGCAATGGCATACTCTAAGATAGCCAGACCGTGGCGAAAGTTAACAACATAAATAAAGTTACCTTAGCATCACGTGAGTGACATGTCGCACCTAGCTGACGTACCCCGACCCATTCTCCTGCCTCCATTTTACGATGACATCATCGCGAGGACGTCTCGCAAAATGGAGGCAGGAAATGGGTCGTGCTACGTCAGACTAGTTCGCACCACGTGCAGGACCCAATAGCCACGGGGATATTAGATACGCTAGTCTACATGCGGGATTTAGTGTCAGATGTAGCAAAGCCTACATACTTAGCAGATCGCTACACAAGTTCGTGTCCGTGCGGCATGCTAGACTGAGAGTTGTTCGTAATCCCTAGCCCAATTTGATGTAGACGAGTCGGCAACCCACGCGCCTTTATTGCCGGTTGCCGAAAAGTCTTATCGTTGAGTTAGCTAATTGTGGGCTAGTGTATACAAACAGCTGCTCTCAGCGAATGAGCCTCCCAAGCCAATAGTCAAGTCAGAATAAGCTGCCACCCGCGATCCTAGTATAAAATTCCTTAGCCTTCCTTATGCGGCTAATTGACTATATATATATATACCTCCTTCTGCCAGATTTGCCTCTAAACCCCAGGCGAAAAAGAACAATCCACCAGTCAGTAGCCACCAACACACTGCCATCTTCCTACGAACCTTCTAATAATATACCGTATAGCCGGATAATTTGACGGGAATTTAAATTTAACGGTTTGGCGGTCCCGCCAAATTACCCCTCCCCCCCCAATTTTGTACGCTTATTTCATACGTATATATAGAGTACGGTATCTATTATCGGCCACAATGTATTATCAGCCACTGAATCTTCTCGACCGCCGAACGAATCAGCTCACGTTTAGCACGAATGTGTATTACCGGCAATACTAAGACAGATTATAACAAAACTAGAAGAATCCGCTTCTTCCTTCTCTGGCGAGAGGGCTTAAAACGCGCACTTCGAGAATATGTATTTATCGGCCAAAAATATCTATTAACGGACATGGACTCCTACTCCGGATACGAGGAACGAATATGGTCATGACTGTTGTATTTAAGAGAGGCATCATTCCTTATCACTCTCACCAGGAATCGCGGCCCGGAGTCGAGCAGTTGAGGTACAATACTTGCTTCAATTGTACCATATCGACTGATCAATTATCGGCCACCATTTTAGACATTTCCACGCGAGTTTGTGCAGTTGAGTAGCAGAAACAGCAAGAACGGCAAAAGTTTTTATTTTTAAGACGTGTCTAGCATTGGTGGCCTATTATTCTCTCTGGGTAAGCCTATTCATACTGGTTTCAGCGCAAATTGTGGAAAGGATGTAGTCTGCGCCTCTAGAGAGGCCACACACTGGCCAGATGCTATCTGCGGCACCCTTCATGTGCGCATGCTGTTGTGGAGACGAAGAAAGCTAAAAGAAGTATCTCTGCTGTTCAACACCACTGTATGGCAGTTCAAAATAAAGAGTTGGTCCTCAACATCGCAAGTTATTATAATAATTCGCGTGGAAATGCCTAAAATGGTGGCCGATAATCTGTTATAATCTGTTATAATCTGTCTTAGTGTTGTCCATACTACAGATTCGTGCTAAACGGAGCTGATTCGTTCGGCGGTCGAGAAGATTCAGTGGCCGATAATACATTGTGGCCGATAATAGATTAGTCTCGTCCCCAGTCCACTTCCGGCCGCCATTTTTAATGGGGCTCGAAAGGTGGTCTGGCACATTTAGTCGAAAAGCTTGGCACTGCAGAACGATATCGTTCTGCCCAATCAGATTGCCAGAAAATGACGCGTCACTCCGCGTAATAACGAGCGGCGTTCTACGAGCATCAATCCTGGATATACCGAGGCTTGACGTTAAGGGAGTCGCAGTAGAGCTTGTGAACGATGCCATCAAGCATGCTTTCCTTACTCTTGGATACGCTGCAGCTACGAGCGACCAAGATAAGGCGGTTCGGGAGTTCCTAGAGGGCAAGGATGCTTTCGTTTCCTTACCAACAGGCGAAGGCAAATCCATGTGCTTCGCCACACTAGCTGTGTTTGACTTCCTTAAACACCACCTCACAGTCTGTACTGGCAGCCGGACAGGACGGTACCGGGTTCGAAGCGACCACGTCACTAGTCGTCTAGTCACGTGATGTCTCTGACGTACCTTACGAATGCCAAGCTTTTCGACTAAAATTTAATGTGCCAGACCACCTTTCGAGCCCCATTAAAAATGGCGGTCGGAAGTGGACTGGGGACGAGACTAATAATAGATACCGTACCCTACTAACCGCATAAAACTTATCGCATAATACTGCGAATACGATGTCGTCTCAGCTATATACAGATTATGGCGTTGCTGAAGTATCTGGAGAGAAAGAGAAGCGCATTACCGGACGAGCGAGCCTGTAGCTCTACATTGCTGACGGGAAAGGACCTCAAGCTAGCTAACCAAGCAGTGGAGCCGTGCCTACGCAGACTCGGCGACGTCAGTGAAGCCGAAGGAAAAGCGGACGAAGTACAACGACTACACCCGGAACAGCGAGCAGAGATCGGCAGATGCGCGGCAGAGATCGGGCCCACAAGAGCTGCCACACATTTCTCCCGCGTATTGAATAGGACCTTCCTCATTGCCGCGTGCGAAGCCTGGGGAAGGTTGTCTGCACTTATGGCCTGCTGACTAACACTCTGATACGTTCGCACGAAACGAAGTTATGGTTGGCCTGTAGCTACTGTCATACCAGACCGAATGACAGCGTACACGGCCATTGTTGACTCGATGAGCTGCAACACCGTCAAATTTAAATTCCGCCAATATTAAATAAACCCAGTTTGAAGCCAAACCGTCAAATATAAATGCCGTCAAATTTTCCGTCTATACGGTATACGTTATATCTTTCAGATGTGGGTGGGTCCAACTGTCTGAATTTACCTCATTTGCGGACGAGCTAGAAGGCTTCAATAGGGGTTGTTTCTAGCGGAGGAAAGCCGGTTCGGGATCTGCAGGATGATTTCTTTGATATTCCTCATACTTTTCTGCTACGCTACTGCAGCTGGTAGGTACCCGTGTTTGCACCCTTCTCGAACAGCCGACGCAGCTTGTCATGCTAGTTGTGGTAGGTATACATTCAGCTTCATTGCATTCTCTATTCAGGGACATTAGAGGCGTGGCATGTTAGGCCATTGAGCGCCCTTACACCGAGGAACAAAGAACTGACTAACGATGTTTTACGACGGTACCTAGGAGAGAAAACAATAGCACTGATTAAGTAATAACTGCATTATGTAAAACATCTTCTGAAAATGTATGCCTAAGGCCGTGGTTAACAAGTTCTATTGCCTGACGTGGTTAAACCGAAGTCTCAGTGGGGTATATACTTGGAGGGTGATATAGAGGTCGAAAGGGTAGAATGCTAACGAACCACGACATAAGCTGCTGAAAAGGACCTTATGGCTGCTGATAAAGTTAATGAGGAGTTGGTGGAAGTGAAGACAAAGAGGGGGGGGGGGGGGGGGGTAGTAGTAATCACTGGAACGACCAACAGTACCCTACACTGGTGAGGCCTAATAAGGGCGTAACAGCTGTCTGTGGCTCTTTTATATTTTGTTTGTTGGATGATTGGGAGGTGATCACTGGTTGCCGCAAGTAGGACTTTGATTGATAGACAAGGCATGTAAACGTGTAGGATTACAAGGGGCGGTGGAGATTTCAATGAATGGGAACATGGACTTGCAGGAATGAATTGCTGTAGTGCATAGTGCTGTATGCGCTGAGGATCCCAGTGTCGATATGATCCTATGGACACAATGTCTATATACTTATGAAATAGGAATTTATTCACATGCTGTGTATATAGTAACATTGTATTTGTTTCTCACTTGGGCCCTGGTGCCTTTTGGCAAATGCCATCGTTTGGTATTTACATAGTTGTCATATTCTTCATACAGCAATGGCACAACAGCAGTATGATGTGCGGCTTGTTGGAGGAAGCAATGCCCTGGAGGGCCGTGTGGAGATTTTCTATATTGGAGAATGGGGCACTGTTTGTGATGACTATTAGAACTTGAGGGATGCTGTAGTTGTATGCTGGCAGCTTGGTTACACAACAGCCATTAGGAGATCCATTGGTGCAGAGTTTGGTGAAGAAACAGGAAAGATTTGGCTTGATGTGGCCTGCAATGGGACTGAGAACATGCTAAGCAGCTGCAGTGCTCGCTTGTGGGGCAGTCAAGTGCCAAGGTAAGTTGCTGTTATTGGACCAGTTTGCAAACGTTATAATTTGTGTTCTAACTGCAATATATCGTTGTTAAATCATTCGATCGGTTCCTACCTGGCAAGTGAATATAGTCTGAGCAACAGTGGTGCTTCTAATGCACCTAACAGATATATACTGCCAATTATGCATTGTATGGATGTACTGCTGCAATTTATGCATAGAATAATTATTGATGCCAATGTAGTCTGTCAGCAACTTGGTTATGAAAGAGCAATGTTTGCACTCCGATTTGCTGTTTTTGGTGAAGGCAGTGGTCCAATCTACTATGAGACGTGGCCTGCAATGGAACAGAGACACACTTGGCAGATTGCCCCCATCTTGGTATTGGATTTGAGAACTGTAATCATAGTGAAGATGCCGGAGTGGTGTGCTATGTGAACATGCCACAAGGTCAGTTAAGTAGCGCAACCACAGATGAAAGTGTGCATTACAGTTGTACTCTAAAGCTAGTATATACCCAATGAGCATATTATACGTATATATATATATATATATATATATATATATATGTAGCAATAGCCTGTACATATATAAGCAAACTGCATGCAGCTCTTCTCTCTGTTCATCACAAATACATGTTCCCTTTCTGTGGTAATCAATCCGCCTTTAATGGTCTCACTTATGGTCCATTGATTAGTGCATTTATGTCACCTCATAGCTGTCTTGACAGGGTATTGATTCCATAGCTGACCGCCACCAATGCCTTCAATGCTCTTATATATGTTGCATGGCCTTGGACATTCATATCAACATAACGCTGGTCTTGGTCAGCAATTATTGCATTGCCCATGTGGCCTGTACAATGTGACTACAGAGGAAGCCAAGTAACTGCATTGTGCCAAAAACCAAGGAAACATATTTTAAGTACGTAATTACTACCACTCTTGTCTTTGGCAGCCAAACAAACCATGTGCATTAGAATTTGCATTATATTTCTATTGGCTATCCTGCTACATTTTTCTTGAAAGACTTGTAATGCTTAGGAATGCTGTCTGTTGCCATGATGATTAGGTACAAGCAGATATCTTGTTTATATATAGCAGCAGTGCTGATTTCTTGGAATAGGCAGATCGAGTGTAGGAGTGACTGTACAACATTGAAAGCAGCCAAATGAAGAAAAAATTATTATATAGGGTTTGTGTGGAAACTGCATGTTTTACTGCATTGTTATTTCTCTTGTGGTTTTCTGTTCCCAGCTAAAGGAATGACTCAGGTTGAGGTTGGTGCTGCCATGACAATAGAAGGCATCCCACCCCACAGTGCAGTACAAGGGAGGCTGGTACTGACAAACCCTGCTAGTGAGCAGACCAATGGTGAGCATGTGCAGTACGTGCTTAGTTTGATATACCTGTCACATGTGTCCAGTGCACTAGATGTGTGTTTGTCAAACTATCTTGGACATTCCAGCTTCAATTTCTGTCTATCGACACTGTTACTACTGCTGTGATTATTGAGCTCAATGCTAACATTGATGCTAATATTAGATACTAACAGTATATATAGATATATTGTGGAGGTGAAGGATCGGTCAATGTTGATACTGGAGTGAGCTTGTAATGATGATAGAGTGGACAGAGAGTTGGAGAAGATGTGGAGAAGCCGATCATGACTTATACATAGTTCTTTATTAGCTCAATTGTGGAGCATCTACTGATGTGACATGATCACCTTTCCCTCTCTACCCCCTCACGCCCACAAATCTTTCATTCATTAACAGTGCTGCATGAGGCATTAGGCTCTGCACACAATGAACTTTAATAATAATACAATATTGTATATGCACACAGTCATGGCTAGTGTGCTGCTCACGTGCTGCTCAGCATATTGCCACAAGTTCTCACATGCACCTTTAAGTGCACATGATGCCTGAGCGTGTCCTTCTGCAATGCAGGGGAAGGGGTGGAACTGGAATCAAACCCATGCTACTCAGCTGTAAACATTCAAGAAAACTCAGATTATGAGCCAATCAGTGGTGAGGACAACCACTTATCACTAATATAGATGTGTAGATTTTTTTCTGTGAATAACTATGAATTGATTGCGCCAAGCATGAAACAGAAAGCCCAGTACATTTAGGCTCCCACCTATTCATCCATCCATTCACGCTGAAGTTGCAAATGTCCCAGCACACAGGTATACTTACATGATAATTAGATTGCAATGACTGAGGTGAAAGTTGCTCTGACAGTAGAAATACAGTGGGTTACCATAATATTTCAACTCCATGAAGTGCTATATGCACATTGCACCTGACAGAGGCCTGTAGTTTGTGGTTCAACTGGTTTGTGTATAATATTAGTATACCATTATCTAACTATTAACTTCTGCCCATCAGTACAGCTACCATTACATCCGGAAAGTAAAGAGTACTGTAATACTACAATTATACTTTGAACACTGATGCGAGTGAGTATATAAAAGGTACTCACATTATACTGGCTTTATTAGTTACTGGTGTTACTAGTGCATAGAATAGTGCCTGGTATAATAGAGAGGAAGGACAGCATGCATTTCTCTTCAAAATGTATAATATTATATGAGATTTGTTGATTGTATATAGTATGATTCTGTATACTGTACATACGCATACACACAATATGATTATATGTTTGCTTCTCTTGTCTTATCTGCAGCCATAGGGAGTGAGGAATATATGTAATTTGTGCATAATAAGCAGCATAGTTAGTAGTTTGCCAATTGCCAAGGTAGAATGTATACAATTCCATTTACTGTCTTGAACAACACAAGAATTCTATCCATGTCTGTTCAATTAAGTCCAATCACTCCTGTAATTCCATCAGTTTTGTATCTGATGTTGTCAAAATGTCCTGCAGTTAACAATCATTTGTCAATGCTATGTAAACTGCTCTTTATATATCAGAAGCAAGAATTCCATTGTTACACCCAGTGTAGTGTTTATATTCTGATTCAATCTAACAGAACAGGCACAGAATACAGCAATCATGCTATTCTAACTTAGCCTACTCCTAATTCCCCCCTATATATATAGCTAAACGGTATTCACATGCATGCCTGCGTTTATCCTAGCACAGTGCATTCAGCCATGGCTGCATGCATGTGTGCCTTTTGACACGTCTATGCAAAGCATTGTTGACCAGGTATTGGTGCCTTCTTTAGATGTAGAAGCCATCAGTGTGATTGTGCTCTTTAAGGCTAAAGCCACACCTTGAAGACTCCCAGCATGCAGGCAGCATGGCCTTAGGAGTGCTATTTCATTATGCACTTGATAGTCTTTAGCTACAACGGCTGAATAGAGCACACGTTTCTTTGAACTTCCACTCACTATTGTATCTGAGCCCTAACTATGTATAGGTATCCTAGCAACAGCACAGTCATGTAAGCCGTGATTGTGCTTCTGATCTTATGCTATGTCTAATGGTATATACCAGCAGGAGGCGCAGGTTTGCAGTGTACCAGGTACAACACTGTTAGAAATGTGGTGTGATAATGACACTGTTAATTGGTGTGAACGGTCTGCCACAGGAGTCATACCACTTTCCAGTGTGATGTTCTCACCAGTTATAAATGAGGTGTGAGGACCACACTCTTTGGAAGGAGTGATGCTCACCATTATTGATCACCACAGTGATAATACATAAGTGACATACGTATCATGCACTTCCTACCCAATTGCAAGTCCTTGTTATAACAATAATGAGTTAGCTATAATCTGTCAGCACTTTTGACTAAGGTCCCTGAGTGGCTTGCCATTTCATGGAACTAATCTGCACGAATAACACCCTTATACATATACATTAATTGCATCTGTGAACGCCTATATATATATATTGTTGTCATGATTGCTTCCATTTGTAAGTAGAAATTAATGAATCTCAGTGCAACATTACTGCCCTCAGGCAATTTCTACGACTTCAACTCTGTAACAAATGACAGAGCAGAGGATACCAGGTTACCTGGTTACCAGTACATAGCCCCAAATCTCACCTTTCCCTGTGATGGAGCTGTCACCAAATGGAAGATTGGAGTGGAGAATAAACAGAATGAGCTAGTGTACCTCCAAATTTGGCGACCCAGTGGAACAGACTATAGTCGTGTGGCTGAATATATCTATAACCATGGAGTGCCCAGTGATGTAGCAGAAGTTCGAACAGACATGACTGTATCAGCATGAGATGTGGTTGGGTTCTTTACTCCAAGAGGTCGTGGAGAGGGACTTAGAGTGGCTTGGGCTCCAGTTCCTGACCACACCCTCCTGCAAGAAATGATGAGGAGTGCTGATCGTGTATCTCCAGTAGCAACTTTCAGTGGCAGTCCTACAACCTTAAGCTCATCTCCTCTTGAGTCAGTCATTTTTGGTACGTTATACCATGAAGGTTATTATAATATTATGTATAATATTATGTGCTACCTATGATGCATTCTCAATTGTCATACATATTACAACCAAGAATAGGTATCGATCAATATATATAATTTCAATTCAGTATATGCAGAACCAAGTGCTCCTTCCTGTAGCACCAGTGCTACAACTACACCTGCCTCTAATGAAAATGGTAGGTAATAGCAGTTCTGGTTTCTTGTCACCTAAAATAGAAGTGTCCAAACGTACAATGATTCTTCAAATTTGTACTTGAAGGCAGCGGTGGGAGAAATGCTAAAGAATTAAACTGTTGCTGCACTATAGTAGTGCATGAGAAGCAGATGTTGTATATATATGTCTAGGCTAACTGGTATTTTATTAACATTTCCTTGAAGTAAAATGCAATTAACTTCTTGCTGCAGGCTGTCTAAGTGCATTTGAAGACTTCAGAAGAATAGTGTGTGGTGGAAAAGTAGCAAATAATGCCCTCAGTACGTCATACCAGACCTCAACTTCTTCTGTGATGGTACTGTGACCCAGTGGAAGGTGGGACTGGAGGGTGGAGGCAGGGGCCAATCTGTGAACTGTCAGATATGGCGCTCAGTTGGTGCAGGAGAGTACACCAGTGTGACCGAGGTGATGTACACCAAAACAGCTGATGAGACAATAGCTTCTGTTCCAGTGTCCATGTCAGTGATGGCAGGAGACATGGTTGGGTTCTATGTGCCTGGTGTACAGTTGGAACCTCACACTTTACCTGATGTTGGCCTGACCATGTACACTACTAGGGGAGGTCCTGGCTCATCCCTGAATTCCCTTGGCCCTGTTGCGGAACCATCTCCGTACATCTCAGTTGTGTTTGGTAAGCACTGTACACCTTCTGATAAATACATATTGCATAATACATGTAATTAAGCATGGAATATTCATACTCGTACAAATACCTCTGCAGGATGCACTTTTGAGCTGCTGCACCCTAACAGTAAATGCAATGGATAGAAGTAACATGACATTAGCAAGTGTGCACCACAGCAATCATTATGGTCCTCCGCATTGCGCACTGTAAAAGACAGCAATTATACTTGTGTGCATATCATACGTACCAGCATGGTGAAAATTGCCATGTCCTAAGCAGCACCTCTGGGCAGCCCAGCTAGCACACCTGCATCAGCCATGGCTTCTAGCATCACAAACATTTCACGTTGTGTACAAAGAAGTAACACTTCGTTGTATGTATGTTGTATGGAACTTGCAAGCCATGGCCAGCTACTCTGTTGCCCAGTGCTACAGTCATACAAGTCTACAAGGAGAGGATACAGGCAGTGTGTGCTCCATGCACGGGTCTGAAATTGTTGTCCATGTAACATGGATCCCTTAGCATGATAGTATTTACAGTTCCCTAAATCGTGACTGAATTTTCTCATTCTTGTAATATTCTGAATAAGGAAAAGTCTTTCGTCTCATGTCTTTGTGGGTGTATTCATGTAGACAATCACATAAGGTATTAGGGGGACCAGACTCACCAAGCTTACTGACTTGCCAAGAGCCATGCTGTAAACCCATCGGTAAGCCCATTTCCTCCAAGAAGGGAGCAATAGCATTCGATCATGTCCCCTAAAGTTGCGTATTAGTGAATTCCCACCATGAGGAGGATGAATGATTAAAACAGTATTTATTAGGTCTTGACAGATTCTCAAGATCTTGAGGTCAAGCACTTGACATGCATAATTGGGCCTATTCTGGGACTACCATTGGACCAGTTCTGGGACTCAAACTCAATAGAAAATCTTATTAGTCAGTCGTTTTCTTTTGACTTACAAGCTACATAATTATGACAGGCTACAACATAAATCCTCATGTGATATAATTATGAATGGAACATGTACATCATCAGTACAGTAGAATGTTAATTTGGTGATACAAAAATAGTTCAGTGGTGCAATGAGCTGCCTGTCAATGGTATGAATGTACGATATATGAGTCTCACAGCATCTATACACAAGTGTATATACTATGTATGCTCACATACACGCACACACACACACACACACAACCCCGAGTTTCATTGTGCTTGTGAAGGCCATATGTAGTCATATTCGCAACTTGGGGCTGCAGAATGGCAACAGGCAAAGAGATCAGGTACAAATAGTCTGTTTCTCTGCACTCCTGCCTATACTTGTCAAATGTGGAAAGTACACCACTGATAAGGATGTGGAAGGAACACATCTGATTCCTAGTCACTGCTCACTAAAGCATTTGCTCAAAGTAGAACATAAAGTAAGTATAAATGACTATTCTATTATACTGTATACAGTATATACACAGTTGTTCTGTGTTAGTGTTCATTGTCATGGTGTACATAATAATCATGCTGAACCAGAAGGGATGCATCTCTACCAAATGCAACATCAAGAGCTTCAGGAAAAGCAATACTTGCATATTATTGTAGCCCGCTGGTTATTATGAAAGCTTTTACATCTCAGGCATTGAAAGAATCAACAAACCTGCTGCCCAGGCATGACTGATCCCTGGGCAGCACTTGGTGCAATTGGTCCACAATGACATAGCTACACTCAATATAGAAGTTAATAAGCACACTATGGACGTATATGCACAACTATCTTTTTGTCCTCACCATGGCCAGTGATTGGCTCATAGGTAGAGGTTGCTTTCACAGCTGAGTAGCATGGGTTTGGCTCCAGTGTCACTCCTTCAACTGCATTGTAGGAGGTGTTGGCCTGCATAGTCACATCTGTGCTTGTGAAAGAGAAATATAGAAATTTCAGTCAAACCCAACTTTTGATCAAGTGAATATTCTGCATACAAAATGTTCATGCAATGGTATGTAGCATCTTGCTAATTCTAAAATAATGCTTGCTAATTCAATGTCCCATGGTAGTGCAGGGTAAAGTAAGAAGCAATCGGAAGTAGTTATTCTCCCATGTTAGAGGCCACCCTTGTACTGGACAAACTACAATATATGAAGATGATCAGAAAAACACTATTAACACTTCTTCTTGGTCTTCTGGTGGGGAGTTCGTTTTGTGACCTTTCCTTATCAATTAATAAGATAAAATACTTATAGACTCTCCTTTTAAGGCTGTGTCATCCATTCCTCTGCTTTCAATCTCTGCTGCCTATCTTCAACAACCTAAAACTTCTCCCTTTCCTATCGTATCAGTCTATTCAGATTTAGCTCTTGCAAATGCATGAGAAATCCATGGATATCAGTGAAAGACCTTTGAAATGAATCAAGATCAGGTTCATATCCAAATTTTTGGAGCACCGGGGTTTCTGATCTAGTTTGCTTCATATGCTCGTCTTTCGAATCAAGATCAGGTACACTTGATATGTTCATCCTTTTGTGTAATTTGCTGTGTATCATGCTTAAAGTTCTGTGAATGCTTACCTAACATTTGGTGCCAATTAAACACAGCAATATATGGACGTGGGCTACATATGAGCTGTGAATGGGTGTTTAAGCATCGGCACATATATGTACATATATTATATAGGCAGTAGGGGAGTTATAGACACGGGGTGATTAATGAAAGATATCACTCACTACTTGTCTTCACATAAGCAGGGTTCGGCTGTATCATTGGCCCACCATCCACTGTACTGTATGATGGGTTGTCCTGCATGGTCACTATAGTACTGACTTCAGGAGGAGAAACGTGTTCACCTACAACAGGAATGATAGATTGTGTAACATTATATGTTTAAAATTTGAACTATACTGCACAAACAGATACGTATGCACTACAGCATACCTGTGGCTGCTTTTGTATTCCTCACTCTCCATGCAATAAGTGAAGCAGCAACGACAACTGATCCAACCACAAGGACAGCCACTCCAGCCACCACTGCTCCTATGATAGCCCCAGACACTTGTGATGAGGGGCCACCTCCAACTGTTGCTGGAGGAAACTTGGATGATGGATACATACTGCCAGAAGTGGATGAATCCACAGCAGTCTGAAGTGTGCATGACGTTGTTGGAAAAAGAACAAGATGAGGACCAAAGAAAGAGTGGGGTGACAACTGTAAATGGGTAGTCATATAGTTTTGAGGAGCTATCCATAGTACAATATTATATTACACTTACAGTAATGCCATCAATTGTCTTATGTTGTAATACGTAGAAAATAATATTAGTGGATACCTCCTGAGACAAAGGCAAGCTAGATAAGTACAGTGCACACAGTAATCATAACATGAACCCCAGCGACAGGGAGCTATATACAGTAGGATTTTGGCTATATACAGCTTCTCCAATATATTATATAAAATACAAATATATATATAAAAGGATGTGCTGTGGATGATGCCAAATACATACGGTTTCAGACAGTGATGTAGCAGCAGGCACAACACCAATAGGGGTTCCTGAAGAAAGTGTATCAGCCACTGTCACTGTGATGACTGAGCTCCTCATGACATCTGGTACTGTACATAGCAAGCATAGAAGTTTACAGTAACGATATCGTTAGGCTTGGGTTGTAAAGGTCATATCATAATAAATACATACAGCAGAACTTGTCCGTGTCAGTTACAAACATTTCTAACACCGAGCTCTTACTACCGTAGTGCTCAAAGTGGTGTTGATCCTCTGCAACTTGTGCTGGTGGTTTCTTTTGTCATCAAGTTGTGCAAGGACCTCGTGCGTGTGTGTGTGTGTGTGTGTGTGTGTGTGTGTGTGTGTGTGTGTGTGTGTGTGTGTGTGTGTGTGTGTGTGTGTGTGTGTGTGTGTGTGTGTGTGTGTGTGTGTGTGTGTGTGTGTGTGTGTGTGTGTGTGTGTGTGTGCATTATACGTATATATCGCAAACAGGCAGAAAAGAACGGCTGACCCGTTTATGTGATGTCAGGAAACTGCTGCTCGTGCAACAGCAGCGGGTGATGTGTGCACTGTAAATGCGCGAGGAAGGACATGCACAGTGTGTTTCAACTGTTTGCCGTGGTGGAATGAATCCTGTCAGAATATCCAGCCCAATCAGCCAACCAATCAAACGCCAGACTCCATGATTGGTATTATACCTAATCAACGGTCTACAGCGCTAGTGTACAGTGCACCTACTATTTCACTAGTGTCTACCACCACTGCACATATTAGAAGAATCATTCTATGATTGTGCTTTTCCATGTCATCTGCATTTCTAGAAACAACAGCCCAGACCAGTATTACCTACCATTTCCATTTGAGACAGGTATAGTCGTAGCACAGGAAGGAGCACTTGGTTCTGTAGGCAATGAAAAATGAAATAGTACCATTTATTGGTTATTCTTATGCACACATTGAATTTCATTGGCTACTTTCATAATACAGAAAACCCGGCTGATGTCATTAGATACAGTAGCTGGTTACAAGGACACCACATAAACGCTTCTCTCCATTATGAGTACAGACAACATACATACAAATAGCTTTATAAGTTTATCACAATTTCCTAAATGCACAATAAATTACTACTATAATATTGTAGAGGCTCATTGCTACGGCTTCATATAGCTGAGATGCGTTGATGAGCTTTCCCATAGCAAATAACTGCAGCGTATGATGATTTGACTGCGAAGGTCATTTGTAACTAAAACGTTTCATACCTGACGAAGATCTTTGCGGTCGAAACGTTGTATGCTGCAGTATCTGTTATGTGAAAGCTCATCGTCGCAACTCAGCTATATTACTATTACACATAAATGCATACAACACATTGCATGAAATTGTGTTAATCACATGCTCACCAAAATACGATGCATTCATCTTCTTTAGAAAGGAATTAACTAAATTTTAGGGTTAATAGTGACTTAAAAAGTTTAAATAAAAATTATATACTCAGTACCTCAGTACAATCTCATTTCTTTGAGGATCGGCTTTTCCTAAATATCAGTGTTAGTCCTAAATAAAGTTCAAGTTGTTCCTTACAGAACATGCAAGACCTTTTGGGCATCCTATGTGAAGATGCAACAACACATGAAGCATGCTGTCACAAATGTGCACTGTTCAATACCATTTTACAGTAATGATATCGTTAGGCTTGGGTTGTAAAGGTCATATCATAATAAATACATACAGCAGAACTTGTCCGTGTCAGTTACAAAACATTTCTAACACCGAGCTCTTACTACCATAGTGCTCAAAGTGGTATTGATCCTCTGTAACTTGTGCTGGTGGTTTCTTCTGTCATCAAGTTGTGCAAGGACCTTGTGTGTGTGTGTGTGTGTGTGTGTGTGTGTGTGTGTGTGTGTGTGTGTGTGTGTGTGTGTGTGTGTGTGTGTGTGTGTGTGTGTGTGTGTGTGTGTGTGCGTGTGTGTGTGTGCATTGATTCGAGGCATTATACGTAAATATCGCATGTGTGATAGAGATGCAAAAAAAGTGGCGTCAGAGATCAGATTGTGGAGACTAGCTGATTGAATCATACTCACAAGGGCGAACAGGCAGAAAAGAACGGCTGGCCCTGTTTATGTGATGTCAGGAAACTGCTGCTCGTGCAACAGCAGCGGGTGATGTATGCACTGTAAATGCGCGAGGAAGGACATGCACAGTGTGTTTCAACTGTTTGCTGTGGTGGAATGAATCCTGTCAGAATATCCAGCCCAATCAGTCAACCAATCAAACGCCAGACCCCATGATTGATATTCTACCTAATCAACGGTCTACAGCGCTAGTGTACAGTGCACCTACTATTTCACTAGTGTCTACCACCACTGCACATATTAGAAGAATCATTCTATGATTGTGCGTTTCCATGTCATTTGCATTTCTAGAAACAACAGCCCAGACCAGTATTACCTACCATCTCCAATTGAGACAGGTATAGTTGTAGCACAGGAAGGAGCACTTGGTTCTGTAGGCAATGAAAAATGAAATAGTATCATTTATTGGTTATACTTATGCACAAATTGAATCTCATTGGCTACTTTCATTATACAGAAAACCCGGCTGATGTCATTAGATACAGTAGCTGGTTACAAGGACACCACATAAACGCTTCTTTCCATTATGAGTACAGACAACATACATAGCTTTATAAGTTTATCAAAATTTCCTAAATGCACAATAGATTACTATTATAATATTGTAGAGGCTCATTGCTACGGCTTCATATAGCTGAGTTGCGTCAATGAGCTTTCCCGTAGCAAATAACTGCAGCGTACGACGTTTTGACTGCGAAGGTCATTTGTACCTAAAACGTTTCATACCTGACGAAGATCTTTGCGGTCGAAACGTTGTATGCTGCAGTATCTGTTATGTGAAAGCTCATCGTCGCAACTCAGCTATATTACTATTACACATAAATGCATACAACACATTGCATGAAATTGTGTTAATCACATGCTCGCCAAAATACGATGCATTCATCTTCTTTAGAAAGGAATTAACTGAATTTTAGGGTTAATAGTGACTTAAAAAGTTTAAATAAAAATGATATACTCAGTACCTCAGTACAATCTCATTTCTTTGAGGATCGGCTTTTCCTAAATATCAGTGTTTGTCCTAAATAAAGTTCAAGTTGTTCCTTACAGAACATGCAAGACCTTTTGGGCATCCTAAGTGAAGATGCAACAACACATGGAGCATGCTGTCACAAATGTGCACTATTTATAACCATTTTATGGATGATACTTGGCTATCAGAAGCTATGTTGGCCAGATCTGTCACTTCCAAGAACTGACAGAGATAAAGTGCAACATAAAATCAATCACCACCGAGTCGGGTGTCGATACATGATTATTACTATTTCACTATTTCACTTCTCATAGCTGTGCATATACGTATACACCCACTTGTCTTCAAACTCTATACAATCTGCCTGGCTACTCCTAGCTACCTAGTACTATAACCCTGGGCCAGACTGCTGCACTGCTCCACTGAAACAGGCTGAGATGCCTTGGGAGCAACATATCAAAAAGATTAGCTGTTAACAACAGCAAATTGGCAAGCCTCACATTGTGCATGGGATGTATCAAGAGGTACTGATCTAACTAATTTAAACAGGCCTATACTCATTTTAATGCAATTAGCGAGCAATGCAATTATCGCTAAAATTGTCCCTGCAAAACACTGTCCTCACAAATAACAATGACTGCTAAGTTAGTACTGTACATTAACATTAATTGTTTCTGTGCCCCACTTCATTGTCCAAGTTGTATGTCTTCTCTGCCTAACCCAACTCTTCTGCTGTGTTACAATCCCCTCAGTTGCTAGCTTACAATCCACCTACGTAGGTTCCATTCCAAGAAACCTTCTTTGAACAAACAGACAGTGCTGATAATGTTCAAGTCACTGCATAATTTATACAGCTTGCACCTGTGCCAGCAAACATGATCCATTTCTCAGCCATTGGACCTCACAGTCAATGAGTCAACCAAAACTACATGCAAAAACAATTCATCTCGTACAAACATACTGGAGTGATAGGGCAATTTGACAGTGGCTCGGCCCTTAAAGACATACAGGGTAACCTTCAAATGAAATTCATTTAGGTTTGGTGTCTCATAAGCGTTGTACAAGTTTACATGTCTGAAAAGGGTCAGCAAAGTGTTATTACAGGCTGGAATAAAGCTAAAATTCTAGCACTATTAGATAGAACTCTACTAACCTGCCACCTATCAAGAAAGTGGGAAAGTTGAATGAGACAGGGAAATGGTGGTTTATCATACGAGCACCTAAGGACAAGCTGCAGTTTTTGGAGGAGAAATGGGCACATGATGATTGGAGGGTGACAAAGGTAACAAAAAAGGCAGCTCATTTTTTAAGGGATGGAATCTGTGTTGAGACAACACAGATGAGGGGGAGGTTATATGAAAGGGCAGAGGGGTGGGGAGGAGGAGAGGGGGAAGTGGGTGATGAAAAGAAAGACCAGGAGCAAGTGAAAATGGCATTTTGAAATGTATATGTGGCTGGACTGACACAGATGGAGGGGAGGTGAACAGCGGAGTTAGGGATGATGACATGAGAGCAAGAGTACTGGAGTACTACCAACCCGACGTAGTAGCCTTGGCGGAAATGTGGTTGAGAGGAAAGGAGGGTGTCTGAGTGAAGGGGTATCAGTGGTATGGAAGGAACAGGAGGTGTGTGAGCAGGAAAGCAGTGAGAGGGTCTGGAGGAGTAGGCTTCTTGATAATGCGGTGATTTCAATGGGAGATGTGGGGGCTTACTGGAGACTTAGGAGAGGGAATGGAGTCGTCAGCACATGGATGAAGTGAAGAATACCCAAGGCGAAGCACTAATTTACTTCTTAAAAGACACGGGGTTAGTAATAGTGAATGGCAGAAAGGGAAAGGATGCATTCACCTGTGTACCCAGCAGAGGTCAATCAGTAGTGGACTACTGTGTGGTGCCCACAGACTGCATGGAGGCAATTGACAACTTCAGAGTAGTGCCAATGAGGGAATGCATAGAAGAGATGAGAGTACGAGGAGAGCCAAAATGGATACCTGACCACTCATGCCTAATGGTCAAAGGTGGTACGGAGGATGGTCACTAAGCTAAGAGGAGGGACAGCACAGCTGCGCATTGAAACTGGAAGATGGAGAGGGGAAGGTAGAGAAGAGAGAAAATGTAAAGAATGCAGTGGGCAAGAAGTGGAGGATGCAAAGCACTTCCTTCTAAAGTACGTATGCAAGATGGCAGGATAAGAGAGAACTGATAGAAAGAGTCTAGGGCACCCAGAGAGGGGGGAATTTGAAGCAGCGGATGATGATGGGAAGTTGGCACTGATCTTGGATGGCGCTAGCCTCGTACCCAGGCTGTCCGACGTAATTAGCGCGGGGCGGAAAGGACAGCCTGGGCACCACTGTTCCCGCGCCCCCCCAAAACTGGGGGGGGGGGGGCGCCGTATAACACCGTATACCTTTGTGATATGTATGTAGAGGTAGGGTAAAGCGGGGGAAAACGGAACACAATTCACGATTGCAATTCTGACATTGCACTGTAAACAAGCTATGAAACCCTAGGGTTCAAGTTCCTGTATATTACTAGAGGTAGTATTACTCTATCCACTTACAGTAAAAACAATCTTGTTCGTTCGCTGCTACGAGCAACAGGCGGCATTTCGTCTATGCGAGATTATTTTCGGTCAAAATGGCGGGCGGGGTAAAACGGAACGCCAGCGAATAGTTCGTTTTATCGTTTGTTAGCGAGTTATACGCTCGTTGCCTTTTAGTTTGTTGATTTTCCAGTTTGTTGGTGGCAATTAGCAAACAATGAGTGCATTTCAGCATGAATTAACGAGTCTTCACAGTTCAGACAGCTACTGATCCCTGGGCTCTTGACAGGCGTCCAAGCTGGCACTTCCAAAGTGGTACCAAGCCTCACAACCATCTCAGGCAACCCAGTTGTTGTCCTCGTGAAGGTTGTTGCATGCAGTGCATACGTCATCATCCTCTGAGCTGCATCTAAATAAGAAGTGGTCCTGGTTAAAGTAGCTACCTAGCTATAAGTAGTGTCTTCTAGGATTGCAAAGGCTTCCCGACACCACGGGTCGGTGAGTAATATTACATTAGTGAGTCGTCTTTGCAAAGGTATAATGGAAGGCCTCGTGTTCGTTACGGCGAAATTTTAGCATGCGCTACAAATTACTCAGTAATGATTATTGCGCTGTGTTTCTGTGATGGTGCGCGGTTAACCCAAACATTTTGCATGCATGTATTCGCTGAAGATCGTACTTAAGTGTCCTACGATATAAAGTTGTTCGATTTATTCCTTGCTTCGTAATCATCGGTTGAGTGCAAGTGTTCCGTTTTACCCCGCGTTCCGTTTTACCCCGCTTTACCCTACAAGACAGGCAGACGCTGATCGGATGGTCAGCGCGGAATCTCTAGAATTAAGCAGAACCAATCCTGTTCTGGCTGCAATATGCTGCTAGTAGTTGGCTAGCTACCATAAGGTGACGTGGTCTGCCTGCAATTTGCTGACACCGCGCACGGGAAGAAAGCTATTCGCCGAGATCGTCGAATGGACTGCGACGAGTTTGCTGGTAAACGAAGTGCCGGCAAAAGCATTTGTATGGTAGGACTCGTACTGCTTTGATAGTGACATGCAGGATGCACAGCGACGGTGTGGGGAGATACAATTCCGCTGCTGGTATCCTTTGCCCGCTTCCTGACGCTTCGCTTCTCCTCCAAAAGCCGCAACGTATGCTGTGCTTGCGTGCGTATCTTTTGCAGCTTCTCCTCCACTGACAGAACCTTTGCTTTGCAGTTCTTGCACAAATGCCTTGGAAGGCCCTCTTCGTCAGTTACGGAAAGTTGCAGCAGCTCGCTAGCGCGTCTTGGCCAGTCCTCCTTTAAACTCGACGACAAAAAAAGCGCGAAAGAATGCTTCGAGTCCACCTCCGCCAAGCAAATATGGCAAGGGAATCGGCTAGGCCCGCTACAGCCATATTTCACCGTTAGCTCGTCGACCTGCATAAAATTATCTGTGCTTCGTATACTCGCTTACGTAATGCTTTTATCGGTTAATCCTGCGCATGCGCATACAGTGGTGCCCAGGCCGTCCTTTCCGCCCCCGCACTAATTACGTCGGACGGCCTGGGTACGAGGCTAGGATGGCGCGTGCAAGGAAAGAGGAGTGGAGATGGCGATCAGAAAGATGTGGAAGAAGAGATTTGTGTGACGGTCAACAATTCTTTGTAGTGTCTCAGTAAACTTTCTTTGTGTGTGTTTGTTTTTCTTGAACAGTGCCTCATGGGGAGCAATCCCCAGTGCTTGTTTTGTACGCTGCACGTGTGCACTAAAATATAATAATAACAATAATAATAATAATAATAATAATAATAATAATAATAATAATATACATACACAGATCTAGAACTGAGGAAAATACATGGCATGCTACAAGATATCAAGTACACTTACCAAATATGACTGACACAAGAGGAGATGAGCTTAAGGTTGTAGGGCTGCCACTGAAAGTTGCTACTGGAGATTCACCTTCAGTACTTCTCATCATTCCACGCAGGAGGGTGTGGTCAGGAACTGGAACCCAAGCCACTCTAAGCCCCTGACCACCAAGTCTAGGTATAAAGAACCCAATCACATCCCTTGCTGATACAGTCATGTTTGTGGCAACCTCTGATATGTTTCCACCACCGCTGTTGCTATAAACAGTCTCAGCTACACGCATGTAGCCTGTTCCAGTAGGTCGCCATATCTGCAGGTATACTTGCTCCTTTTCTTGATTTTCTGTTCCAATCTTCCATTTGGTCACCGCTCCATCACAGGGAAAGGTGAGGTTTAGGGATATGTACTGGTAACCACCCTCTGCTCTGTCATTTGGTACGCACTGGAAATCATAAAAGGCTCCTAAGAAAATGACCACATGAAATACGAGGCATTGCTATTAACATTAACAGTGAGACTATTTGTAAACTGTATGCATGTGCGCAGCAATATATGTATGTCATGTGGCCACATAGGATTTAATGCACTGAAAACCTATGCAGAATGAAGTAAAAGCACAAATCAATCAACGGCAAGCAGCATCAAGTTGTGTCCAAGTTTGTCAACTACACAGCTTGAAAGTAGCGACTGGAGAAAAAGAACCCCGACCCGGCGCCTGAACTCAGCCTACGCCCTAACGCGGAGCTTCAGCCATGCAAGCCTCCGATGTGGCCATGATTCTTTGTCCACAATCGCCATATATATACAGTCATGGGCGGGCCGCAATGCTGCGACTACTTAGAACCTAATCGTGGCCACATCGGTGGCTTGCATGGCTGAAGCTCCATCCGCATTAGGGTGTAGGCTATGAGTTCAGGCGCCGGGTCACGGTTCTTTTTCTCCAGTCGCTACTTTCAAGCTGTGTAGTTGACAAACGTGGACATGTTACATACCAGCTTGCATAACACTTACTGACAGCATCAAGCTGGCTGATAGGGGCAAATGATTCAACAAAGACTACAGTAAAGTAACAAGGCCATTCACCATCATGGTAGACCTAATAAATAACTACATAGACTTATTGAATAATGGGGATAGCTGTAGTGAACTTCATACAAGTGAGACAGCCTGTCACTCTTAGACTACATAGACTAGAGATTAGGGTAGAGCAGCATACTTCAAACCAGCTTGTATGAATATAGGTACTAAAGTTACGAGGGACACATGCCTAGCATGAATAACAATCTTGTGACCCATGTGAAGGTGTGCCTGTTGATAGAGAACTCATGCAGAGCAGACGTTCATGCCAGGCATTTGTTGGCCCTTATCATGTGTATATAGTCTGTTGGATTCATTCTCAGAATAATTTTGCATTTGTAGGCCTCTACCTTTAAATTGTCTGTTCTCAGAATAATTATAATTATCTTGCTAGAATGGGATAGTATCACACCCTACGTATATCCAGCCTCAAAGTCCTTGTCTGAGACTTTTGTCCACTCACATACCCACCCTATATATACAATGACTCTGAATGATATGACTCTCGCAATGTGGACTGATTACTGATGTCATCTTATTTATTTTCTTACTCCTATATAGTGCTGCATTGGGCACTGAGGCCCTAGTGTGCTGTGGCACATGGTGCACTCTAATAATGAATTATGAATTATGAATTATACAGGACCATGGAGGTTACCATTGCACTAAACATTTTATAAACCTCCTTTACTAAATGCATACACTTGGGCCCAAACAACATAGATTCAAGCAGGGCAAGTGCCATACTTTGCCCGTGCAGTACACTGTCATTTCTTTCTTTGTCATCAGCCTACGCCGACCCAGTCTTCTTGGCTGTTTACATCACTTGCATTGCTAGTCCCTTCCAATGGAGTCGCCTAGCCACCCCTCTGCCAGGTCTTCGTGACCGGACGTTGCTTCTGAATGGCAGGCTTGGAAGATAAATTGCCGCTCTTCCGCAGAAGCCACTACTTTTACGCTTTCTCTCTTCTTCTGAACGAAGACTTCCCCATTCTTCACTACTAGTGCTGCCGCTCTCTTTTACGAACAGCGCACTTTCGGTCCTGGGCAATGGCGTACTCTAAGATAGCCAGACCGTGGCGAAAGTTAACAACAAAAATACAGTCACCTTAGCATCACGTGAGTGACATGTTCGCACCTAGCTGACGTAGTCTCGTCCCCAGTCCACTTCCGGCCGCCATTTTTAATGGGGCTCGAAAGGTGGTCTGGCACATTTAGTCGAAAAGCTTGGCACTGCAGAACGATATCGTTCTGCCCAATCAAATTGCCAGAAAATGACGCGTCACTCCGCGTATAACGAGCGGCGTTCTACAAGCATCAATTCATGGATATACCGAGACTTGACGCTAAGGGAGTCGCAGTAGAGCTTGTGAATGATGCCATCAAGCATGCTTTCCTTACTCTTGGATACGCTGCAGCAACGAGCGACCAAGATAAGGCGGTTCGGGAGTTCCTACAGGGCAAGGATGCTTTCGTTTCCTTATCAACAGGCGAAGAAAAATCCTTGTGTTTCGCCACCTTACTAGCTGTGTTTGTCTTCCTTAAACGGCATATCACAGTCTGTACTGGCAGCCGGACGGGACGGTACCGGCTTCTTAGCGGCCACGTCACTAGTCGTCTAGTCACGTGATGTCTCTGACGTACCTTACGAATGCCAAGCTTTTCGACTAAATGTGCCAGACCACCTTTCGAGCCCCATTAAAAATGGCGGCCGGAAGTGGACTGGGGACGAGATTATAGCTGACGTACCCCGACCCATTCTCCTGCCTCCATTTTGCGATGACATCTTCGCGAGGATGTCATCGCAAAATGGAGGCAGGAAATGGGTCGTGGCTACGTCAGACTAGTTCGCACCACGGACCCAATAGACACGGGGATATTAGATACGCTAGTCTACATGCGGGATTTAGTGTCAGATGTAGCAAAGCCTACATACTTAGCAGATCGCTACACAAGTTCGTGTCCGTGCGGCATGCTAAACTGTGAGAGTTGTTCGTAATCCCTAGCCCAAATTGAAGTAGACGAGTCGGCAACCCATGCGCCTTTATTGCCGGTTGCCGAAATGTCTCATCGTTGAGTTAGCTAATTGTGGGCTAGCTAGTGTATACAAACAGCTGCTTATAGCGAATGAGCCTCCCAAGCCAATAGTCAGTCAGAATAAGCTGCCACCGGCGATCCTAGTATAAAATTCCTTAGCCTTCCTTATGCGGCTAATTGACTATATACATATGTGAGAGTCGCCAGTAGAAATCGCACCTTAGGCACACTTAAGTGAAATGGATTTTTCGCTATCAGCATATACCTACACGCCTTCTGCACTATTCTACGAAGTTTGGTAGCTCTAGGCACTTCCGTGACGAAGAAATAGTCGCTAAAGCGAACGTAGTATTCCGCTAAATTCAGTATAACAAGTCGTATACCATCATAAAAAATGGCGACGGCAAAGATGGAACTTGCTGAAAAGTGCCGTCAGAGGGCTGGGAATCGACTTGCGCTCACCTGGAAGTACTAGTAGAGGGCGATAGAGGGCAGAGAGATTTCTCTAAAGTGCGTGACTTGAAGGGCGCTCTAGCCGTGCCCATCAAATAGTTAGAGGCACGCCGCTACCTCCTGAGGCTCCTGACGTCCGAGCTGCTGCTGCTAGAGGACTAACTAGTATTGGTCGCGGTGTGGAGAAGCATCCTGAGAGGTCCATTGGCTCGGGGGAGCTGCAAAGAGACGATTCTGTCGAGGACATCATAGTCAAAGTGACGCACACGAGAGAACCCGCCAAAATTGGCAAGAGAGGGCATTTCGGTTCGTCCTTTTTGACGGCAATGGAAGTAATAATGAATATTCTAAAGTTTCCCGCCCAAAAGGATGTCTGATAGCCCTCAGGTAAACCAGTAAAGACGATTTTTGGTCGCGCCAACTTCATCGGCCATTTTCTCGAAACGGGGAATATGCGCTAAGGTGCGATTTCTACTGGCGACTCTCACATATATATATATACCTCCTTCTGCCAGATTTGCCTCTAAACCCCAGGCGAAAAAGAACAATCCACCAGTCAGTAGCCACCAACACACTGCCATCTTCCTACGAACCTTCTAATAATATACCGTATAGCCGGATAATTTGACGGGGATTTAAATTTAACGGTTTGGGGGTCCAGCCAAATTAAAATCCCCAAATTTTGTACGCTTATATTATACGTATACTAACCGCATAAAACTTATCGCATAATACTGCGAATACGATGTCGTCTCAGCTATATACCGAGTATGGCGTTGCTGAAGTATCTGGAGAGAAAGAGAAGCGCATTACCGGACGAGCGAGCCTGTAGCTCTACATCGCTGACGGGAAAGGACGTCAAGCTATCTAACCAAGCAGTGGAGCGGTGCCTACGCAGACTTGGCGACGTCAGTGAAGCCGAAGGAAAAGCGGACGAAGTACAACGACTACACCCCGGAACAGCGAGCAGAGATCGGCAGATGCGCGGCAGAGATCGGGCCCACAAGAGCTGCCACACATTTCTCCCGCGTATTGAATAGGACCTTCCTCATTACCGCGTGCGAAGCCTGGGGAAGGTTGTCTACACTTATGGCCTGCTGACTAACACTCTGATACGTTCGCACTAAACGAAGTTATGGTTGGCTTGTAGCTACTGTCATACCAGACCGAATGACAGCGTACACGGCCATTGTTGACTCGATGACGTCACTTGAGTTGCAACACCGTCAAATTTAAATTCCGCCAATATTAAATAAACCCAGTTTGAAGCCAAACGTCAAATATAAATGCCGTCAAATTTTCCGTCTATACGGTATATTGTTTACCTTGTTGCATTCCAAAGATGCTGCGTGTGCATATAATCATACATACATAGGAAGATCTGATCTACCTATGTTATAGTATAACATACATTATTAGACTCTCATTTACTAGAAGAAATCAACGCAGCAGAGTCCCTCAGTTCCTTTGCCCTTTCCATTGCTGCCTTGACAGCACTGAGGAGGGAGGCCCGCAGACCACCCCCTTCCAATGCATGGATACCATGGATGGTCGTCCCTCCTGGAGAGCAAACTGCGTCCTTCAGCTGCAGTATATAACACACAGAACAAGAAGACAAGTACAATGCTATCAGTACGAGTGACGCCAATACACGTTCCTTGCACACAGAGCCACCTGCCTTTCATAAGTGCATGCAAGCCATGCAAATAATGTGCACTGTAATTATATACTGAATGCACCACAAACATCCAACGTTGTGCACGAAGAAATAACACTTCGTCGTTTGTGTGCTGTATGAAAGGTGCAAACCAGCTATACTGTTGCCCATGCTACAGTCATACTAGTCTACACATCATTGCCACATGCACTGCTATCAGTACCAGTGACCCTTACTCAGATTCCTCGCACACAGAGCCACATACTTTTCATACAAACCCACACTGAAGTTCAAAGCCATATCAAATGTGCACTAAAATTACTAGGCATACTCATAGCGCATAAGACATGCCTCGTGTGCAAATGAGTTAATTATATATTATGCAGAAAAGATGTAATGTGCCAAGATTGTCTCACTGCCGCTTTACCTATTGTCTCACCGTCGCTTTGTCTATTGTCCAGCTCACTTTCAGATGGTCCTTAGACGGCTATTTCGTGCACCAGCAGAGTGTTATCTAACATTTGTAGAAACGTAGAGGTTCGAGTGTGAATCTGCGGACGATACGGACGCTGAACAGCTGGTCACTGCACATTGCAACAGCGCACAGCAGAGTATAGCGAGCCTGCTACAGCGAAAGCCGATCAACTGGCTGCAGACCACATGCAGAAGAAATGCCACAGAGCGGAAGAAACCACTGAAGAGCGTTCTGCGCGGCTGCAGAGCTCTATACCATTCTGCTCAAGGTGCAGTCATCAGCAAAATCTCAAATGGGACGCGATCATTAGCCTTGCTTTGCTCGCTGACGCTTGCCGCTCGGCAATTATAGAAACTACAAAGCTTCTGCACTAGTCTGGGCTTGTACTGAACACAGGCAAGACACTTTCATCTTGTACATAAGGGTGGAAATTTCATGCTAATACAACTTGCTTACCTCAGCAGGATGCTTCTTTGAGTCACGAGTAAGAGCGGCTGCACCCTAAGAGAGACATAATAGGGTGACCCTGTACGACTGTTATATGATATTAGCAAGTGTGCACTACAGCAATCACATACAGCATGGTCTTCCACAGAGCGCAACACCTAGGAAATTAGCATATTTGCATTCCTGGACATCATACGTACCAGCATGGTGTAAACTGCCATGTCCTGAGCAGCACCTCTGGGCAGCCCAGCTAGCACACCTGCATCAGCCATGGCTTCTAGAACCACAAACATCTAACATTGTGCACAAGCAAGTGACAACATTTACACATACATATGTGGAATGAATTTTGATTGCCGCACTTAATTTCCTCTTGTACATTTGTGTGTATATTCACGCATACACTCACATAAGCAATACCACTGCCACTGCAAGCAGTAACAGAGTCCATCAGTGACTCAGGTAGCACCCCACTGTAGCCCAGCAGAGCAAAGAGGGACGTCAGAAGGCCCACCGACGGGGTTTCCAGACATCCTTGTTCCACTCCCAATACACACACACCAGAGCAGATACTAACTGCAATGTTGGGCACACATCTAACAAAGTGGAAGGCCTGTCCTGAAGCGGGGGAGCCTACAGATGTGTAGGCCTGCAGAAGGCATGGTTACACAACGAGCATAAGATGCATAGTGCGGTATATGTACAGGGTCCCTCTATAGTTGCAGATCCAAACAATACTATATACTATTATTATAATAGACATATTGTCGGGGTACTTCTAAGAGATATGCTGTGTTGGCGGTTGAAAGCTATGTATATTGTCTTGCTATGCAGTTGGTTAACCACTAGTCTTTGCTAATGCTGACCACAGGTACTCATGATGCCTACCTTCTGTAAATCTTTAATTGGAACTCCTGCGACCACAGAAACAAGAATCTTGGGGGAATACTGGCTCAATCCAAGGGAGTACTTGCAGAGTAGCGGTAGCGCTTGGTGGGGCTTCACTGCCAGGACAATGACATCCACTTCTCTTACCATATCCAGCACACTATCCACACACTGCACACCAAGGTCCTACTAAGGTACACGGCAACAGCGATGTGGAGAACAACACGATGATGAACAAGCAAGACAAAGAGTGATAGATTCACCCTCATTCACATGCAAATCCCAGAAAGATATAGCATTAGTGCATATACAAAGCATTGTTTGTTGCAATCCTCAATGCAGCAAAAACAGATCATCAATTAAAGCAGGATGTTCAAGCTACTACAACCATACCCTCATTATGTTCAAATTTGGAGAGGTGCTGGTGGAGGCTACAGCAGCTATATTGCTGGGACTGATGACACCTGTGTTGACGGGATCAAAGAATGGCCGTTCTACTGAATCAGTGATACGCAAATAGGTATATACGTATATACATATATATGCAATTGAGCTGTCTGTATCCTGTGCATGTCTCAAGGCCCCTAGTGATTTCATAATAAGGAAGTAATGCCTACAGCTGAAGTAGACAGCATACAGTGCGATCTGTGTACCTTGATAGTACCTAGTCTAACATGACATTTACTAGAAAAGGCACTACCACAACTACCACTGCAACGAACTATCGTGATACACGCATACTTCCATTCAGTGCATAGCCAGTTAAAGTAACAGCATTAGCTACATAACTAGCTATAGCTAGCTAGCTTTGCATTCAGTAGCCAAACAGCTAGCTATGCCTTCACTTTGCAGCATGAAGGACACGTCGCTGTACTCTGCTGTTGGCGAGGTCGAGAAGATGGCACTAGATATCACACCCAATCATATATACCCCCAAACATTGAAAGCTATAAGATAACAAATAAATTAGCTGGTGCGGAGTTGCTCACAAAATAAAGAACCAAGTACACTGAATCGCATATGTAGCGCAACTCACAAATACATGAGTACCTTTCATTACCAACCATTCAGTGTAAAGCCAGTTAAAGTGACAGCTTTAGCTACATAACTAGCTATAGCTAGCTAGCTCCTTTGTATTCAGTGGCCAAATAGCTAGCTATGCCTTCACTTTGCAGTATGGAGAACACGTCGCTCTACTCTGCTGTTGCAGAGTTCAAGACGATGGCACCAGATAAACTTAATTAACCCAATCATATCTACCCCAAACAATGAAAACTATAAGCAAATTAATACAGATAAGCTAGATAGGTGGTGCGGAGTTGATCACAAAAGAACAAAGTACACTGGACCTCAGCGCACCTCGCCAGGAGGTATCAACTCCTCACCTGAAGAAATGAACCCGGAGGACATGGCCTGCGCTATTTTCCCAGCTCCCCAGAAACCGATCTTCAATGATGACAAACTATCGGTAGCCATTTTTCTACGATTATGCAATGCGCTTAGCAGACTTCAGCACACATATGCGGAGAGAGGAGCGATCTTCACCTAGCTGCTATAATAAGTGATCGAGGTAGCCATACGTAAAGCAGGAGAGGTCCATGGAGTCTTGCAAAGTGGCAGAGGAAGTCGCAGAAGAAAATGTTAGAAGGTAGTTACGTGTGACTTTGAGGGAGAGATCAGAATGCTACCTACCATGGCCACATGTGGCCAGACATAGACAAGCTGGAGCTGTACAACAATACACAATTCCTGAGGTGAGCAGCACAGTGGGCTAATGTTGCAACGCTTTTCCCTGGAGAATGTGATGTGTTTCAATGCTGAATTGTGTATAAGAGAAAATGCAATCACTCAGATTTTCTCTGAGCTAGAGGAGGCACATTCTCGAAGGACGTTCATTTGTAAAAGACTAGGGAGGTTGTGTGAGGAGCTATATAGTCAATCGTGGTGAGAAGCTCCACGCAGAGAAATGCAAGTTGAAGGACAAGAGTGGCTTGGGAAGAGTATATAGCGTGCACAAAAGGAGAATGGGAGTAAAGGACCAGGGGAGAGTTGGGGAGGGGGGGGGGGGGGGGGAGGAGGGAGTTTTTGTATAGGAGGGAAGGACAAAGGAAGGGAGAAAGAGATTGAGGCTATTGATTGAGGGAAGGCCCTGTCATGAAATTAGACTGGCTATATGGCTATGTACGTACATATGATTGCGTAGCTGATGGAATCATTGAATGTTCTGCAGAGTGTGCTGTTGGCTGGGGTATATAGTGTATGTATAAAACTTTGCTTCTCTCTCGTTCTAATGCAAAGCCTGTTAATATGCGCTGACCCTAATGATTTGTTGACTGAGTCACTGGACGCTGCCAGGTAGTGTGAAGAAGGAGAGAGGTGAGTTCCCATTACCTCACCCACCGCACAATCCCACCAACCTTTCCAAACCCATCCTTGTTGTGTTTTACACTACAAGGTGTAGTGAACAGTATTTTATATTATGCACTCCTTTATATATATGGATGTAAAGAGGAAAATGGTGACAGAGAGTGAGGCTACTGTTAGAGGTGCAGATGCCTCTCTTTGGATGGAAATATGTGAAATCTTAATCTATGGCTATCTTCCACCAACCAAAGCATTGGGTCAAAGCAGTGCATTTGGGCTGAGTTATACATTGCTGTACATCAGTTCCATGGATACTAGTTTCATATATCAAGTACAGATGAATGTTAACAAGCATTTATCAACTGTTAACAGGCAAATAGTTCTTGAGCAAGACATAATTATATAGCACATCAATGTAATAACGGTTACATAGGCCTTTGTTACCATCTGCTGGCATGAAAGTTATTAGGCATGCTGGAGGTGATAGTAGGATGATTATTTTGGACGATCAAGCACGCCAACAAATGACTCTTCACTTCACAACATTCGACCAATGAGGTGGGAGAAAAATGAGTGGTACACAACAACTTACAACATGGACTCTGGGTGTTCCCTGAGTCCAGTCTGGAACTCCCTAATTAGGCATCTAGAGGAGTAAATAGTATATGACATCGATTGGTAACCTGTGCTTGACATTGTGTACTTTACATACCGTATATGTCCGAATAGAGGCCCGGGCCTCTATTTCTTTCCAGGCAATTTTGACCCGGCCTCTATTCGAGCCCGGCTTCTATTCGAGCCTGGCTTCTATTAAAGTACATGAAATTTTTCTGATACTAGCGTTGTTTCCAATACAAAATCAGTAGTTTTCCGTTGTCTACGTGCGCGTGCGAGCAGATGGCTGCTAGTCGAGATTCGCACGCGCCTAGTTCTATCGTAAAATAGAGGCAGCTAGCACAAGACTAACCTGTACTGGCATGAAAGTCCTTTGCACTAAATAACGATCTGGCCTGCTACCGAATCATCTTGCAAGGCACGCGATTACTCGGACTATGCAGTTCCACTATCCAGCTGAACAGCGCATCCTCAAGACAAGTTACCACCCAGCTTAGCACGCAAACGTGTCGATCGAGAGGCGTATCGATCACGGTTCGCGATCGATTCACGGCGAACTCCTGTTTGGGACCCAGCCACTATTCGGGACCGGCCTCTATTAAAGACTTGTCCTCCTGACCCCGGCTTCTATACGGACATATACGGTACTTTGCTGTATGCCTAACGAAGCCCATGATGGGCAAAACATTGCATTGAAGTGACAATTGGAAGTGAAGAGTCATTTGTTGGTGTGCTTGATCGTCCAAAATAATCATCCTACTAACACCTGCTGTAACACGTTAATATCTTAGTTAAGCAAACAGTGGCTGATTTGCAGCTGTTTTATGTACTAAAGTACACTATAACAGGAAACAAGTACAAATTTGCACAAATCGTACAAGAAACAGCTACAAATGTCCACAAGTTTGGACAATTATTACATAACACAGTAGCAGACAGTGTTAAAGCCTACATGGCTGAAATATCCTGCAACACTTGTAATTGATTGTCCTACGAATGGTAATGCTTGAGATCAATTTAACCTCATTAACTGTAGGAACAACATAGTATGTATATGCAGCAGTCATAGCAGTCATAGCAGTCATAGCAGTCTATAGGTGCAATACATGACATTATGTCATCACTGGCAGAGGAATTGAAAATGGACACTGGAACAGTTTTCTCTCATATCTTACTACTTTAGTATACACCACCTCTGTTACTTTGCTCAGCCGCACCCACAGAGCGCCATATACCTGATGGTTTACATACTGACCCTTGCCTTCACAATTAAGTCCCACCTTCCGCCAGTACCGGCCATTACAGAAGAAGGTCTGATATGATGTATTGAGTCCACCTGCGCTCTCTCACTACATATCACCCTCTCTAATGCACCTACAGGAAACTGCTGTAAAGAGGAGCAAAGTGAACCTGCAGGGCCAAGATTGTCATGTAGGCAGTAATTGTTGCAGTATCGATATACTACATACTGCATGTGTATGACAACTTACAATAACACATTTCTACTTTCAAGCATATCTGTCTGTTCATTTATATGCACATTTGCACAGTGTACACTCTTTGCTCATACTGTATATTAATTATAGGTCTATTGTGGAGCAATTAGAGAGCTGCTTGTGAATTTTGCTGCTAATTACGTATGGACAGTGTCGTAGGATGTTTGGACCCCCCATTCCATTTTTATCCAAGAATAATTGTACCCCCTGGGTGAATGGACCCCCTTGTGAAGGATATATACTCCTGGTCGGCTTTGTAAACTATATGAGATCTCTGCTATGAAAATTACACTTGTGGCTCTTCGATAAACTGTACAGGTCAACACTGTCTTCACACAACTTGCATTGTATATCTCCCTATATATAGTCATGTCCTCAATGTATGCAGCTCAGCCACAGTGCAGTGAACCTCAAAATCGTGCACACGGGCATGTACATACATTGCAACTGACCTTTATAGCAGCGCAACATTTTATATGTCTCCTTTCCTTTGAAATGGCATTATCTATAGTACATGTTGTGACAGTTGCTTAGGACGTTTGCTAGGGATTTCGAAGTGTCCCCATTTCCACACATTACACCGGAGGGGGGGGGGGGAGGGCAAGTATTATATACCTGGGGGGGGGGGGGGTCAACCATCCACGGACACGGTATGCGGTGACGTCATGTTATACACCTACGCACGCAGCAGTATGGCTGCGGGGAGACGCCCCTCTTACTACTCGATCAATAATTCACGGTTCTCAGGCTTGCTGATAGCAAACTTGGTCATTAACAACACCAAACTCGGTAAGGGTGCTTATGCGACTGTATACCAGGCTGAATGGAATGGCACTCCTTGCGCTGCCAAGCGCCTCCATCAGATCCTCCTCGAAGACGAGGCGCCTGGAGGAACAGAGAAACTCCTGAGCAACTTCGAGACCGAGTGCCTCACGTGGTCCACTCTGCGTCACCCAGGCGTAGTCCAATTCCTGGGAGTGTACCTGGAGGAAGGCTCTTGCTTGCCGGTGCTAGTCATGGAGATGATGGACACCAGTCTGCGAAAGTTCCTCGAGGATCACAGGAAGGAGGATTTCCCCCTCAACTTAAAGGCATTCGTCCTCCATCAAATCACCCAAGCGCTCGCCTATCTGCACAGCAAGAGTCCACCTCTAGTCCACCATGACCTGAGCCCGAACAATGTACTCCTAAACAAGGGGACCTTTGTCACCAAGCTTACCGACTTTGGTATGAGCCATGCTGTCAACCCATTTGTAAACCAATCGACCTCCATAAAGGGAACAACCGCATTCATGTCTCCTGAGGCCCTTCAGAGCCCCCGACAGTGCAATGAGAAGCTGGATGTGTTCTCATTTGGCAATGTCATTCTCTCCACAATAGCCCATATGTGGCCAGAGCCTTGTCCTCCCACACACTACAAGGGTGATCAGCTAATTGGACTGGATGAGTTTCAACGTCGTGAGCAATATATTGAAGTTTTCACTTCTCAGGAGAAGCAGCTATTTCTCTCCACAGTTCGTCAGTGTCTTGAGAACTTACCACACAAGCGTCCTAGCAGTGTGACACTCGTAGAAGAGCTGAGACACATTGAGTCAACCCTCTCAAGCGACGACCATGTTGCTACTCCAGCTGAGCAAGTTTACCAGCAGCTGTTAGCCAAAAATGAAGAATGCAGGCAGAAAGCCAAAGTAATTAAGGACAAGGATGAGGCATTGCGAGAGAAAAATGAGGCATTAAGGAAGAAGGATGAGGCATTGAGGAAGAAAAATGAGGCATTGAGTGAGTTAAATGAAACTATGTGGAAGAAGGAGGAGCTGATTCAGGACCAAGATGAAATAATTCTTGGGAAGAATGAGGCACTGCAGCACCAAGACATGGTAAATCGGAAGCTGGATGAGGCATTGAAAGAGAAAGATACTACCATTCGTGCACAGCAAGATACCATTCGTGCTCTACAAGCTTCAATTAAAATGCAGCAAGATATGATTCGATCTAATCAAGCTGAGATTGAGTATCTGAGAAGTCCGCTGGCAGTGGCTCAGAAGGTGAGCTAAAATATCTCTTTTTATTATGTAGACACTTATCATACTCTCTGTTGTTGTGTGTGTACACTTGTCCGTCACTATTGCCTAAATTCTGCTAAATATTACATTCGTGACTGGTCAGCACCTTCCAAACAGCTGTGGTGTTACATTGCTGTTATGTTTGGAAACAGAGGAAAGTCACTCGTGCAGAATGAAAATATACTGAGAAATGGAAGAATCTGTCAGCTAGACCAGACTGCCTTTTTGTATAGCAATGTAAATGCATGGATGTCCACTGTAGTGGCGAGAGAATGCCGTCTGGTCCAACGAAGGGCCATCGCCTAGCAGACGATTTCTTTTTCTCAGTACAATTAAGTGATGTAATGCCAGTGCATGCATGCGTGTGTGCATTCATGTGTTAGCATGACATGTATTTGTGTGCGGGTGGGAGTGGATTGTGGACATCCCACTGTCTTTGAAGTATTGATACTCTGCAATTGCACCTGCAGGTACATTCCCCCCCCAGGGACTGGAAGGAGCTTGGCAAGTGTAAGAAGGTCATCAAGCATAGTCAAGATCATGGTTCACCATATTATGCGGTAGCAGTGAGCACTGAAGGTCTTCTAGCTGTGACAGATGGTGAATACCATTGTATTCATCTTTTAACCAAAGAGGGTACACTTGTGAGGTCTATTGGAAAGGGAATGCTTGGTATTTCCTTGTTTGGACTTGCATTTGATCTGCAAGGGAACTTGTGGGTGACAGACTGTGTCAATAACAAAATAGTGAAACTGTCCCAAAATGGCCAACTTGCTAAGGCAATTCACCGTACAGGTAGTGAAGGTGTTCATTTCTGCAATCCTCTTGGTGTCACTGTTAGCCCAGAAGGTCTGGTTTACACCTGTGATTCTAACAACCACCGTGTCACAGTGCACAATGAAGACGGCAACTTTCAGTTTGCTTTTGGCAGACAAGGAAGTGCTCCAAGGTGTTTTGACAGACCTGAAGATATAGCCTTTGGTTCAGATGGCTTTGCCTATGTTGCTGATGTTGGGAATAAGAGGGTTAGTGTGTGGTCTAAGGATGGTACGTTTAAGAGAGATTTCAAGACCAAATGCACCCCATACCATATTGCTGCTACCAGTGACAATCATTTAGTGATCCTGTCACGTGCCCACAATACTGTTATGGTGTACACGTTGGATGGTCAACTGATTCACCAATTTGGAACAAAAGGCTCTCAACCGGGGATGTTTAACAATTGTTGGGGAATTTGCATCGATAGCAGTGGATTGGTGTATATAGCTGATGGTTTCAACAAACGTGTCCAAGTCTTTTGAACATCACTTGAACTAACACATGCTCAAGCTGGTGACCTTGCGTTGATAGTGTGTAATTATGATATACATTTATATTTATGATAGTGTTTTCCACATTTTAGTGCATGTTTTTGTGTGTGTGTGTTGTGAGTGTAGTGTTCACAATTATAATTATATTTGATTGAACTTGTAGCCTGGAGTCATATTAAGTTGTACTTTCAACAATATAACGTTTATGGAATGTGGTGTTGCAGTGGATGTGTGTGTAAATTTGTGCAATTTGACCCACACCACTCAAGTCAATATATACCACTCAAGTCAACTGCTTTGGAATGTTACAGTGACACTACTGCATACTATTCTTCCATAGCCCCTGGAAGTCTATAGCTATAGCATACTACTTTGCATTGCACACTGCTTCATCAATTAACTGTTACTGGCTGATCAGAGTCCATCTAGACCTCATCACCTTTAGCTACAAGTCGCTCTCTTCGTCATGATTCAATTGCAGTATTGTTTTCTCCTCAACTGAGGACGGTACATCTATCAGGAGTGGCAACGTTTGGTACATGACAACCCTTGTCAGCATCACATGTAGTGTATAGCATTAATATTAATATTACATACATAGATGTGGTATTACACATAATTCTCATTGACCATTAACATCTATAATTCATAATTCATAATTCATAATTTAAGTGCACATTGTGTTCATACAATAATACAAACACCAGGGTGTTCACCCCATATAGCACTATGATTAAACAAATAATTATAAGTCATTAGGGTCTGCTTTCACATTATTCAATCCAATCGCTTTCTATATAATCTCTCCACTTCCCTTCGTATCCGTCCATTTTCACATGCTTTATCAATCACACATACCACCTTGTCTTTACCATCCATCTCTTGCCACCCCTCCATAACCTCATTCATTACCTTCACCATCTCCTTACTCTCCTCTGCCATACCATTACAGTGCAGTAGAAAATGCTCTACATCTTCCACTTCTCCCTCGTCACACATCTTACAAATTCGCCTATATCTCTTCACCGGCTATACTCTGTAGCTGCCACGCTTAAAGCCTCTACCCAAACACATATCACTATCAGCATGACCCTGGAGGTATATGTCAACTTAGGTGTAGCCAGAGGGTGCAAGTCTACCCGGAAGCTTACCAGTCATGTGTACAGTTTCACATCATGTGTGGGCTATAAAGATGTGTTTTGGTAGTGTTTGTGGTAACCTTGGTGGGGTGGGAGTGTACATGCCAGCTGGTGTACCGCAGACACTTGTCACGTGTACAGCTTCACATAAAGAACACGTATCATCAGCTGTGCTTTGCTATTTGGTCAGTTATGGCTGTCACTGGAACCTTTGCCTCTGTTATAATATAGCATTAGGTATGTCTGCTGCATGCTTTCTCTATATTATATCATAAAATTATAGTACATGATTGCTCATTATTATTTCTAAATGCCTGTTGCAATGGAGCCTGTTTGCACGGTGTTATATATGTACGGTAGACAGCTTGCCCACTTCTGTTACCCACTGAGTGGAATAAGTCTCCTTTCCAGGGTTTCCATATATTAATGATGGCACTTTCAACTAATACAATCCACCAAATTCAACAATTCAACAATTCTAATATTTTGGATAATAACATCTCATCCTAAAAAGAAAAGTTTCCATGGTACCACGAAGTCGAGTGAAATTATGCACTGTGTGTAAACATGGTAGTGCCAAAGGTCAGATGATCAACAATTTTGTGGTTATAATATGACCCTTTGAATGTAACCTTTACCTCGGTTGATCATGTGGACACCTACACTGTGACTGGGTTCTATAGGTGTGATTGTTTAGGAACACACACAGACTGCATGTGCATTCCTACATAATGACGTGTCTAATCTAAAATTGTATATCACATATGCGGAAGCGTGCGCGCGCAGGCTGACTTGCGCAATGACAAGGCATACGTTATATCTTCAGATGTGGGTGGGTCCAACTGTCTGAATTTACCTCATTTGCTGACGAGCTAGAAGGCTTCAATAGGGGTTGCTTCTAGCGAAGAAAGCCGGTTCGGGATCTGCAGGATGATTTCTTTGATATTCCTCATACTTTTCTGCTACGCTACTGCAGCTGGTAGGTACCCGTGCTTTGCACCCTTCCCGAACAGCCGACGCAGCTTGTCATGCTAGTTGTGGTAGGTATACATACAGCTTCATTGCATTCTCTATTCAGGGACATTAGGGCGTGGCATGTTAGGCCATTGAGCGCCCTTACACCGAGGAACAAAGAACTGACTATCGATGTTTTACGATGGTACCTATTAAGTGCGCCTTCGCGGAGAAAACAATAGCACTGATCAAGTAATAACTGCATTATGTAAAACATCTTCTGAAAATGTATGCCTAGGGCCGTGGTTAACAAGTTCTATTGCCTGACGTGGTTAAACCGAAGTCTCAGTGGGGTACTTGGAGGGTGATCTAGAGGTCGAAAGGGTAGAATGCTAATGAACCACGACAGAAGCTGCTGAAAAGGACCTTATGGCTGCTGATAAAGTTAATGAGGAGTTGGTGGAAGTGAAGACAAGGGGGGGGGGAGGGGTTGTAGTAATCACTGGAACGACCAACAGTACCCTGCACTGGTGAGGCCTAGTAAGGGCATAACAGCTGTCTGTGGCTCTTTTATATTTTGATTGTTGGATGATTGGGAGGTGATCACTGGTTGCCGCAAATAGGACTTCGATTGATGGACAAGGCATGTAAAAGTGTAGGATTACAAGGGGTGGTGGAGATTTCAATGAATGGGAACATGGACTTGCAGAAATGAATTGCTGTAGTGAGCATAGTGCTGTATGCGCTGAGCATCCCAGTGTTGATATGATCCTATGGACACAATGTCTACTTATGAAATGAATTTATTCACATGCTGTGTATATAGTAGCATTGTATTTGTTTCTCACTTGGGCCTTGGTGCCTTTTAGCAAATGCCATCGTTTGGTATTTACATAGTTTTCATATTCTTCATACAGCAATGGCACAACAGCAGTATGATGTGCGGCTTGTTGGAGGAAGCAATGCCCTGGAGGGTCGTGTGGAGATTTTCTATATTGGAGAATGGGGCACTGTTTGTGATGACTATTGGGACTTGAGGGATGCTGTAGTTGTATGCTGGCAGCTTGGTTACACAACAGCCGTTAGGAGATCCATTGGTGCAGAGTTTGGTGAAGGAACAGGAAAGATTTGGCTTGATGATGTGGCCTGCAATGGGACTGAGAGCATGCTAAGCAGCTGCAGTGCTCACTTGTGGGGCAGTCACAATTGCTACCACAGCGAGGATGCTGGTGCTGTGTGCCAAGGTAAATTGCTGTTATTGGACCAGTTTGCAAACGGTATAATTTGTGTTCTAACTGCAATATATCATTGTTAAATCATTCGATTAGTTCCTACCTGGCAACTGAATATAGTCTGAGCAACAGTGGTGCTTCTAATGCACCTAACTTAGCGAATAGGCAGCAAACTGGAGGAGCTTGTGGTAAAATCATATTATATTTTATGTCTTTTCATACACATATATTACTAGTAACTGCATAATTTTGTAGATACAGTGCAAATGGTGAATTTTAATGAGCATTTATGTAGCAGAATCAATCAGTTAATGTATAGCAACTGATTGCAGGATGTTTCGGCCACATAGGCCTTTGTCAACAGCGTACAAAATGTTTGTACACCAAGTTCCAGTACATGCCATTTGCTAGTTGGAAGCTTAAGCATAAACAAGTGCAGAAATTTATCTACAGTTGTGAATCATCCCTAATGACACTGATATCATCGAAGCATTCTCTTCTTTTATTGTTTTCATTGGATTCCTCCATTTGGTTGAAGGCTAGTAGCTAAGGTACACGGGCATTAGGGAGAGTGAGCTAGAGGAGTCCAGACTGTGCGTTCTTCTCCCCTACGGATGTAACGGTACTTACATTAAGACAGGTATATACTGCCAATTATGCATTGTATGGATGTACTGCTGCAATTTATGCATGCATATAATAATTATAATGGCTGCATTTCCCTTACACATTTTGTATGCATGAACATATGTGGGCTTCCATGCAAAAAGGGACCTTCGTGCATATTTTTTGAAAAATGCTTTTCTTGCAGCAATAGCTACATCTGTGCAAAATGTAGCTATGGACCAAAAACAGCATTCTGTGTGCTTCGTTCTGCGAGATATTGCAAACGCTATTAACACAAGATTAAGCTCAACCCTGGTCATTTGAAGGTCATTGTTCCTTGTATGAACAATTGCCCCTTTGGAAACGACGCTAGAGCACGCTACGTGGTGTGGTCCCAACTTGCAGCTACAGGAATTTCATCAGAATGTGTTTCCAGACGCCCGTGCTGGTAGTCACTCTCAGCATCGTCGAATTCAGCCTCCAGCAGTGACATCACTTCTTCCAATGTGACCCCTCTTTGTCGCGACGATTCCATTGCCGTACGAGGCCGTAACTTCTTCAAACAACGTCGGATTTCAGTCGGGCGAACGGCGAAATGAAGCTCCAACGTGTTCGGAAATGGTTATGCAATCGTGGTACAGGTCGCACGCATATTATATATAATGTTATGATGAAAGAAGCACATATGTATTGACATTAGCCATGTACATTATTATTGTATCATGGTTTGTGTCAAATTCGTGACTATGGACTGTACATATATGCAGAGCCTAAGGATGGAGACATTCGAATTGTTGGAGGGTCCACCATCAACGAGGGACGTGTTGAGGTGTACCACAACAGTAAGTGGGGCACTGTGTGCGACAATCTTTGGAACACCACTGATGCCAATGTAGTGTGCCGGCAGCTTGGTTACAGTGGAGCCACATCAGCACCCGGACTAGCCACCTTTGGTGAAGGGAGTGGTCCAACACACTATGATGGTGTGTCCTGCACTGGGAATGAGGCACGCTTGGCTGATTGCCCCCATCGTGATATTGGAATTGAGGATTGCACCCACAGTGAAGATGCAGGAGTGGTGTGCCGTATACCTGGTGAGTTTTTTTTTAACATTGTATATACGGCATGTACAAGTATAAGAATACATGAGAGAACGTCTATCTGTTTATCTGTACTTGTAACTAAGCTCTCTTTTACAGCTTTCATTAGACATTAAATTACATGCCAGGTCTGACCAGTACCGACCCTACATTTGCACAATGGAAGTGGCACAGAGGGTAGGACTGGCACACGAGATAATGTTTTGGCATGTTTTAATAGTAATTATATATATATATATATAGGTATCATATTACGCTCAATTGTTAGTGCCATGTCACTTATATTATTATACAGTTATATATATAGACATTGGCCACATGGCCAGCTCTCATTGTTTTGTGAGATCCTTTGTATAGTAGAATACATGGATACAGTACAGCAGTGAGTAGCTATAATTATATTTAGCAGGATGTTTCATTGCATTCAATTCTTCTATGCTTCAACTCTACCTAATGCAAAGAGGGAGACATTCGATTGGTGGGAAGCGCTTCTCACAGAGGTGGACGTGTGGAAGTCTATCACAACGGCACCTGGGGGACTGTGTGTGATGACGATTGGGATATTACTGATGCCAATGTAGTCTGTCAGCAACTTGGTTATGAAAGAGCAATGTTTGCACTCCGATTTGCTGTTTTTGGTGAGGGCAGTGGTCCAATCTACTATGATGACGTGGCCTGCAATGGAACAGAGACACACTTGGCAGACTGCCCCCACCTTGGTATTGGATTGAGAACTGTAATCATAGTGAAGATGCAGGAGTGGTGTGCTATGTGAACATGCCACAAGGTCAGTTAAGTAGCGCAACCACAGATGAAAGCGTGCATTACAGTTGTACTCTAAAGCTAGTATATACCCAATGAGCATATTATACGTATATATATAGCAATAGCCTGTATATAAGCAAACTGTATGCAGCTCTTCTCTTTGTTCATCACAAGTACATGTTCCCTTTCTGTGGTAATCTACTGTGTGTGCAACAATACTTAGAACTAGCAGTTGTAGATTTGATGTGCTTCAGTAATTTGTGTACCGCAGAGAAATGTTGATTAGGTTCATGTATTCCTGATCAGTATACTGTTAATGCTCTCTGAAACAGAGGGAGCAGTCCGATTGGTAGGAGGTGTTTCTGACAATGAAGGACGTGTAGAAGTATACCACTTCAGCCTATGGGGCACTGTGTGCGATGATTTGTGGGACATCACTGATGCCAACATTGTCTGTAGACAGCTTGGCTACAGTGGAGCCAAATCAGCCCCTAAATCAGCCTACTTTGGTGAGGGCAGTGGTCCAATCCACTATGATGACGTGGCCTGCAATGGAACTGAGACACACCTGGCAAACTGCTCCCATCTTGGTATTGGAAATGAGAACTGTGATCACAGTGAAGATGCAGGAGTGGTGTGCATAACCATACAAGGTCAATTGAACAATGCATATACAGGACATATATAGTCATGCAGGCATTGCATGATTAGCTGGAAATGGTAAACATTTCTACTGCATGCATTTGACCATGTTTGCTATGTAATGTATTCCATCATCTGCTCATTCAGTATTAATTTTTATGCGCAGTGCCAGATGTCGCAAGCAGCCCATTGGTCGCAGTAGTGACATCAACATCAATTGTTCCACGTTTTCAAAGAACCTCAGTTGCTGCCACAGCAGTGATGGAAACAACAATGGTCTCATCTAGTAGTAGCAGCATGGTGGAGTCATCCCAGTCTCCTGTGGCGCCAGGTGGAGAAGTACCTGCATCACAAGTGTCTGAGGCTATCATAGGAGTGGTGGTGGTGGTTGTGTTGGTTACCATTGTGGTAGGAGGAGTGGTTGTTGCTGCTGCACTGATTGTATGGAGAGTAAAGAGTGGAGTGAAAACATACACAGGTGTGCACTGTTTATTTTATTTTACCATTACGTATATGTATTTATGATTCTACAGATGTAGAATTAATGTATAATACTGTACAATTGCTGTGAATATGCCCGCTCAGTGCACTACTAGCTAAATCTTTGTGTTGATGCTGTCATGTCTGGTGATAATTGGTAGACACAATTTTCTGAGTTCATGTTATGGGCCTGGAGGTGTCCTAGTACTTGGCCAACAGGGTATTCTATTTCACAGCTGACTCACAATACCTTTAATGCTCTCACATAATTATGATCCATTGATTAGTACATTTATGTCACCTCAAAGCTGTCTTGACAGGGTATTCAATTCCATAGCTGACCGCCACCAATGCCTTCAATGCTCTTATATGTTGCATGGCCTTGGACATTCATATCAACTTAACGCTGGTCTTGGTCAGCAATTATTGCATTGCCCCTGTGGCCAGTACAATGTGACGACAGAGAAAGCCAAGTAACTGCATTGTGCCAAAAACCAAGGATACATATTTTAAGTACATAATTACTACCACTTATGTCATTGGCAGCCAAACAAACCATGTGCATTATATAGAATTTGCATTATATTTCTATTGGCTATCCTGCTACATTTTTCTTGAAAGACTTGTAATGCTTAGAAATGCTGTCTGTTGCCATGATGATGAGGTACAAGCAGATATCTTGTTTATATATAACAGCAGTGCTGATTTCTTGGAATAGGCAGAGTGTAGGAGTGACTGTACAACATTGAAAGCAGCCGAAAGAAGAAAAAATTGTTATATGGGGTTTGTGTGGAACTGCATGTTTTATTGCATTGTTACTTCTCTGCAATTTAACTTGTGGTTTTCTGTTCCCAGCTAAAGGAATGACTCCGGTTGAGGTTGGTGCTGCCATGACAATAGAAGGCATCCCACCCCACAGTGCAGTACAAGGAAGGCTGGTACTGACAAACCCTGCTAGTGAGCAGACCAATGGTGAGCATGTGCAGTACGTGCTTAGTTTGATATACCTGTCACATGTGTCCAGTGCACTAGATGTGTGTTTGTCAAACTATCTTATAGTTGGACATTCCAGCTTCAATTTCTGTCTATCGACACTGTTACTACTACTGTGATTATTGTGCTCAATGCTAACATTGATGCTAATATTAGATATTAACAGTATATATAGATATATTGTGGAGGGGAACGAGATCGGTCAATGTTGACACTGGAGTGAGCTTGTAATGATTATAGGGTGGACAGAGAGTTGGAGAAGATGTGGAGAAGCTGATCATGACTTATACATAGTTCTTTATTAGCTCAATTGTGGAGCATCTATTGATATGACATGATCACCTTTTCCCCCCTCTACCCCCTTCCCCCCCCTACCCCTCACACCCTCACAATCTTTCATTCATTTAACAGTGCTGCATTGGGCATTAGGCCCTAGTGTGCTCTGCACACAATAAACTTTAATAATAATACAATATTGTGTATGCACACAGTCATGGCTAGTATGCTGCTCACGTGCTGCTCAGCATATTGCCACAAGTTCTCACATGCACCTTTAAGTGCACATGATGCCTGAGTGTGTCCTTCTGCAATGCAGGGGAAGGGGTGGAACTGGAATCAAACCCATGCTACGCAGATGTAAATGTTCAAGAAATCTCAGTTTATGAGCCAATCAGTGGTGAGGACAACCATTTATCACTAATTTGGATGTGCAGATTTTTTCTGTGAATACCTATGAATCGATTGAGCCAAGCATGAAACAGAAAGCCCAGTGCATTTAGGCTCCCACCTATTCATCCATCCATTCACGCTGAAGTTGCAAATGTCCCAGCACACACGTATACTTACATGCTAATTAGATTGCAATGACTGAGGTGAAAGTTGCTCTGACAGTAGAAATACAGTGGGTTACCATAATATTTCAATTCCATGAAGTGCTATATATGCACATTGCACCTGACAGAGGCCTGTAGTTTGTGGTTCAACTGGTTTGTGTATATATTATTAGTATACCATTATCTAACTATTAACTTCTGTCCATCTGTACTGCTACCATTGCATCAGGAAAGTAGTGAGTACTGTGATACTACAATTATAGACTTTGAACACTGATGTGAGTGAGTGTATAAAAGGTACTCACATTATACTGGCTTTATTAGTTACTGGTGTTACTAGTGCATAGAATAGTGCCTGGTATAATAGAGAGGAGGGACAGCATGCATTTCTCTTCAAAATGTATAATATATTATATGAGATTCGTTGATTGTAGTATGATTCTGTATACTGTATATACACATACACACAATATGATTATATGATTGCTTCTCTTGTCTTATCTGCAGCCGTAGGGAGTGAGGAATATATGTAATTTGTGCTTAATAAGCAGCATAATTAGTAGTTTGCTTATTGCCAAGGTAGAATGCATACTTGAGCTGGGAACAGTGAACAGTATATACCTGTTTTACTGATATCTTGTAACATACAATGCTATTTGACTTGTGGTGTGCAGGAAACAGGTACTGTGATGGTATATATAATTTATATATATGCTTGGCCTTCCAGTCCTTCTGCATGTACACATGCGCATGAATGCTGGCATTTGCATTAACTTAGCCCTGATACGCACTCTTCATATAAGGCAACTCGATCAGTGCCAATTAAGAGTTCTGCATGCTGTGTATTCAGACAAAGACAGTGTCAATTTACTTCTAGGTCAACAGAGAGATGTCTAAAGTACATTCAATCACTAAAGTGTAGGTTCCATAGTGACTAACATGTCAATAAACAATTTTCCCTACCCAAATCACAGCGGGGGGGGGGGGGGGGGGGAGGGGGAGGGGGGTCCCGACCTGCTCCTTTGCATGGACATACATTCCTTTACCATAAAAATGCAATGACAATGATGATAATGATATATAGAACAAGAATTCACAAGGTAGCCAGCTACACTAGTGCTCCACAGAATTTCCTCAAGAAATTCACAGGTAGCTATATACTGGATCTGCCTATCGCGGTCGGATATGACGTGGTCTATATAGAGGTGTAGGAGATCCGGAGCTGAAGCAGTCCACGCGCATAGCCCCGTCACACACGTAGCACACGTCTTCGGTCCCCTATAAGTCGTTAGCTATGTATATTAGTTGTCCAATTTTCTATTCAGCGCCAAACTGCGATCGATGCGACCAAAAATAGCATCATGACAATCAGTCGCAGTATCCGTTGCAGGCCCTGGCGGCATACATATTGACCACTCTTTTTTAGTGTCGCAATAATTATATCACGTGTTCGTGCGATGCCGGATCTATAGCTAGCTATAAAATTATATACGGTAGGCCACCATCCTCCAGTGCAGATAAGCCTTGATAGAACAGATGGCTGTGTGTTGGAATCTAGCTGGTTTGGTCCTCATCGTCGGTAGTTTGGAGACAGCTCTGACGCTGGGAGGTAACTGTAGAGTACTGATAAGACGCACAAATATTTCAAAGTAGTCATTCTTTCAAGTTTTAGTTTGCTAGTTTAACAAGTAGCAATGCACGTGTTGTTCAGTGCTGGCTTTTCCTCTGCCTTTCAATGGACAATATCACATCAGTATCCAGTATCACAGTGCTTTGCACTCACACAAGGTTCTTTTTACTAGTTAGTGATCAGTGTGTATTTTGAGAGCCAGAAGAATAGTGTTTGTTATGTTCCAAGTGTCCAATAGCTATAGTAATGTACTGAAACCTTCTCAAAAGCTAAAGAAAACTCTGTATATATTATTTTGTGAATGGCATACAACAACTTTAAAAACCAGCCTATTCTCGCAGATTGAACTCACAAGTTTATTACACTATTTAACTGAAGCTTGCATGTGTGCAAGGAGAGTGGTGTAAGGTGAAGTATTGATTTTCAGCAATTGGTGGCAATGTCTATGCAATGCTACATGTGCTAAAATTGTAAGTGGATGTCAAATGGGGTCACTTGCGAGGGCAGGCAATGTAGCATACTCAATCAAAATAAGCCTCTACAACATTATAAGTGTATGGGGCTATGTGGAGACTGTCTGCATGTGTATATTCCATTAATTTTCCTTTCTTGCACAACACAAGAATTCGATATATGTCTGTCCAATTAAGTCCAATCACTCCTGTTATTCCATCAGTTTTGTATCTGATGAGATCTTTAATTTGTGGTCGAAATGTCAACCATTAACCATCATTTGTCAATGCTATGTAAACTGCTCTTTATATCTCAGAAGCAAGAATTCTATTGTTACACTCAGTGCCTTCAGTGGTAGTGTTTAACACTCTGGATTCAATCAGATAACAGAACAGACACAGAATACAGCAATCATGCTGTTTTAACTTAGCCTACTCCTAACTCCCCCCCCCCATATATAGCTAAACGGTATTCACATGCATGCCTGCGTGTATCCTAGCACAGTGCATTCAGCCATGGCTGCATGCATATGTGCCTTTTGACACGTCTATGCAAAGCATTGTTGACCAGGTATTGGTGCCTTCTTTAGATGTAGAAGCCATCAGTGTGATTGTGCTCTTTAAGGCTAAAGCCACACCTAAAAGACTCCCATCATGCAGGCAGCATGGCCTTAGGAGTGCTATTTCATTATGCACTTGATAGTGTTTAGCTACAACAGCTGAATAGAGCACACGTTTCTTTGAACTTCCACTCACTATTGTATCTGAGCCCTAACTATGTATAGATATCCTCGCAACAGCACAGTCATGTAAGCCGTGATTGTCTTCTGATCTTATGCTATGTCTAATGGTATATACCAACAGGAGGCACAGGTTTACAGTAATACATAAGTGACATACGTATCATGCATTTCTTACCCAATTGCAAGTCCTTGTTATAGCAATAATGAGTTAGCTATAATCTGTCAGCACTTTTGACTAAGGTCCCTGAGTGGCTTGCCATTTCATGGAACTAATCTGCACGAATAACACCCTTATACATATACATTAATTGCATCCGTGAACCCCTATATATATATTGTCATGATTGCTTCCATCTGTAAGTAGAAATTAATGAATCTCAGTGCAACATTACTGCTCTCAGGCAATTTCTACGACTTCAACTGCGTACCAAATGACAGAGCAGAGGATGGTTACCAGTACATAAGCCCCAAACCTCACCTTTCCCTGTGATGGAGCTGTCACCAAATGGATGATTGGAGTGGAGGATAAGCAGAATGAGCAAGTGTACCTCCAAATTTGGCGACCCAGTGGAACAGACTATAGTCGTGTGGCTGAATATATCTATAACCACGCAGTGAACGATGAGATAGCAGAAGTTGCAACAGACATGACCGTGTTGGTTTCTTTACTCCAAGAGGTCATGGAGAGTGGCTTAGAGTGGCTTGGGCTCCAGTTCCTGACCACACCCTCCTGCAAGGAATGATGAGGAGTGCTGATCGTGTATCTCCAGTAGCAACTTTCAGTGGCAGCCCTACAACCTTAAGCTCATCTCCTCTTGTGTCAGTCATTTTTGGTAAGTGTACATGAAGGTTATGTGCTACCTATGATGCATTCTCAATTGTCATAATTATTGCAACCAAGAATAGGTATCGATCAATATAATTTCAATTCATTATTTGCAGAACCAAGTGCTCCTTCCTGTAGCACCAGTGCTACGACTATACCTGCCTCTAATGAAAATGGTAAGTAATATAATATAGCAGTTCTGGTTTCTTGTCACCTACAATAGAAGTGTCCAAACGTACAATGATTTTTCAAATTTGTACTTGAAGGCAGTGGTGGGAAAAATGCTAAAGAAACTGTTGCTGCACTATAGTAGTGCATGAGAAGCAGATGTTGTATATGTCTAGGCTAACTGGTATTTTATTATTATTTCCTTGAAGTAAATTCAACTTCTTGCTGCAGGCTGTCTAAGTGCATTTGAAGACTTCAGAATAGTGTGTGGTGGAAAAGTAGCAAATAATGCCCAGTATGTCATACCAGAACTCAACTTCTCCTGTAATGGTATTGTGACCCAGTGGAAGATGGGGCTGGTGGGTGGAGGCAGGGGCCAATCTGTGAACCTTCAGATATGGCACTCAGTTGGTGTAGGAGAGTACACCAGTGTGACCGAGGTGATGTACACCAAGAACAGTAGCAGATGAGAGGATAGCTTCTGTTTTGGTGTCCATGTCAGTGATGGCAGGAGACATGGTTGGGTTCTATGTTCCTGACAGACAGCTAGAGCCTCACACTTTACCTGGTGTTGGCCTGACCATGTACACTACTAGGGGAGTTCCTGCCTCATCCCTGAATTCCCTTGGTCCTGTTGTGGGACCATCTCCGTACATCTCAGTTGTGTTTGGTAAGTACTGTACACCTTCTGATAAATACATATTGCATAATACATATACGAAAAGGAACCTATGTATATGTGCATGATCACTCATGTATATATATATGTATGACATAATTATTCTGTCACAGATTGTTCCTGTACTATGATTTTCCAGTCACTTAAAATCTACACAGAACCTTAAATTGTGTGCTGACTATTCCTGAGTCATAACCTCTTTGTATGCATGTACGACTTCTTCAGATTCTGTTTATTTAGCAGGAAGAATTCTGTCATATACCTGATATTTATTATATATATAGCGACCTTGTTAGGATACTACTGTATGGGATGAGCATAAATAGGGACATCTACTGCCAGGTATGGTACTGACAGTTTAGAACACCAACCACAGTAATTCAGACAGAAGAATTTTATATTTGGAAACAAACAAAATTTTTAGGACAGACAAAAGAGACTTATCAAACATAGAGTCTATCTACATATCCGAGAGCCAGCTGTACTCCCAACAAAGATGTGTGTCTGTGTATTGTAGGTACACATACATATGGCTATGTGTATTCTCCTGCAATAGCATCAATTGAAAGAGAGTAATAGGAGCAAGGTATCCATAAGTAGGCGCAACAAATACAAATATAATTATATGTAATTAGGTTCCCAGAACTCTTGTACAGTAGGTATAAGATTTTGCTACACTCATTATAAACATGTCAAGTCTACTCAACTAGGCATTTAATGGCATTTCTTGGTTCATTGTTACATGTATGCAGTTCCAGATGTTATAAGCAGCTCGGTCACGCCAGTTACATCAGCTGCCCCACATGTCTCACGACCCTTCACTACAGTCTTAACTTCAGTTCGATTAACCCAGCCTCCTCCTGCAGCTGGTGGAGGTGATCCTTCAACAGAAGTTTCAGGGGCTTTCATAGGAGCATTTGTGGCTGCAGCGGTTGTCCTTGTGGTTGGATCAGTTGTCGTTGCTGCTTCACTGATTGCATGGAGAGTGAAGAGAAGAAAAGAGAAGGCACACTTAGGTTGGTGTATATAACAGTTCAATTGTACACAAACAGACTACACTCAGTGTCATTACTGTGTAGGGTAAGGTACTACAGTAAAAATGACCATGCAGATGAGTCAATATCAGGACTGATCAGTATAGGAGTGTGTACATGTAGCAGTAATGATCTGTTGTGTTCTCACAGGTGCAGCTGCTCCAGAATTGTATGAGGTGCCTGTTATGCAGATTCAGGGCCAGAGTGAAACAGTGGTAGAGCACAGGACACCTGTGGGGGCAGTGACAGCAAATTCAAATGCCATGTTAGCATTGTATGAAGGATCTAGCAGTGCTGCCAGCAGCCTGTTCTACCAGTATGTGCCATCTAAGGTGAGATTGGGGATTGAACAATCATGCTGGATTATACATATATATATATATGATGAGAAATGAAACCTGTTTACGCTTCCACTGAATACATATAATTGGCTATCAATCTTTTTTCTATAGAGACTTCGTCTAGGAGGTTTGAAACTAGTGGATAATTATGCAAATTCTATGCTATACGCTGAACTGGAGAGCATGGTTAGCCCCAATTTAACCCCAATGTATCTCTTCAGCAAACATTATGCAGTGTCCTTCTCTGCTTTCACAGTATGGATCTGGTAGTATGGGTTTGTACACTGAGTCTGCTTATGAAGAGATCCCTTATGCAGAGCCAGCAAAAGATGTATGGGGCATCTATGACCAGTTGGCACAGGAGAGGTGTATTGAAATACCACGTGTAGTTTTGAAGTGAGAGTCTGATGTATTTGCAATACATAACTCATTCAGAAGTTAGAGAGATTTTCCTTTTACATTTTCTTTGCCTTAAGAGTGGAGTTTATTCTTGGTTCTGGAGAGTTTGGTAAGGTGTTCAAAGGAGTGTGGGAGACTCCATATGGCCCACAAGAGGTTGCCATCAAGAGACTGAAGGAAAGTTCCACAGACAAACATAAGGCCACATTCCTCCAAGAAGCTGCCATCATGGCTCAGTTCAGGCATCCCCACATTGTGAGGTTGCTGGGAACAGTCACTGTGAATGAACCAGTGAGTAGCAATTAACTTCACTTGTATGGTCAGTTCTCAATATTATGTTATATACCGTTAGTAAATATTATATAATATATTACAAATACCTGCTGTAATTACAGAAATCATTGTGAACTCTTGAATTCATAAGCATGGATCAGAAGAATTTTCATACCTTAATTACCTGCCAATTCACAGTAACAACTGCTGTTGTCTGAAAACACTTCCAGGTATTATCTAGATTATACTGTATATATTCAAATTTCGAAGACACTCATCAAGCTAGCTAGGTTGTACCACTGTTACATCTTGTGGAACTTACTATAGCCAGAGAAGTTTATTCGCTTCAGCAGCTGACTGCTGCGTTCTTCATTGCTGTTGGTACTACTACATCTGCTGCAATGCCTTATTATTACTATACACAACATTATATAATATAATATTCAACTAATCTATAATGTATATGTACATCATATGTAGCATATCATATATATATATAAGATTAAACAAGTCTTATACGAGTACAGGCAATAAACTTGAACTTTCACACCTATACTTTTGTTATGTGTACCTACATTGAATTTGTTTATGCGTGTTTATAGGTGATGATAGTGTTGGAGTTTCTTTGCAAGGGTGACCTTGAAGAGTTCCTCCTGAGCCAAGTACCAGAGTATGTACAAGCATTGCATATGCTTTATTGCATGCGCATGCAGAGGTGTAATATACGCTTTGTGTGAGTCTCCTCTCTTTATCATACAGTTTGCATGTACTCAATGGTTTGTGTTCAGCTGCTTCTACAGCAAATACACATAATTGTGATCAGTGTATAGCTAGATGTGTTCTACTTCATTTTGAGGTGGTCCAGTTGCATCTTAACAGTTGATGCCCATGTGGGCCTGACCCCTGACCCTTGCTGGTGCTTTCTCCACCCAGCCCTGGGACGGTTGTTGATGAATGTCTGCCAAAGCAGCTGCTGACCTTCTGCCAAGAGATTGCTGAGGGTATGAGGTACCTCTCAAGGAGAGGTTTCATCCACAGGGACTTGGCAGCCAGGAACATCCTGCTCAGCAAGGGACTCAGCTGCAAGGTGAGTGCATTTTGCATGGCTGTTGTACCTGTGCATTCTAATCGATTTCAACTATGTGATTGGATGTACTTTATATATAGTTGCCTTTGGCAAAGTCCCTAAATATATATCACATGTGTCATCATAGCCCACAATCGGCCCTTAATTTATTGCAATAGTATCTTCCCCAAGAGTTAATGCAAGTATATACAATTGTTATTCTGCCATGCAGATTGCTGATTTTGGTCTGTCAAGGAAGCTGGATGATGATACAGTCTATTATGTGACCTCAGGTGGAAAGGTGCCAGTGAATTGGACAGCACCTGAGGTATATATATATATACAAGCACTGCTGCATTGCAAAGCTGTACATCTGTACTGAGTTACCCACATGTGTATAATTATAAATAACCATTTAAGAATCTGAAATCACTGTGTGTTATCAGGTCCATGCACAAACGTTGCCTGTATGCAGATGCTGGCACAATGTCTTCTTATAATATTTAATGTATGAAATTGTGGAAACAAAACCTTACCACACACTGGCACTATCACTATTACTAATGCATGATTGTACGTTGACTCTACATATCATTACTGCCTACATGAGTATACATATGTGCAGCACACAGGTGTGTGGACAGCAGGTAGATTGCACAGAATGCCTAATGTATTAGCTAATTTTCATATGATTACAGGCAACCTAACACACTGCCTGTCAATCAGTACAACGTACCATGCATTTACTGTGCACTTATCTATGAATTAGCCAAGCATTGTTACCTATATATATGCTATTGTTCATTGCAACATCAGTACTATGTATGTAGCTACTTACAGACTGCGCCTTCTCTCACAGGCTCTTTTCTATAAAAAGTTCAGCACAAGCAGTGATGTGTGGAGTTATGGTATGCTGATGTATGAGATATGGTCACTTGGAAAAAAGCCCTTTTCTCAACATCCAATGAAAGTGGTAAATTGCATTATATTGGTAACTGTAAGTCTTGTGTTAAAGCATCTGTTGTAACATCATGCACACACTCTCAAGAATAGCTGAAGTTTGCATAAATCTGCAATTCTATATATCCTATATAATCTTATGAATGCATGGTATATATACCAAATGTATCTGCCATACTATACAATGCTATGACATACAAAGGTTTTGGGCCATCTTGATAATACAGAGCATGCATAGTCAAGAAAGTGCAACAGTAATCTCTTCCTTGCAGCTTGTTCAGAAGTTCCGAGCCAAAACTGGTTACATCCAGCCTCCCCCTCCTGGGTGCCCTAAGGCCATTTACAAAGTGATGGTGCAGTGCTGGTGAGTGAGCCCATTTATGGCACACATCTAGTAGGAGTAGCACAGGGAATCAAGAGATTTTTATATACACAACCCTGTCTCACCTCCAAAGAGTACTCTAATATATACAGGTTATACAATGATACCAAAACTTTGATGCAAATGCTTTGCTGTATATGAATATATGCGTATTAATCTCGATTACCAGCCCCTATATACCAACGCATTATGTACTATACTGTCATGGAGGCTCATTGCTACTTGTCGATATCAGGCAAACTACTGTTTTGTACACAGTTGATTGAAAGACCTAAGTGGCCGAAACGTCCTGCAATCGTTGTTATTGGTTCTGCTATGCATTTGCTGACGATCAGTTCGCCCGATGTACTATTATTGCACAATTGTGATAAATAGCAACAAGAAGATCGGGGCTGGCACTCAAAACTAGAAGCTTACTCAGTATTTGCAACAAGTCAAAACATTTAATAGGCAACTTGCATTGGGAGCAGAACAAAAGACCCAAGGGGCATGAAAAGGGGTCACGTGGTTATTGTGTCTACTTTTTAAATTGACTTTGACCACTATAGATGCATATAATTATAGAGTCTATAGGCTATCATTGTTAAGTGGCGGTTTAATGGTAAGAATATAATATAGGCAACATCGATCAGGAAAGGTGGGTCAATTCACGATGAGAATAGACTCAAGGCATTAATTGGAGGTACATATAGTACTGTTCATAATCATTTACTGTACATTAATCCAGCTAGGTAAGTGCACCAATTATCAAGCAGAATTGACAGAGATGCAATGTTTTGTTCTTGGAAATGCATGATTTATATAAGAATGCTGATTTATAAAGAAAAGAAGACGGACACTCTTGTATGTTCCCACTTGCACTGATAATGAAGACAAACTCTACTCACAAGCATGAAGCATACATCTGTATTTATAACAACTACATTTAAATGTATGGTCCATGACTCTTACGCTGCTTCCTGCTGTACCTAGGAACCTTGACCACCACTCCCGCCCCTCCTTCTCTGAGCTCTGCTCCTCCCTGAAGGACCACTCTCACAGAGGTGGACCCTCTCTGCTGGAGGTCCCACTGGAGGCAGTCAGGGATCCTGACAGAGCAGCTCAGCTGGGGGCTCCTCTCAGCTGGGCACAGGACCTGTACACGGACCTGCAGCAGTACTACCAGTGAATGTATCATAGCATGATCTAGCAACATAGCTCCTATATAGGGCATACTCAGTACTTCACAATGGTTCGTATACGTAATTATATGCAAGCATTTCGGGCTGGCTGATTCCTGGCTGACTCTATAATAAACGTTGTTCTTTGTATATGCTCCAAACATTGGTCTTGCTTGGTGCACACATATATGCGTGCCTCTTATGTGTAAGCCACAAAAACACGTACGTACGTAGGAGTAGTCCACTGTCGAGCTGATCAGCCTAAGATGTAGTTGAAAGCTATCTGACTGAGAAGTGCGTAGTTGACGTCAAAGTGTTTCTCTCGCAGAAGTTTCCAAGGCAAGTGGACTGGGATTTACTAGAAGGAAATTGAGAAACTGAGAATGAATTGTCACGGAAGATGCCGCGCCGCGCTTTTAGCTATGCCCCTTATCTACTGTCAAGGCTAGACTTCGCGCGCGACAACTAAAGGATCCCGCCCACATCTCACACCTTCGCGCCAGACGGACGCGGCGCGAAATGGCTGGTTCATAGCTCTCAACTCTCACGCATTTCGCACGAATGTCACGCACACACGCATAGGATTGCATTTCTCACGCATTTTGGCTAAATTCTAAATGGCAATACCTTAAAAGTAAAGAATGAAGCACTGAGCACTGCATTTAAACAATTTCCAGTTGCAAGTGAAAGTAAGATAGGCTGACAACTGCTTCAAGGCAGTTGCAGGCTGTTACTCTTTCGCGTTCAACGGCCATGTTTGTGACGTCATTATATGGCTGATTTGGTCACGTAATATCTATGCATGATCCGGAGGGTGCAGCCATAGCTAGATTATGCAAGTTTGGACAATCTAAGGTGTGTAGCATACTCTAGTTGCAGCTTGATAGTAGAGTATGTATGGCTGTACAGTAGCTAGCTACTGCAAAAACTGTGCTGGAAATTAAAAATTAGATATGTGTTACTTTGAATAGCTAATCTTTTGTTACAACTACTTTCCTTAACAATCAGATTTAAGACTAAGTAGCTATATAGCTACCTATTATATACCTATAGCTACCTATATACCTAGCTATTGTGTAGTTGCGTAGTTAGCTAGCTAGCTAGCTAGCTAGCTGTTTATGAAAAGGAGTGATGATGAAACATTTAGCAGTGTAATCTAATTTCTTAGCTGAAAGTATCCCCTTTACACGTCTCACTCATGAACATGCCAATCTCACTCATTTTTATCTCAAGTCTCACTCTTGCCCATGCAAAGAGGTTGAGAGCTCTGCTGGTTGGAGCTTCGCTGTTTTAGTCCTTGTCGCCTGGAGATTGGACACAGCTCTGGTGGTAGTAGGAGGTACTGTAAGTACGTAGTATTAGCTTGGTGGAATAATATTGAAACACAGCAGTAAGGGAATGTTTCACTGATCGGAGCTGTACCTTGTATAGATGAAGTGTGCCTTTATGGGGCAGGTAGCTAGCTATCACACGTATGGTTAGCTGTTTTTGTTGTGCAAACGCAGTAATCTAGTCTCAGAGGCTGCCTTTTCGACCGTGACTGATTATAAATGCTAAAATTTAATAGTTAAGGATCTCTTGACAGATGCAGTGACAGGACAGCTGTGTGCAGTATGCATGGTATTGCTGAAAGGGGTCATTAACAAGTAAGCTTGCTTTTCCCAAGAATGGTGAAGCATGAAATCTTTACTTAGCATGTTTCACTGGCAAGGCAGGCGAATTAGAACCCAATACTGCTTCACATTCCGGACATAGATAGTGATATAGAAAGCTGTCTACTGCTGCTTGAGAAGTTATGCTATAGTGTGTGTTTAGTATATACAGGCATAGAACATGACGCTACTCTGGACATGTACGTACCATCTGTACAAGGCATAGTGCTGCACCATTCCTGACCCTATTACAGTCCCCTGGTGTTAAGGTGCACAATTGGCACACCATGTTCAATAAAACCACTGTAAAGACCTACACACTTTGAAGGGCAAAGCTAATAGCATGTAGCACATTCACACCTGTCTCCTGTATGAAACCTGTGTTGTGTGTTGGTTATTGGTACCTGGTGCTAATTATTCACTGCCATCAATACTAGGTATTGTTTGGCTTCAATTGTGGGCTTCATTATTTTTTATTATTCGGCTGTATGTTTAATGTGCAATGACTGCTTTGTATATTATGCCTAGTAGTGTGCTATGTCAATGATTATGAGTTGCTGACAAGCTGTTCTAGTGTGTTGACAGCTGTGATACTTCTTGCAGAATGCACTATACTCATGTATCGAATTTACACTATACACCTTTCGTTCGCCCACAACTTTAAAGCAGTTTGATGCACATTTTCCTTTTATATCAATATCTTCATATATCTGGCTTCAGCACTTCTAAGTTTCTAACCTTTGTGGTCTACTATTCAGAATTAGCTGCTACTTTACCCTGATTGCAAGCTGGTACATGCACCTATTATTATGGTGAAAAACACCTACACTAAAAAATTAGTTTGAGATTAATGCAGTTACTGCTGTTGAATTAAGCCGCATTTTAGCTACGTAGCTGAACTACGTATACCCATACTTCTTACATTCATTCTAATAAGGTTCATATATCAATACTAACAAAATAATACCACTATGATATTCTAATGTAGCATACGTATGTACCAGGTTTAGTTCTATTGAAGCCTAACAGGTGTACTGTGCTCCATTAGCTCCTTATTCCTGAAATGTAGCTGTGAAGCTGCATAGGCGGTTGTTAGGTACGTACATAGCTTGATACGTAGGTGCTAAGATTGGTAGGTGTAATGATGATGTAGTATATAAGTGATTGCCTTACTGTATAATGCATATAAATTAATGGTTGTTGTGAAGTTATGTCAGCAATCACTTTTCTTTTATAGGCAATTTCTCCGACTTCAACTGTGTACCAAATGACAGAGCAGATGATGGGTACCAGCATGTATCTCCAAGCCTTGCCTTTCCCTGTGATGGAGTTGTCACCAAATGGACGATTGGAGTGGAGAATAAACAGAATGAGCTAGTGTACCTCCAAATTTGGCGACCCAATGGAACAGACTATAGTCGTGTGGCTGAATATATCTATAACCATGGAGTGCCCAGTGATGTAGCAGAAGTTCGAACAGACATGACTGTATCAGCAGGAGATGTGGTTGGGTTCTTTATACCAAGAGGTGGTAGAGAGGGACTTAGAGTGGCTTGGGCTCCAGTTCCTGACCACACGCTCCTGCGAGGAATGATGAGGAGTGCTAATGGTGTCAGTCCAGCAGCAACTTTCACTGATAGCCCTACAACCTTAAGCTCATCTCCTCTTGTGTCAGTCATATTTGATAGGTGTACCATGACTGTGTGGTGGTATGCCACGTGTTGTCCTATTATGTGGTCATATACCTGTATATGGGTATGCCATGACATGTTGTTCCAATGCATGTGCAAAATTTGAGATGCATGAAAAGTACATACTTGATTAATGTTTTGTGAGTTTATACTTGCCTACTTTCCATGCAGAACCAAGCGCTCCTTCCTGTGCCAGCACCAACGTTATGACAGATCCTGTCTCAGGTAGTAAGCATAACTGTGGATTAGTCTGGCCTGTTGTTTACACAGTTGTAGCAGTGTGCACAGATGTTCATGTATGTACATATGTATGTAGTGTATTAAATGCTTGCAATTAAGGCTGCAGGATATCACAGCTCAGGAGGTGAGGCCACAGGAGTACAAAGGACCAGCAACTGAGCCTACCTAAACCCATGCTCATGCAATTACAGGCTTGCAGGCCAGGCTCATGCAACATGCTAGTTGCTGGCTCCCACTACCGTCACACCGCACAATTGCCAGCCTTGAGTGTACAAGTATGAAGCGGTCACAGTCAGCAGCACACCCGTGACCAGCACAGCGGTCACAGTCAGTGTGTGTGAGTTGGGCTCAGTTGCTGGTCCCCTTTCTCCTGTCTCCTCTCCTGAGCTGTGTCCTGCAGCCTTACAGTACCAGCTCACAAACAGTTTTGGCACCTCAGAGCCTTTAGGAACTTGTAATGTCAGGTTTATTCCATACCTAGTATGACATTATGTTTAGAGAATTAGCATACCCACTGCTCTTGCTGTGAAGCCACTCCTTCATTTTTGTTTTTGTTACTTCTATATCCGCTATATACAGTGCCAGATGTCACAAGCAGTTCCCTGCTATCAATGACATTTGCTGCTTCACCTTCCCCAGTGACTTCTTTTGCTGCTACGGTATGGTGTATAGAAAGCATTACGCTACCCGAAAACCGTAACGATTATTGTTGTTTAAAGGTTTACAAACGGTGAACCGCATAGGGATAACCGTTAGCGAGTGATGGTTAATCGTTAGCAAATAACGTAATAGCTCACATAAGGGCGTACATAGTTACATACAGCTCAGTTTTCAGTGCTGGTGAAAGAGAGACAGAGAATAGTGTTATCAGCGTACCACAAACAATGGATCGTGCAACTGCACTTCGCTAAATTTAGTCCGCATATGATGTCTTGATTTTCCTCTTCTCACAATTCACAACAATGGCCTTTCATAGTCGTACCAACTCGCCAATCTGCAGGCTCCATGTCGCATTACAGATCTCCCTGTGAAGCTTGGAGACAGAATCCAGGAACGCCTTCCCATTTTAGCATGAGTTGTTGTTGCTATACTGCGCAGTGGCCTTGTCCATCTCTCCAGGCAAACATTTTCACCGATCACTGCTTACAGTTCAATGTAGATAGCGTGTGTCACTGCGCTCGCTACATTTACGTGCAAACCACAACTATTAGCCGTTACCGTTTAACAAAGAACTGCTACATGTTAACCAAAAATAATCATGAATACCGAGGGAAATCACCGAGATGCGTTGAACGGCACATGGAATTATCGTAATGTTTTCTATACACCATACCGTATGCCAATGACAGTAGCGACAAGTGTCTCACATAGTAGTGCGGCATCATCCCATCTTGCATGCTGAGATGTCATCCATCTGTGATAATGGCATTGCAATCACATCATCCCAGCTTCCGCCAACAAATGGTGGAGATGTTCCCTCAAAAAGTGGGCCCGGCACTGTGATAGGAGCAGTGGTTTCTGTGGTGATTATCCTGGTTGTTGGATCAGTCATTGCTGCTGCTTTGCTAATTGCATAGAAAGTGAGGAGCAGAGGAAAGAAGGGGTTCACAGGTAAGTACAGTGACTGACAGTAACCGTTTGCAATTGGGTTCCTCTGGTACACATGTGCACCTAGTCCTTATTGGATATGCATTGCTCAGGATATTTTGAAACTATTTTGCTATATAGTAGTTTATGATTCAGAGATACAGTAGTTACTTTACGATTCAGAGCAGCAGTAGTGTACCTGCTAACTGTTCCTGTTACCAGAGTTCATCTTATGATTGTGACAAGCAGTACAATTATATGAAGTTGTGGAAGCCATTTCATTTGAACAAGAGCAATGACTGCCTTTGTTTTGCGTACCATTATCTTGAATGCAGATCTTTAGGTAGCTTGATACACTGGACAGCAGAACAGTGCCCTGTGTTTGACTCTGTTGCCTTCGCCGTTGTTGCTGTCTTTCTAGCCACGACTTCCAGTAGTGGTCATATTCTATAATTGAACTAACCAGAGAATGGTGTGTTGTACTGCAGAAGTACTATTCTTCTGCATTTTTCTGTGTGTCTTCTAATTTTATTGACTATTGTGCCATCACCATATACCTACCTCAAACCTACCTCTTGAAATGTACCATACGCTTTTTAGCCTTCTGATCATTTTCCAGCTACACAGAAATGTTCCACTTCGTTTTTAATGGATGGCAAATAATGACATATTCCAATTAATTGTCACCACTTCTAAAGTCACCATTACCTGTGATATGGCCATTTTTCTCTAGGAAGGGTTAAAAGGATAATGCTTGAAATCTCACCAGGCAGATGTCCATGTACAGTCTCTCCATCCACCACTATGATGAGTTCGTTGTCCACTGTTGTCAAAAGATTTATTCTGTACCGATTGTGAGTGTCCGAATATCGAAGTAGTCATGCATTGCTGTTGCACTTTGAAGTGGAATGCAACCATTATGAATTTTCATCGGCAACTCTGCTGTTAAACACAGCCTTGAAAGTTCATCTTTGACTTTAATGGTTCCTTGGAATCTTGTTCATTATGCTTCTGATCAGCACAAAGAAACAAATTTTGGCTTCTCAGAATGTGACAAAAGATTACAGTATAGTATATGTATGTGGTGCACATGTGCAAATGCCTATAACCACTGCTAAAAGAGCATGGCATGTGTGTGTGTGTGGTGCACGTATGCACTCCTACAACATCCTACTGTCACACTTTGCATCTATGCTTTGTGCTCTCCTTGTGCAGGCGAGGTGTCCATGGGGTACAGTAGTAGAGATGGTTATGGAACAGCAGCAGTGCTAGTTGGCATGAGTAGTGCAGAGGATAAGAGTGTGGTGAAACGCAGCACTTATGCCAACACAGATGATGTGGCTCCAGCCCTATATGAAGTGCCTGTTCAGGATGCAACTCAGTATGAAGTAGTATTAGAGCATACCACTTCTGCCAACACAAAAGCTGCTGATCATGGTTGTTATGAGGTACCTGTTTCAGAGAATGATAGACAGTACGAGATGGTAGTGGAGCACAGAACAGAGAATGCCAATGCTGTGTATGAAGGAGTAGGTTTAATTAGGGTCAAGCAGTGCTGCCAGTAGCTTGTTCTACCAGTACGTACCATCCAAGGTGAGTTCATTTTAGATGCATACTGCAATGCCCATTTATAACTATCTGTCTGTGAAATCTCAGTTTTCAGGGGACATCACAAGAAGTTCCAATTATTGAGAGTTTCACTTATTTAAGTATGGTCCATTCTAGCGCAGAAGAGCTCTCCTTGCCATTGTACGTATGTATGTCTGAAATAATACAATGATCTCTGGCCTTCAATCTTGAGTAGAGTTTATATAGCTACTGAAACTTAAAATCCCGTGGCGAAAATTGTGGTAGCAGTCCTGCTAGAGGTAGCCGGACATCTCTAGTCTCGAGAGCCCTTTTGTGGGCCTGGCTGGCAAGACTAGAATGCTTCCCCAAAGGGAAACTCCTGCGATGTTTGAAAGCTTCTCCTCCAGGCTGACCTTAGCTGACGCTAGAATGTCTGTACAGTGGTTGTTATGGGCCAAGCAAGAAATCATTGTGAAATTTCATTAAGAGGCTAAAACGTTTGTATAATGTTCCTATTTGTATAATGTTTCTTGTACAACGTGCACAAATTTGTGCTTGTTTCATGGTACATTGTGCACTTTTGTACACACACCAGCAGCAAATCAGCCACTACAGCAGATTGTGTTTGGAATGAAATGCTAACATTTCTAAATATGAGCTAATGCTTGTTTGTGCACTGCATGTAGTCATGTGAATGAACTAGCTTCCACTAGCATGTATGTATATTTGGAAGGTTGTCAGCATTTCACAAATAACCGCCGACTTTAACTCTCTAGTGGCCACATTGGTCTCTTATATCTGCATTGTAGAAAGTAAGACCTACATAATGGAGTGGTGTTAGCTGTGCCTTAAAGCTTTCTGCCCTCTACATTCCTCGTCCATGTGCCTGGTCATAATCTGGCCTCTTATCTCTATGTGATTAAACTGTTCATGAATTATATCTAACTCGTGATGCACTACAATGGAACCTGTACGTAATGTGAACTACATTACTGCAATAGTTTGTTACCGTGGTAGCCAACCATGTTGAAACCTACTCTGTGCACATTCTCAGGAACCTTGACCATCACTCCCACCCCTCCTTCTCTGAGCTCTGTTCCTCCCTGAAGGACCACTCTCACAGAGGAGGACCCTCTCTGCTGGATGTCCCAGGGGAGGCAGTCAGGGAGTCTGCCAGAGCAGTGCAGCTGGGGGCTCCTCTCAGCTGAACACAGGACCTATACACAGACTTGCAGCAATGCCACCAGTGAACTGATTAACAGAGCAATGTTATATGTAAAGGGCATGACATGTGTTGGGAGCAGAAGTTCTTGCCAGTACATGTTGCACATGCATAAGTCATATATATATATATATATGTATATTATATTGAGTACCCACAATTTATACGCTCAACTCACTTCCTCAATCTACTCACCCTTCACTGAAACCATTAAACACCCCTCTCCTTTTTTCACTGCTAATGCCCTAGTCTCCCCCCAGTCCATTTTTATTTCCCACTTTGTCATGCATTGAGGATCATTACATTCCTCTCCACAGCCTCATCTGTCTCAGACACTGGCATTACGTCATCTTCTTGCAACCACTCTTAGTAGTATACAGCTAGCTATACAATCTACAAGTACAGATTTGCACAAATTGTACAACAAAATGCAACTGCAAATGACCCATGTTAATAGTTATGACGACACATGTGCGATGGACGTCCGTCAACGATGCAGCCCGTATGTACATGCTGCTCTGGCTGGCTACGCCGTGGGGACGGTCAAGACTCCAAACTATGTAAGTCCGTACTTGGCTGTCCCTGCCCACTCGTATACGCAACGTATAGGAATGTAACAGTGTACAGTGCATGGTTCGTCAAGATGACAGTGTGTTGGTGGCTGGCTACCAGTTTGTTCCTTATAACGTGGAACCTGGAGACGACTCTGGCAGACAGAGGTAAGCTATGATTATAGTGTCCGGTACGTACGATGATCATGTCAATGTCTACTGTGTGTTTCGCAAAGGAGTTATCTAGGCGTACACGTAGCTAGCTATCATGCTGTTTCTGATCGCGACAAGTGAATGATTTTATCTTTAACTACACTAAAAATATACAGTAAGTACAGATGTGGAACACACACTCAGTAGTTAGATAGAGTACGGTATCTGGTTGTATTTAAGAGAGGCATCATTCCTTATCACACTCAGCAAGAATCGCAGCCCAGAGTCAAACAGTTGAGGTACTAGACTTAATGGTACCATAAAATTATAGTCTGAGGAATTATCGGCCACTATTTTAGGCATTTCCATGCGAGTATGAGCAGTTGAGCTGCAGAAACAGCAAGAACAGCAATTTTTTTTAATTTTTAAGACGTTTCTAGCATTGGTGGTCTATTATTCTCTCTGGGTAAGCCTATTCATACTGGTATCAGTGCGAATTGTGGACAGGATGCAGTCTGCACCTCTAGGGAGGCCACGCACTGGCCAGAATTCTATCTGTGCTACCATTCATGTGCGCATGCTGTTGTGGAGATGCAGAAAGCTAAAAGAATTATCTCTGTTATTCAACACCACTGTTTTACAGTTCAAAATACAAAGCTGGTTCTCAACATCGCAAGTTATTATAACAATTCGCGCAGAATGCCTAAAATGGTGGCCGATAATGGATCAGTCGATATGGTACTATTATTAAAGAACTTAGTACCTCAACTGGTCGACTCTGGGCTGCGATTCCTGGTGAGTGTGATAAGGTATGATGCCTCTCTTAAATACAGCAGTCATGGCCATATTCGCTACTCGTAGCCGGAGTAGAAGTCCATGTCCGTTAATAGATATTTTTGGCCGATAATAGATAGTCTCGAAGTGCGCGTTTTAAGCCCTCTCGGCAGGGAAGGATGAAGCGGATTCTTCTAGTTTTGCTATAAGCTGTCTTAGTATTGTACGTACTACAAATTCGTGCTAAACGTGAGCTGATTCGTTCGGAGGTCGAGAAGATTTAGTGTCTATGGACAAACCAACTGGTGGAAAAGGTATAGAAACAAGGAGGGGTATACCATGACATTCTAACAACCCAGGTCACCATTCGTCAGCTTCAAGGCACGTTGGATATATACTTCACCATCAATCCCTACATCTGGCAACATTTTCCCTAAGTCAGTATGATACACCCCCACTGAGAGATGTGAATGAGGTTAGGCAAGCATCCGCAAAATATGTTAGACATGAAGCTCCACAACGTTTGTTGGTGACATTGGCATTTCCTGACACATCACACCCATAGTTGGATTGCCCACAGTTGGACTGCCCACAGTTGGATTGCTTATAGTTGCAGTAACTGCTACTAACTCACAACAACAAGTATTCTGTAATGAGCAATAGAGCAAGAAACCACTTTGAAAGTTTAGCCACTGTCTCAGATATATAATTATTACAATTTTGTTTTATGATCGTATGTTATGCAAGTAGCTAAGAAATTCCTGACATACACACATTGAACGATGAATGCATGGTCACAGGCAGCTCTTGCATGGCGATTGAATGCATGTCCCTTGCATGACTTGGTACATTATTGTAAATTGTGCTGTCAAACACAGTAAGTAAAGTTAAGACATGAAAGTGGGTGCACTGGACTTCAGACTGCTGTGCAGTAGCTTCAGTAGTGAAGGTCAGAGTAACCTGCCTGTAACTGTAGCCTAACTAGGCAAATCAAATATTGCCAGATGTGGGGATTGATGGTGAGTATGTATCTAACATGCCTTGAAGCTGACGAATGGTGACCTGGGTTGTTAAATGTCATGGTATACCCCTCTTGTTTCTATACTTTTTCCACCAGTTGGTTTTCCATGCAGCTACTTGATAGGGGGCACCATCCCTACATCTCTACTGGTTTTGGTGGAAACCATTTTTACTCCAGTTTATATACAGAAAACCTGGCTAGGTCCATGTAGGGTTTCTGTGGGCTCGAATTCTTCAAGGGATTTGGGTCATCACGGTAGAAGCTTCATCTCTCAGCTTCTTAGTGGTTGCTTTTCCTGTTTGTAGCGGACAGTGACCAATGATTAACCCTCAGTGGCGCATAGCGCAACGAGGGTTACGGTAATTGGTCTCTCTCTCTCTCTCTCTCTCTCTCTCTCTGTGTGTGTTTTGTGTGTGTGTGTGTGTGTCCGAGTCTAATCTGGCATTGCAGGCTACGAGGTGACTTATGAGAGATACCAGTGGATTCAGAAGGACAAAGTAGGAAGTTACAAAAAGGCGATTGTCTCGAAATGACTGCGTTCGAGAGATGGCGTGAAACAAGCGAAAAAGCCAATATGCGGCTTACTCTTCCCGAGAAGGACTAAATCGTGCTAAATGGCGGGATGTAATCGAGAGCTGCCGAGTCCAGCGTTCAACTCTGACGGTGCGAGCCCTCGCTGCGACGTCTGGTGGTAGCGCGGGGCGGTGTGGGTATATACGAACCTATAATCGTCAAGCTCCACCATACATATACTCTACACTACGTAATTGGAGTGGAATCATTTATTATTTCATACTATGCCTGCCTCAAAGAACTCACTGTCAATGGAATTGTGCTGGGTGTGTGCTGACCACCACAAAGGGATTTGTTATCTTAACAGTGCAGTGTTAACCACAGCAAGGTCATTAGTAGATCAAGTTACACAGCATAACACAGGCCGAGAGTTCTGCACTTTAGTGCTTCATTCTACCCAGGAACTTTGCAGGTTTGCAGGTCACGTTGGTTGTCAACTTGTCTCCTACATTGAAACACTGGTCAGGAATGTTGGCTTTCCCTGAGAAGCAGAAGGATAGGCACTTGGCAGGCTTGAATACAAGGTCAAGGGTTGTGCATCGTTGTTGGATGGAGTTGAGGATGGATTGATGGTCTGATTTGTTGGAAGATAAGACTGATAGATCATCAGCGAAGGTTTTTGCACAATGGGGCTTGGCAGATAGTGTCTTGGGTTCCTTCACTTTTGCCCAGATTCATGGAAGTGCAGCATGTGGTGGTGGGGGGGGGGGGGGGGGGGGGGCTTCTCGGGAGTGAGATAGCGTGGTGCATTGGCTATTGCCAGTTCCCATTTCTGCAGGCAGAGGTCAATGGTCTCTGTACAGTGGTTGGGGTAGATGACAGTGGAGAGACCATCTGCAGAGTGGCTGAATATTCGGCATTTGTACCATTCTACAGGTTCTGGTGAAGGTTCCACATCCCATAGCAGATAGATAGAGAAATCAATGGGAGGCAGTGATTCTGAGTCTGGTATGGGAATATGTGGTAGATAATTTCTAAAAGGTACTGGTTAGCCAGCTTGACCACAGGTTCAAAACAGAGGAGAAAAGATGAGTGAGATGGTGTCGCCCTGAAGGACTCAAAGTTGAATGGCAAAGGCGTCGGTGTTCCAGTCAGGGGTAGATACAAACGCCGGGAACTGTTCAATCGGAGGTGACAGTTGAATGTGGGTCAACATGTTTGTGGATGAGTTGGTGGCTAAGTGAACCAAAGGCATTGGCGAGATCGAGAAAGGTAATGTATAAGGAAAACTTCATGCTCCTGGCATTCTCTTTAATGGAGGGGAATCAAATGGTACATCTACATGGACCTCCATGATGTCAACTACCCACTGTGGCAGATTTGTGTATGTGCAGTTGTCACGTGAAAGGTCTTTGGCAAAATTGGCATGACATTAACTGGCACTGAAGGTTGGTTGGTTCTGTTGTTGTCCCTGGTGCGCAGATGGCCTTGGCGTAGTCAAATTGGTTAGCACGGAATTTCTTCTCCTATTGATACAAGCTCTTCCTCTCGGGTACTTTAGCTTGATGTCTGAGAACTTTGTTATGGGCTCAAACAGTAAAAATGTGGATGGATTGCCATGAAAGTGGTATCTGGCCATTTTGCAAAGTATGTCCTACATTCAGTGGAATCCGCCAGCATACACACCTTAATAGAATGGCACCGTTGCCTGCAGCTGGTTCTGTGCAATACTGAAGCTATGTAGTTAAAACAAGGACTCTCATTGCATGCATTAGATCATTGCATGTGCCACTGTATGCATAGTACATACATGGCACACACACACACACACATGCAGTTAACAGATAGTCTCACTGTTAATGTTAACAGCAATGCCTCATATTTCATGTGGTCATTTTCTTAGGAGCCTTTTATGATTTCCAGTGCGTACCAAATGACAGAGCAGAGGGTGGTTACCAGTACATATCCCTAAACCTCACCTTTCCCTGTGATGGAGCTGTGACCAAATGGAAGATTGGAACAGAAAATCAAGAAAAGGAGCAAGTATACCTGCAGATATGGCGACCTACTGGAACAGGCTACATGCGTGTAGCTGAGACTGTTTATAACCACAGCGGTGGTGGAAACATATCAGAGGTTGCCACAAACATGACTGTATCAGCAGGGAATGTGATTGGGTTCTTTATACCTAGACTTGGTGGTCAGGGGCTTAGAGTGGCTTGGGTTCCAGTTCCTGACCACACCCTCCTGCGAGGAATGATGAGAAGTACTAACGGTGAATCTCCAGTAGCAACTTTCAGTGGCAGCCATACAACCTTAAGCTCATCTCCTCTTGTGTCAGTCATATTTGGTAAGTGTACTAGGATATCTTGTGGCATGCCATGTATTGTCCTCAATTCTGTGTATATATATATATATATCTGTAGTTGTGTATTCAATGTTAATAAATTCCCCATTTTGTCAGTGAGTGTTTGCAAGCTGGTGTGTGTCTTGTAGAAGTTGCTCACTTCACAGCATGACAGGGGAAGTGGTGACAGGAAAAAAAGAACCAAGACACAGCGCCTAAACTTGTGACATACGCTCCAACGTGGAGATTTAGCCATGCAAGCCACCGACCTGGTTGCGATTCTTCTTCTCCATACGTATCTACGGCGATTGGAGATGAAGAATCTGTACCAAGATCGATTGCTCACTTGGCTGAAACTTTGCATTAGAGTGTAGGACACAAGTTTGGGTGCTGGGTCTCGATCTGTTCTTTTTCTCCTGCCACCACTTTCTCTTTCAAGCTATGAAGTTAGCAACTTGTACAATTCTCTGTGTTGTTCAGTGCTTACTTTAAGGCTACTAATAATAAGTGGTACTATACTGCTGTCAGTTTGAATAAGCTAGTATTTGGCGGGTACTAATTCAGGCATTATAATAGTTACTGTGTTAATTATATTTGAAGGACTATAGAGCAAGCAGATTGTGTTAAGCAGCAGTAATATAGGTGACCATAGTGGATCCCGGGATGAAGACTTCACAAGAGAGGAAGTCACGCGAGCACTAAGAGGCCTAAAGGCTAAGGCAGCCCCTGGTAGGGACAGTCTAACGGCTGAGATGCATGGTTGACAGGGAAGTCTTGGTAGACTTGTGGTGGAAGTTAGCCAACCTGTGTTGGAGACATGGTTTGGTTCCAACTGTGTGGAGGCAGGGAACTGTGGTGCCCGTGCCCAAGAAGAAGGGCAAAGGGATATGTGAAGTAGACAATTTCTGTAGCATAGCTTTGGTGTCAGTGGTGTATAAGGTGATGTGTTCGGTGGTCCAAGAGAGAATGGTGCAGATAGTCAATGGAGAAAAATTGCTGGCAGAGGAATGGAGGGGGGGGGGGGTTGGAGGGGGAGGGGATGCAGAGACCAGATTCTAACATTGACCCTGCTAGGACAGATGAGAGTGTTAACAAGAAGGAGGGGACTGTTCGCATCATTCATTGGTTTTCGCAAAGCTTATGATAGTGTGTGTGGATAGGAACAAATTGTGGAGATGTCTTGAAGATTTGGGTCTGCAGGGGAGATTGACTGAGTTTTTGAGGGCAGCCTACACAGAGTTGAAGTGTGAGGTGAAAGTTGGCGAGAAGTATAGTGAACAACTGTAGGAGAGGTAAAAGGCGAATCTTTCACTAAGTTGTGGGGGCATTGGTTGAGTCGGTGCTCCTGTATGGTGCTGAGGTGTGGGTGTGTGGAAGTCATGCAACTCTCGTGGAGCAAATACAGCTGCGAGCAGCAATGATCTTTCTGGGGGTGGGTAGACTACACCCGAAGGTAGCACTCCAGTTTGAGATGATGCCTGTAATATGGGAAGCAAAGAGACAGTGTTCTGAGTATTGGCTGACAGTATTGAGAATGGATTATGACAGGCTGGTGAAGAGGGTGGTGATGGAATCAATAGAGATAGCTGGGAAAATTGGATGGCTGAAGGACTTAGAGCGAGGATTGGAGGGGTTTGGCTGTAGAGATATTGGGTTAGAAGGCCTGGGAAGGCTGTCTTTGACAGAGATAGGACACATGATGAGGGACATTGCGTGGAGAGAGGTGAAGAAGGAGTGGGAAGCTGAAGCACGGGAGCGATCAAAGTTGGAGGTAATGCGTGGACTGCTGGCCATTGATAGTAAGGCAAGATGTGTAGACTTCAACTGTAAGAGTCAGAGGAGGATCTTGGCGAAGCTGAGGGGAGGGACTGCGTCCCTAAGGATGGAGACTGGCAGATGGGGTGACCTAAAGGGGGAGGAGAGGCTCTGTAAGCAGTGTAAACTAGAAGAGGTAGAAGACAAAGAGCATTTTCTGCTGAGGTGCGAGGGGTGGACACAGGAGAGGGAAGTGGTGACTAAGTGTATGGAGAGGCTGGTAGTAGAGTTTTGTACAGCAGCTGATGACAGGAAGGTGGCTCTGATCCTAGTTCAAGCTTGTTACGATGGGAGAGTGGGGAGGGCGGTAGAGAAGATGTGGCAGTGCAGATTCCTGCAGAAGTACTGATGTGCCTGGATGTGTACGTGGCTCCTGTTCTTGATGACACCATCCCTTAATTGATTGTCACAACTGATTTTCACCTAGCACACTCCCCGTAACACATTATGCATCACATGACACTTTGACAATACCCTAAGTTTTATCATATGTATAATGCTGCATGGGACAGCATGTCCTAGTGTGCATGGCACATGGGGCACTTGAATATTGAATATATTGAATATTGAATATATTGAATATTGAATATATTGAATATTGAATATATTGAATATTGAATATATTGAATATTGAATATATTGAATATATATTGAATATCTAAAATGACAGTGACTGTACTAGTTAACATGTTTCTATAGAAGCAAAGAAAGGGTCTAGGTGGCAGGTTAGTATAGTTCTATCTAATAATGCTAGAATTTTAGCTTTAGTCAAGCCTGTAATAACACTTTGCTGACACTTTTCAGACATGAAAAATTGTACAATGCTTATGAGACACTAAACTTGAAGGTATTTCATATGAAGGCTAACTTGTATGACTTCCAGGGCCGAGCTACTGTCATTAAATACTTCACATTTGTGACAGCATGCTCATGTGATGAATGCATCTTCATTTATATAGGATGTCCAAAGGTCATGCATGTTCCGTAACAAACAGCTTGAACTTTACTTAGGACTAGCAATGCTAGATATTTAGGAATGCTGATTCCCAAAAGAAATGAGACGGTTCAAAGTTCTGAGTTGAGGCCACTTGTTTATTTACTTTGTGGACATTCCTAAATCTACAATTATTATTGAAAATTCTTATTAAGTCACTAGTTACAAGTAACCCAAAGATTCAGTTAATTCCTTTCTAAAGCAGATGAATGCACTGCATTTTGGCTGGCGTGTGATTAACACATATTCATGCAATGTATTATCATACATTGTATGCATTTATGTGTAGTAGTAATGTATTGTGCATTCAGGCGATTTTGATAAACTCATAAAGCTATCTGTTTGTATGTTGTGTGTACTCATATTGGAGAAAAGTGTCTATGTGGCATCCTTGTAACTGGCTACTGTATATTTGCTCTTCTTGTCATGTCTAAGTGTGTTTAATGACATCAGCTGGGTTTACTGTACTATGAAAGTAGCCAATGAAATTCAATGTGTGCATAAGTATAACCAATAAATGGTACTATTTCATTTTTCATTATATACAGAACCAAGTGCTCCTTCCTGTGCTACGACTATACCTGTCTCAAGTGGAAATGGTAGGTAATACTGGTCTGGGGTGTTGTTTCTAGAAATGCAAATGACATGGAAAAGCACAATCATAGAATGATTCTTCTAATATGTGCAGTGGTGGGAGACACTAGTGAAATAGTAGGTGCACTGTACGTACATAGTGCATGAGAAGCAGATGGTGTGTTCCAGCTAACTGGTATTTTGTATATCCTTAAAGTGAATCACAACCTCTCTTGCTGCAGGTTGTCTAAGTGCGTTTGCAGACTTCAATTTGGTCTGTGGTGAGAGAGTAGCTGACAGCACTCAGTACATCATACCAGAACTCAACTTCTTCTGTGATGGTACTGTGACCCAGTGGAAGGTGGGACTGGAGGGTGGAGGCAGGGGCCAATCTGTGAACCTTCAGATATGGCGCTCAGTTGGTGCAGGAGAGTACACTAGTGTGACCGAGGTGGTGTACACCAAAACAATATCAGATGAGAGAATAGCTTCTGTTCCAGTGTCCATGTCAGTGATGGCTGGAGACATGGTTGGGTTCTATGTGCCTGGTGGACAGTTGGAACCTCACACTTTACCTGATGTTGGCCTGACCATGTACACTACTGGGGGAAGTCCTGCCTCTTCTCTGAGTTCCCTTAGCTCTGTTGTGGGACCATCTCCGTACATCTCAGTTGTGTTTGGTGAGTGTTTTTTGCATGAATGCCATGTCAGTACTATTCAATGGCAGTACTATTCTATCTAGGCAATAGATACAAGTAGTATACCATAGATACCGTTTATCTAGAAAATGTCTGTGTAGTATGGCAATAGTTACATTCTCCTATTGTGACAAATTAATATACATATCAAGTCTGTGGTGCATCTGCCACATTCAGAGGTACATCCCAATTAATGATCCACCTGGTAGTAGCTGTGTGCAGTGAGGTTGTGCAAGCTTCAGGCTCATTTGTGGTTGCATAGTGTCTGTGAGAAGGTGTCTATGTGTATTGTGTGTGTTTGGGTGCACGTGTGTCGTATATAGTGTGTGTGTGTGTGTTGAGTTCACTGGAAGACAGCAAATTTAAGGGTGATTTGTGTGGGAGTGGAGCATTTCCTGCTGACAGATGGAGCTTTACAGACACAGGGCACACTTGGATGGACTGGTTAGTTGTTGTGGTGAAAGTGGCCAAAGAGCATAACCTTACTTCAGTTTTGGGACGTGTGTTGCCAGCCAGTTTTGGGACCTCAGAGCCTTTAGGAACTTGTAATGTCAGGTTTATTCCATACCTAGTATGACATTATGTTTAGAGAATTAGCATGCCCACTGCTCTTGCTGTTGAGCCGCACTCTTCATTTTTGTTTTTTGTTACTTCCATATCTGCCGTATACAGTGCCAGATGTCACAAGCAGTTTCATTCTATCAATGACATTAGCTGCTTCACCTTCCTCGATGACTTCTTTTGCTGCTATACCAACAACAGTAGCGACAAGTGTCTCACATAGTAGTACAACATTATCCCGTCTTGCATCCTCAAATGTGACGAGCAGTTCCATCCTATCAATGACATTAGTTGCTCCACCTTCCCCAATGAGTTCTTTTGCTGCTATACCAACGACAGTAGTGACAAGTGTCTCACATAGTAATGCAGCATCATCCCGTCTTGCATCCCCTCCAAACCAACTACCTATTGCTGAGACATCATCCATCCGTGATAATAGCATTACAGCCACATCATCCCAGGTTCTGCCAGCAAATGGTGGAGATGGTCCCTTGGGAAGTGGGTCTGGCACTGTGATAGGAGCAGTGGTTGCTGTGGTGATTGTCCTGGTTGTTGGATCAGTCATTGCTGCTGCTTTGCTAATTGCATGGAGAGTGAGGAGCAGAGGAAAGAAAGGATATGCAGGTAAGCACAGTGATTGAATGTAACTTTTTGCAGTTGGGTTCCTCTGGCACACATGCACACCTTGTCTTTATTGGATATGTTGTGCTCAGGGTATCAGGATATTTTGAAACTATTTTGCTATATAGTAGTTTATGATTCAGAGAAGCAGTACTTTACCTACTAACTGTGCCTGTTACCAGAATTCATGGTATATGATTGTGGCAAACAATACAATTGTATGAAGTCGAGGAAGCCATTTTATTTGAGCAAGAGCAATGACTACCTTTGTTTTGCGTATCGTTATCTTGAATGCAGCCTGGATCTCTAGGTAACTTGATACTCTGCACAACAGATCAGTGTCTTGTGTTTGACTTTGTTACCTTCACCATTCGCCAATTATTTTCCACCTGCACCTAAATGTTCCACTTGGCTTCTAATAAATGACAAAGAATGGCATATTCCAATTCATTGTCATTGCTTCTAAAGTCACCATTACTTGTGATATGGCCATTTTACTCTAGGAAGGGTTAAATAGATAATGCTTGAAATCTCACAAGGCAGATGTCCAAGTATAGTCTCTCCATCCACCACTTTGATGTGTTCGTTGTCCACTGTTGTCAAAAGATCTATTCTGTACCAATTGCGAGTGTCCAAATATCCTAGTAGAGGTGATAGTCATGCAGTGCTGTAGCACTTTGAAGTGGAATGCAACCATTTTGAATTTTCATCAGCAACTCTGCTGTCAAGAACAGCCTCGAAAGTTTATCTTCTACTTTAATGGTACATTGGAATAATAACTGTCGACCACAGTCATCTTGTTCATCATGCTTCTGATCAGCACAGATGACACAGGTTGGCTTCTCAGAATGTGACAAAAGATTACAGTATAGTATATGTATGTGGTGCACATGTGCAAATGCATTTAACTACTGCTGAAAGAGCATGGCATGTTGTTGCACCTATCTGTCTGTGGTGCATGTAAGCACTCATGCAACATCCTAATGTCACACTCTATGCTTTGTGCTCTCCTGTGCAGGCAAGGTATCCATGGGGTACAGCAGTAAAGATGGTCATGGACCAGCAGCAGTGCTAGTCAACATGAGTAGTAATGCTTTGTATGAAGGAGTAGGTTTAGGGTCAAGCAGTGCTGCCAGTAGCTTGTGCTACCAGTACGTGCCATCCAAGGTGAGCCCATTTTAGATGCATAGTGCAATGCCTTTTTATAACTATCTGTCTGTCTAGAATGAAATCTCAGTCTCCAGGTGGCATCACAGGAAGTTCCAATTATGTATTGAAAGTTCCACTTATATAATAAGTTCTTTTCTAGCACAGAAGAGCTCTCCTTGCCATTGTACATATGTACGTCTGAAAGAATACAATGATCTCTGGCCTTCGTATCTTGGGCAGAGTTTATTTAGCTACTAAAACTTTATTTCCAGTGATGGAAAATTGTGGTAGCAGTCCTGCTAGACATGGTCGGACACCTCTAGCGAGCCCGTATGTGGGGCTGGCTCGCAAGACTAGAGGTGTCCGTTAAACCATAATCGAATTACCGTGAATCCACTGTAATTATACACCAGAAGCCGTTCGCTATACCTTTATGACTATGACTTTCCCACTCTCTCTTGTAAGTGTCATCATTCACTTATGAAGGCAGCCGTAGTGCTGCAAGAGTATCTGTTCCAATTACGTGACTTGACTACACCTCCACAATGAGAAACTCCTGCGATGTTTGAAAGCATTCAGCTTCTTCCTCCAGGCTGACGCTAATGTCTGTACCGTGGTTGTTATGGGCCAAGCGGTACATCTTCGTGAAATTTCATTGAGAGGCTACGAAGGGAGTTGGTAACTATGGATCTATGATTTATTGACTCTCTTTCACATTTAAGAAAGTAAGCCGTAATCTTCTAGTTAACACGATTGGCAGTCAAACTAACGAGAGATCTTTCTAAACTTTTGTATAGTGCATGTCAAGGAAATGTTTTAGTGCGACACTAAACATATTATATATATATATATATATATATTTATTTATTTATACACCAGAAGCTTTTCCCTATTTATGACTATGACTTTCCCACCACCGCTGCTTGAAAGTGTCAGTATTCACTAATGAAGACAGCCATAGGGCTGCCAAAGTATCTGATCCAATTATGTAAGTGACTGCAGAAAGTACTACCCTATGAGGGCAGTATGGTGCACTCTGTCACTGGCTTTGGGATTCATTTGTGCTCGTACCAAGTATTTCTTGCCTCTTGCACTCTGCAGAGTTCTCGACAACAAGGTGTGAGGCCAGGTGATAATCTGGAACATTCTGCAATACATAGTGAACTGGAGAGTGTGGTTAGCCAATGACCATCTATCTTGCATGTTTTATGAGACTAACATTCTACAGTCTCGTTCTCCACATCCCACAGTACGGATCCAGCTACACTGAGTCTGCTAATGAAGAGATCCCGTTTACAAACCCTGCTGAGGATGTGGAGGACATCTATGACCAGTTGGCACATGAGAAGTGTATTGAAATACCACGTGTAGTTTTGAAGTGAGTATGTGTGACATCGTACATCAACTCATCAGGCCATTACTTTGCAGATACATTCCTCCTTGATACTGGTTTACCTTCCTTGCAATTCAAGAACTGAAACTGCCCTTGGTTCGGGTGAATTTGGTGAGGTGTTTAAAGGAACCTGGGAGACCCCTTATGGCCCACAGGAGGTTGCTATCAAGATGCTGAAGGAAGGCTCCACTGACAAGAGTAAGACCACATTCCTCCAAGAAGCAGCCATCATGGCTCAGTTCAGGCATCCCCACATTGTGAGGCTGCTGGGAGCAATCACTGTGGATGAACCGGCAAGTGACAACTCAGCTTGTGTAGGTGCAGAATGCAGTTAATGTCTGTACCATGGTCATGTGTCATGTGTGGAGTGCATGAGTGGTAACTAACAAGTTGATCTTGAGCATAGGACATAGCAGATTCAATCAATAACAACTGACCTATACGTATGGTATAATGGTATTTTATGTATAGTATATACGTATTTTAGTAGTATAGTATATGATATTTTTCTCTATAGTATTTCCCCGCAACATATCATGTCTAGAACCACATTTCATGTCTGTTGCAGGTGATGATTGTGCTTGAGTTCCTTCACAAGGGTGACCTTAGACACTTCCTCCTCAGCCTGACACCAGAGTATGTTAACTGTCCACTACACATGTGCATCACTAACCAATAAATATGTGAATTTTAACCACCTACTTGTGGTATTTGTTCTGCTTTTGGGATTTTCATCGCTATCCACCCTGCGTGTATCTACATGCTCATCAGTTCACTGCATGTCTGTCTCTTCTATAGTTCTTTCCTCCTGTTCTCCTGTTCAAAGACAGCCTAAGTGCAACAGTAATGCTTGTTGCCATGGAAATAGATATTCCAGTTGGTTACTTCTATAGCCTGGAGTTTGACAGATGTCAGCTGTCGGTTGAATCATTTGTTTTGACACAGACTAGGGTCATCATCAGTAAAGACAAAACAAGCATGCTTATACACTCAGTTTAGGATGGAAAAAGAACAGCTGCAGTAACATATACATATTTACATTAATTCTTTATATTTCTCTGTGTGGTTAGATATACTCATTCCTCTGTAGTCTGAAACTACACTAGCCGGGGATTAGGCAGGTGGCACTTGTCAAAATCAATCAGACGTTTTGACCCACTCTAGGGTCTTCATCAGTGTTAAATACATGTCAAGGCTGGGGACTTACGTATATACGGGTGGTGGGAGGGACATGTGAGGCGGGAAATGATTGTTGATGAAGCGCTTTGTGTGGGGGGTAACGTGATTATCACGTGATGCTAAAATATGGCAATATAACAGTAGCTAGCTATATACTAAAAAGAGAATGAGAAAAAGGGAGTGAAAAGGATATAAAAGGGAAGGGATAAAAGTAATAATTAAGAAATGTGAAATAGTGGAATTGTCAATGCCTAAGGGTAGGTGGAGGTTCACTGGTTGGTGGAATGGGGACGGTGGATAAGGAGGTCATACACTGGATGGAGATTGCCCTCTTCCCTGTTCATGGCGTTTGTCTCTGACCGAATGTGCCATGACTCCAGTGTACATCTCCGGTGGAAATGCTGCTCAGTGTTGATCACTGTGGCACATTCCCAGTCAATAGCATGTGACTGCTGTGTCGCATGCTCTGCTACTGCTGACTGTGCCAGATTCCCACTTGTCAGGGTCCACTTGTGCTCGCATGAAAGTTTTTAGGCATGCTGGAGTTGATAGTATAGGATGATTATTTTGGACGATCAAGCTGTATGCCTGACGAAGCCCGTGATGGGCAAAACGTTGCATTGAAGTGACAATTAAGAAGTGACGAGTCATTTGTTGGCGTGCTTGATCGTCCAAAATAATCATCCTATACTATCCACTTGTGCTCCTTCAGCCAGTGGGCCAAAGATCTGCCTGTCTGGCCTACATACACCTCGGGGCAGTCCTTGCAGGGGATCCTGTAGATCACTCCTGCCTTCTGCTGTACCGGGACCCGATCCTTCAACTTGACTAGTACCTGTCTCAGGGTGTGGTATGGTCTGAAGTAGGTGCGGATCCCCAGTGGTGAGAGGATGCACCGGATGGATTCTGAGAGGTGTCGGATGTATGGGACAACCACCACCGCTTTGCAAGTATCCAGTTCAGGGGTGGAAGTAGGTCGGGGGGATGGTTGCCAGTTCCTCTTCACCAGTCGTGTGGGGTAACCATTGTTGCTTAGGGCTCCAGCAACCTGTTTCTTCCCGATATCTCTATCTGGTACATTGGAGCATATCCGGTCCGCCCGGGTGATAAGTGTCAGACTACTGCCACCTTGTGTGCCTGTGGGTGATGTGAGTCAAAGTCTAGGTACCAGTCTGAGTGGGTCTTCTTCCTGAAGACAGTGGTGGTCAGTGAACCATCATTGTGCCGTGTCACACTGGTGTCTAGAAATGGGAGCGATCCTTCCTGTTCCAACTCAATTGTGAACTTGTTGGTGGGTTCAATAGAGTTTAAGTTTAGTGTTGGATTTGTCCTGTGGGTAACCCATGAAAGTGTCGTCCACATAGCCTTTCCAGAACGGGGGTGGAGATGCATAGGTAGGGAGTGCTCTCTGCTCCACATCCTTGCTAGCTTTGCTTCAGTTTGGTTGGTGTTCTCAAGGCAATTTTCCACAGCAGTAATAATCTCTGTCACAGGTATCCTTTTGGGGGCTGGGGCGAAATTCAGACGAAACATCTGATTGATTCTGACAAATACCACCTACCCAATCCCCGGCTAGTGTAGTTTCAGATTACAGAGGAATACATTAATTCTTAGGGTTAATGATATGTATGTACGTGATATCGTAGAGGCTCATTGCTATGGCTTCAGATGATCAACAGTGGTAATGAGCATTCACATAGCAAAAGGTGCAATAATTGCAGTGGTACGACGTTTCGACCACGAAGGTCTTCGTCAGGTACAAAACTTTTGCTATGTGAATGCTCATTACCACTGTTGATCATGTATGTACGTATGTGCACTGTATATCCATGTGTGTCGAGACTGCATGTACAAAAGTTTGACTCCTTGTGGATCACAGAAATCACACTTTGTCACCCAGCCCTGGGACCGTTGTTGATGAATGTCTGCCAAAGCAGCTGCTGACCTTCTGCCAAGAGATTGCTGAGGGCATGAGGTACCTCTCAAGGAGAGGGTTCGTCCACAGGGACTTGGCAGCAAGGAACATCCTGCTCAGCAAGGATCTCAGTTGCAAGGTGAGTGCGCTGGCTACTACAGGCTATGTTTATTACAAGCCTCAATGATGGACGAATAACTGTATACAATTGGAAGTTACTGCCTGTTGATAGCTGACTTTGGTATGTCAAAGAAGTTGGATGAGACAGAGTACTACGTGACCTCAGGAGGGAAGGTGCCAGTGAAGTGGACGGCACCCGAGGTGTGTGTACAGTTACATTCTGTTTACCGTGCAAATGCATTGTTGTATGAAAGGGAGCTTAACACAAGTAGCCACTTCTATTATAATGCAGCTACCTTGTGGGCATGTCGTCATTTAACATCTTTTAAAACTAACCAACAGAACAGTTGAAGGAAATAGCTATTGATAAGTCATTGACATGTGCTGAAGGCTGCTATGAATAGCATCCGCCGTGAATTACATAGTAGGGGAATGTGTAGTGTATGTATTTGTGAGCTGGTGAAACTTGCAAGTGCTACTGAATGTCACAGCTTGGGGAGGAAAGTAGTGACCAAGCTTCATTATACAGCATTATCCTATCTATACAAGGATGTACGTATGTAATTTTGTGATTAGCAACTCACTTCCTTTTTATTCTACATGGTAGCACAACTATTTAACTTGTCTTTTATACAGGCCATTTTCTACAAGAAGTACAGCACAAGCAGTGATGTGTGGAGCTATGGTATGCTGATGTACGAGATATGGTCGCTTGGGGAGATACCCTTTTCTCAGCTTTCACTAACAGAGGTAACAAGACTTCTCTATCGTCAGTAATTGTTATGCAAGCTGGTGTAAATTGTACAAGCTTTTGCTCTAACACGCATTATAGAGAGAGGAACTTTCAGGCGTGGGTCCTAAGTGGCTGCAGTATTGTGGCCCACTCGTGACTGTATAATTATGTGGCGATTAGAGGCAAAGAATCGTGGCCACAATGGTGGCTCGCGTGGCTGAAAGTCCGCGTTAGAGTGTAGGCCGCGCGTTCGGGCGCCAGGTCATTAAATTTTAGCAAAAGCTTGTACAAGACTTCTCTTGTTATCTTTGCACTGGATAATCACAAACCTATGCGTATGTAGATACGTTGGTATAGGTTCATTGTGTTACTTCACCACAGTATGGTGTTTTCAATGTTTGTCTGGGCACTGCACAGCTGATGTAATTGGGCTGCACAGAGCTCATGAAGATATTAAATGCACCTGTCTTGCTAGTGTACTGTGTGTAGATCCTATCCATGTAGACAGGAGTCCGCACAGGGCAAAGTGAACGGTTCACACAAACACACAAGCATAAGTGTGTTTTAGTACCATCAAATGTGAATATATGCATCCTACAGTGTATCATGATTCTTATATATTATCTGAAGCAAATGCTTCGTGTTGTACATTATGTATTACAATATAGTATGTCCTTATGGTTGCATTGGTAGAGTGTATGCAGTGTAAAATGCAACATTTCTTGTTACTCGGTTGCTCCAACCTGCAGCTTATTCGCATCCTTCAAGCCGAAACTGGTTACATCCAGCCTCCCCCTCCTGGGTGCCCAAAGGCCATTTACAAAGTGATGGTGCAGTGCTGGTGAGTGAGCTATGTAGTTGAGTACCATGACCATGTAGTGCTGAGTGGTGAGAGCTGTAAACTTGCAAAAGGCACTGTTGCTGGTTTAGACTGTTTTTATACCAGCTAATTTGTGTTGGAATTGCACGTTCATCCTTTTAGTGAACAATTAGTGATTAAATGTCAGAGTGTTTTGCATTCAGCAATTCTGAGATCAAATTAACAGGCCCATAAACAAACTATCCTGAAACTATATACTATATACTCGGTATCATAATTATTGCTTCAGCCACTATTACAAAAAATGCACTATTGCTCAGCCCTAGTACCATGTCTATTTCCAACGTTATCTCCTTCACCACCATCACCATCTCCTTCATCACTATTGAGAAGTTGGGTCTAGCAGTCATACTAATGTGATGGAGATGCTAAGATGGAAGGTACTGAAGCCTACCTTACAGTTCTAATTTCGCAGGTCCACGCCACTATTAACTCTTGATTAAGAGTTCTAGTACCACACTAGCTGAGCCAAAGACGGATAGTTGGGACTTGGTAGTAACCAAACGTTACAACCCCAACCTAGAGGTCCTCAGTGATGATGATCTTTGTACAAGATAAATACTTTGTATTTGGTATAATGTGGAGATGGTGGGAGTGGGGAGTAAAAAAGAGGCAGGAATATAATAATGGACTCAGAAAAGTATAAAGCGAGGCAGGGATGCGGTAATGTAATGGTGAAGGTCCAGAGTCTGTGTGTTTAGTGGCTATTCTGTTTTTGATTTTAAGAAGAGGTTGTGGAAATGATTAGAGGGATACATGAGGATGGCAGTGGACCTACATTCTTATCCGGGTTGCTCCTTTCTAATCTGATATGCCAGGCAATGCATGTACATACATCTAAAAGTGCTTGCCTTGTACATACAAACGTCACCCCTGACGAAGACTCCCGGACTTGGGTTGAAACATTTGGTTATTGGCAAATTCCAACTGTCTGTTTCACACATGTATACCACTGGAACCTCGGTCATGTGACAACACTGTTTTTGTACTAGCGTAACAGTGTAGCATCTGAGTCTAAGGGACCCCAGTTGTTATTTTGTACAAATTCATCCTCTGTATATACATAGCTTATGCCTTCTACTTACTGACCCCACCCTATGCATGCCCAATCATTGTCTGCCAGTGTCACTTTCTTGAACAGTGAATGACCAGCATCAGTCAATCCATTACTTCATAGTGTTAAGCTAACAGATTCACTCTGAAGAACTGAGTTCCAAGTTGACTAAACTGTGTCTCAGCACTGTATACATTGTGTGGAGTATATTCAGAATTGCATTAGCCAGTAGTTTTGCACCATCCTCCTTAGCTGTTTGTGTGAATAGCTAGATTGTAGAGACATTATGGACATGCACAGTACGTTTACTGTTTTGCTATATTTCTGTACCGTCACAGGAACCTTGACCATCACTCCCGCCCCTCCTTCTCTGAGCTCTGCTCCTCCCTGAAGGACCACTCTGACAGAGGAGGACCCTCTCAGCTGGAGGTCCCAGTGGAGGCAGTCAGAGAGCCTGCCAGAGCAGCTCAGCTGGGGGCTCCTCTCAGCTGAACACAGGACCTGTACACAGACTTGCAGCAGTACCACCAGTAAACTGATTAACAGAGCAATGTTATATGTAAATGGCATGACATGTGTTGGGAGCAGAAGTTCTTGCCAGTACATGTTGCACATGCATAGTCATATATATATACATATATTATATAGAGTACACACAATGTATACAGACATACTACATGAGAAAATGGTTGTACACGTACTACATATTAATATTGCATAAAAAGTCTGAAAGTATATAAAAATGTTAAAAAATATTATGTACCACTCAAACTTTGCATAATGTTACATTATTAAAATGGTATACGTACATGCAGGGCTATATGTTCAGACATTATGTGCACACAACATATAGCTAGAAGCTAAGTCATCACATGACAACTGTATTTGTGACAACACGCCATGTAATGGCACTAACAGCTAGCTAGTCCACAATAATTAGCACATATAGCTGGCCATCTATATAAATTATAATATACTTTAGCCTTTGTGGAGAAAGAAGTACACTGGCATTCCACATACAACCATAGTTTGTCTGTTATTAATGAATTCTACATGTCATGATCAGCTGACATAAATACGTTCATGACATTGTGATCAGGCACCACCAAATCCAGTTCACATCCCTATTTCAGAGAACTACACTTCACTGGCATGGAGACACCATTCACTAAGACAATTAACTGTGTGCACTATTCTATGATACATGTATAGTATGACATATCTCGTGCCTGACTGCAGTTTAGTCATTCCTTCTAACCAGCATTGTATACTTCTGTGTATCCTGTGCTTATTGTATTATTTCCACTATTAGATTTAATACCATTGCGGCATTCATGTATTGTTAAATTCTCTAACATTAACAATAACTTAATAGCTCTGTGCATGTCATTGTACAAACTAGAAAGAACTGTAATAGCTCTGGATTAGGCACATGTAGCATGCACTGTTTTACATGGTGATAGTGTGGAGTGCGCACGTACATGCACTGTGTGCTGTGTGCATGTGGTGGTACTTGTGCCCATTACACATGCCTGTTAGTATGCATGATGTACGTAGTATGATGCATGATGACAGCAACGGCATCCCAGACGGCCATGGCAATAGGTGTAACAGCAAAACATACACATGTGCCTGTTCTGTAATGTCCACTTCTTACTGCCATAGAGTAGTGTAGGCTTTTTATGCAATAGAATTATAAACTCTCATCTTGTGGTCTTGCTCTTAACTCCTTGCAGTAGGGCGTTACCTTCCTCAGTGCCCCAAAGGTTCATATATATGTCACCCCAATTCTGCTCACAACTTCATTCTCACATGACCTAGACCCTCCTCATTCAACATTTCCTTCTTCATTATACTCACAACTCACTTCCTCAAGCCGCTCACCCTTCACTGAAACCATTACACACCCCTCTCCTCTTTTCACTGCCATTGCCTTAGTCTTCCCCCAGTTCATTTTTGTCTCCTACTCTGTCATCATTGCATTGAGGATCATTAGATTCCTCTCCACAGCCTCATCTGTCTCAGACACTGGCATTAGGTCATCTTCCTGCAACCACTCTTAGTAATATATAGCTATACAATCTACAAGAGCAAAATTGCACAAAATAATTGTACAAGAAAATGCAACTGCAAATGACCAATGTTAATTTAGCTATGACATGTGCGATCGACGTCCATCAACGATGCAGGCCATTGCACATGCTACTCTGGCTGACTACACCGTGGGGATGGTCTAGAGTCCAAATTATGCAAGTCCATATTTGGCTGTTCTTGCCCACTCGTATACGCACTGTGTAGGAATGTAACAGTGTTCAGTTCGTAGATTCGTCAAGATAGCAGTGTGTTGGTGTCTGGCTACCAGTTTGTTCCTTTTAACGTGGAGTCTGGAGACGACTCTGGCAGACGAAGGTAAGCTATGATTATAGCTACTGTTAGGCGTTACCTACAGTATCTAGCTAATCGGGTAAAGATTCGTATAGAGTAAAGAATCGGAAATTGGGACAGATTAAGAAATGGGACACCTGGTTCTCTGTCAATATGTGGCCGATTGACTTCAAACAAAGACCGAATTGTAGCTCACATGCAGCCTGGTGTGCATGCTTACGGCGAGACGATTGCGTTTTGATTTCGCAGAGTTGGAGCGGTTCTTCTGCATGTCCCATTTGCATTAGAAACGGAATGGCTGCTGCCTCCGAAATGTCGGTGGCAGTACTGGCCGTAAATTCGCTCCTGCCACCGACCGGTGCATGCCTGCATCACCACAAACGTGCTGGTTCCACCGACCCCTTGATGTCCGCGGTCGACCCTTCCGCTGGGGCGGGAGGGTCGGCTACGCCTGACTACCGTAGTACGCGGTGCCTTGATAGGTAGCTAGGCCATATGTTGTAGCTATTGCTCCATAGATAGATACCTACATCATGGCTGTGGTAACAGTATGTCAGTGTCTCAGCACTATCCATCCGTTGTTATGCATCTGAAATTGGTCTAAAGCGCCAAGTAAATGAATGCATTCATATAGTTTGTGTACAGAACAATGAAAGGTTAGTAAATGAATCCGCCTAATACAAGTCATTGCACAAGGTACAAATACATGCAGTGGTTACATGACATGTTCTGGAACACAATCATGTTCCTGTTTTAATGTTGCCCTCTGAAGAAGTGTCCAGTTCAGCACATACAAAATGATACCATTCCCTGCACTGATCACAGTTTACCATTTTGTCTCCGCAATTACGCAGGCAGCACACACAATAAATCTTGAAGCTGGTTGTGAGTGGTTTGCCTGGGTTATACAACACTTTTGTTGAAGGGAAAGGAGTCATTCTTCTATCCTGAAGGCACTGAAGGTAGTGAGGTCGCAGCTTTGAGTGGTCATAGTGAGTCTTTGCAGGATGTGCTTTGGCCTTCCACAAGCTTTCACATAAAGTTTAATTTTCATGTCAGTCTTAAGGAAGCAAGTTTCAATTTAGCTTGATGTTGATCACGTTCTGCCAAGTCCATCATTGAGCCATTGTCCCTGACACTAGGACTAAACTTTGTGGAAACCATAGGCTGGAGTGGTGATGTAACTGCTGAAGTGATCTGCTCCGACTCTTCACCAGATAGCTCAGGGTAAGGTGGCAGACAGTTATCCTTGGTGACAATCATTGCCTCGTCTTGCTGCCTGTCAGATGGCAAATGCTCCTCCTCTGTCACCACCATCTGCCCATGAACAAAACTTGCAGCAACCAGTAGGTGATCTGCTTGGGTGAAGAGCTAGCTCCTCATTAGATTCATCAGTGTTGACTGGTGAAGGATCTTCAATGACAGCCACCTGCCCAGCATCATCCAATTGTTGTGGATTCCAGGCCTTCACTTTGCCAGATTTTTTATGTTTGTCATCAGCAGTTATGACCACGGTAACATTATTTTCCCATAAACTAACTAGAGTCTCTAGCCATTTGTGCATACTTCTCTCTGAATTTAGGCATTCCACAGAGAGATGCAACTGTAGCTAGTTTCTGACAGAGTTTGCATTTTCTGGAAAATTGATTACGAGCCAGTGTTCAGGAAAGCTTAGATTTTGTGCTGAGATTTGACACATAAACACGATCTTACTCGGACACAATGCCTAGGGCACATGATGCATGGTTATTGGTACTACACACAGCTTGGTCAAACATGCCATTACTTTGGTGTGACCTCAGCCATCGCTTAGGACCCATTCCTTCTTCAAAAATTGGAATGTGCAATGACGAATGCACATTGAAGATATGACAGCAAGAATTAACCATGTCCTCCTGGAGTTGCACGAGCAAGTGTTTTCTGTGAAATTGATGTTATGCACAGTGCCCCCGGTAACTGCAAGAGTGTATTGACTGGATTCACCACTTGTCATTTCATACTTAACAGAATGAGCAAGCTTCAATTCAGCAACCCTGATGTCAGCTGCGTATTTTGTATAAACAGGTCTATGTTTTAGTGCTCCTTGGAGTGAATTGTCAGCTACAATATGGGTAAATGTAGTGAATTCCTCTTGAGACAGAATGTGAGTACCCCATGCTGTTATACGTGTGAATCTAAGAAGAATTATTGGTGGTGTAACCCAGGCATTGTAATCTCTTTTAATTGTGACCCACATTTCCTAACATAACTTGAAATGTAGCTCCACGTATCCTCTAAGACATGAGCTACTGATATTTGAAACCGTTCGAAGTTCACTATATATGGCAAACTATCACAACAGGCACTAAAAATCAGAAATGGGACACTTTGTTATCCGTGAATGCTGGGGCTATCGACTTCAAAGAAAGATTGAAGTGTGCGTAGCTCTCCTCATAGGTGATCGGCAGATGCAGAACAAGACCATTATATACCAATGTCGCAGAGAGCAATTGCTTTGTCTCGATGTTCAAGAATGCATCAGAAATAGGACACTTTACATATGAATTGGACAATCCAGTCTGATGCTGTCTGTTTTTGACAAACACACATCTACCTCACTCAGGAAGTAGTTCCTTAGCTTCTTCTAAGACTTGTCTTACTCTCATTTGAAGCCAGTTAAAATTCACTGGATGTGGCTACGTTCAATGTCACTTGCACAAGGTACCAGAAATGGGCCACCTCCTATTTCATAATTGGTCCAACTACTTGAAACTGGTTCTCTGTGAACACTGAAGCTCTTGGCCTCTAACAGGGACTAATGTGTAGCTCCCTTCGCAGCTGCTTCTTGTCCTTGCATTGACACAGTTTATTAAGCGATAAGCAAAAGACAGAACAAGCAATATATCTAATTGACTGGATAAGAAAATGTGACGAATAAACAATATGTGTGTATATACGTATGTGGACATAGAAGCTGACATGTGGATGAATGTGGCTGCATCCAGCAAATTTCAACTGGCTTCAAATAAGAGTAGAGCATGTCTTAGAGGAGAGAAGGAACTTCGAGATGAAATGATCGCTCTCTGCAACATTGGAACATTACCGTCTTGTTCTGTGTCTGCCAATCACCTATGAGGAGAGCCACAGTTCCTGCTGTTGGAGTTGTTAAATTGTGTTCAGTTGTTTGGACTTAATTAACTGTAGTTCAGTGCAGTATTGACGAGAAAGGTGGTGAATCTGTTTGTTCACCAGCTTGAGCTATTCAAGCGTTCACTTTACTGTGGGTGTTTAATTTGCATGCACAATACTGTGTTAATGGTTCATCGGAATAATAACTGTCAACCTCAGTCATGTTGTTCATTATGCTTCTGATCAGCACAAATGACAAAGTTTGGCTCCAAAGAATGTGACAAAAGATTACGGTATAGTATATGTATGTGGTGCACATGTGCAAGTGCCTTTAACTACTGTTGAAAGAGCCAGGCATGTTGTTGTACCTATGTGTGTATGTGTAGTATGTGTATGTGTATGCACTCCTACAACATCCTACTGTCACACTCTGCATCTATGCTTTGTGCTCTCCTTGTGCAGGCGAGGTGTCCGTGGGGTACAGCAGTAGAGATGGCTATGGAACAGCAGCAGTGCTAGTTGGCATGAGTAGTGCAGAGTATGAGAGTGTGGTGAAACGCAACACTTATGCCAACACAGATGAAGTGCCTGTTCAGGATACAACTCAGTATGAAGTAGTAATAGAGCACACCACTTCTGCCGAGACGTATGATACTGGTCATGGTTGTTATGAGGTACCTGTTTCAGAGAATGATCGACAGTACGAGATGGTAGTGGACCACAGAACACAGAATGGCAATGCTGTGTATGAAGGAGTAGGTTTAATTAGGGTCAAGCAGTGCTGCCAGTAGCTTGTTCTACCGGTACGTGCCATCCACTGTGAGCACCCTCTTACAGATGTATAATGCAATGTCTCTTATATGAGGATACTTTAAAGGCTGGATAACAATATAATAACTTCTTAGGCAAACTGTAGCTTGTATCTATTTTTAACTATGACTGTCTACAGTGGAATCTCATTAATTTGAAACCTCCAAAAGGCATGACAAAAGTTCCAATTATTGAGAGTTCCAGTTATTGAAAGTACTGAAGTTCAATTGCTATAAAATAGACTGTGTATGTTAACACAACCAAAACATCCTGACAATGACTGTCATTTTACAATGTACTGGCAAAAACGTATTCAATGACATTTTTGCCAAGACAGTGACCGACCTGTGCGTCCTATGCTTCCACATCAAAATATACTCTGTGGACTACCTTTTGTGGTACAGTGCATGTCGCATGAAAAATTCTAGCGCAAAAGAGCTCTCCTTGCCACCATATGTAGGTTTGAAGGAATGCAATAATCTCTGGACTTTGTATCTTTGGTAGAACTTAACTACTGAAAGAACAACGTTTAATCCCGTGGCCAAATTTTTGGGTAGCAGTCCAGCTAGACGAAGACGTGGCCGGACACCCCTAGTCTTGCGAACCAGCCCCACAAAGGGGCTGGCTTGCGACTTGAACACCTCCCCATAGGGAGGTGTTCCTGCAAAGACATTCAGCCGGACCATATAGCATACGTATAGCATATCTCCAAAGACGTAGAACTGTGTTCAATTTTGTGCAATGTTTGAGTTTATGCATAGTCGAATTACCATGATTCCACTGTAATTATACACCAGAAGCAGTTTGCTATATACTTATGACTGACTTTCCCACCCTATCTTGTAAGTGTCATTAGTCACTGATGAAGGCAGTCATATCAATATCATATCATATCAATCATAGTGCTGCCAAAGTATCTGATCCAATTAAGTAACTGACTTCAGAAAGTACTACTATGAGGACAGTATGGTGCACTCTGTCATTGGCTTTGGGATTCATTTGTGCTTGCACCAGAATTTCTTGCCTTTTGCACTCTGCAGAGATCTCGGCAACATGGTGTGAGGCCAGGGGATAATCTGGAAAATTCTGCAATACATGGTGAACTGGAGAGTGTGCTTAGTCAATGACCATCTATCTTGCATGTTTTATGAGACTAAAATTCTACAGTCTCATTCTCCACATCCCACAGTATGGATCCAGCTAGACTGAGTCTGCTAATGAAGAGGTCCCACTTACAGACCCTGCTGAGTATGTGGAGGACATGTATGACCAGTTGGCACATGAGAAGCACAGTGATCATGAAATACCGCTTGTAGTCTTGAAGTGAGTATGTGTGGCATCGTACATCAACACATCAGGCCATTACTTTGCAGATACAGTACTCCTTGACACTGGTTTACCTTCCTTGCAATTCAAGAGCTGAAACTGCCCTTGGTTCGGGTGAATTTGGTGAGGTGTTTAAAGGAACCTAGGAGACCTCTTATGGCCAACAGGACGTTGCTATCAAGATGCTGAAGACAGGCTCCACTGACAAGAGTAAGACCACATTCCTCCAAGAAGAAGCCATCATGGCTCAGTTCAGGCATCCCCACATTGTGAGGTTGCTGGGAGCAGTCACTGTGGATGAACCGGTGAATGACAACTCAGCTTGTGTAGGTGCAGAATGCAGTTAATGTCTGTACCATGGTCATGTGTCATGTGTGGAGTGCATGAATGGTAACTAGCGAATTGATCTTGGGCATAGGACGTAGCAGATTCAATCAATAGCAACTGACCTAATACGTATATGGTATTTTTCTCTATAGTATTTCCCCGTAACATTTCATGTCTATTGCAGATGATGATTGTACTTGAGTTCCTTCACAAGGGTGACCTTAGACACTTCCTCCTCAGCCTAAAACCAGAGTATGTTGACTGTCTACTACACATGTGCATTACTAACTGATAAATATGTGAATTTTAATCGCCTAGTTATGGTATTTGTCCTGCTATTGAGATTTTCATAGCTATTCACCCCACATGTATCCACATGTTCATCAGTTCACTAAGGTCATCATCAGTAATGGATGGTTATATAACTGGCATGTTTATACACTCGGTTTAGGCTGGAAAAAGGACAGCTGCAGTAACATATACAAATTTACATATATAAATTATTGTATTAATGATTTGTATGTTGATTTGTCACTGTGGATGAACCGGTGAGTAACATCTCAGCTTGATTAGTTGCTGAATGCAATTAATGTCTGTACCATGGTCATGTGTCATGTGTGAAGTGAATGAATGGTAACTAGCAAATTGATCTTGAGCATAGGACGTAGCAGATTCAATAACAACTGACCTAAACATGTATGATATTTTTGTATAGCATTTCTCCTTAACATTTCATGTCTGTTGCAGGTGGTGATTGTGCTTGAGTTCCTTCACAAGGGTGACCTTAGACACTTCCTCCTCAGCCTGACACCAGAGTATGTTAACTGTCCACTACACATGTGCATCACTAACCAATAAATATGTTAATTTTCACCGCCTGTGTTCTGCTTTTAGGAATTACATCACTATCCACCCATGTTTATCAGTTCAGTGCATGTCTGTCTCTTCTTTCCTCCTGTTTTCCTGTTCAAAGACAGCCTAAATGCGACAGCAATTCTTGTTGCCATGGAAATAGATATTTGAGTCGGTTACTTCCTTAGCATGGAATTTGACAGATGTCAGCTGTCGGTTGAATCATTCGTTTTGACACAGAGTAGGGTCATCTTCAGTAATGAATGGTTATCTTAACCACCTACACTGTGTTTGTTCTGCTTTTGGGATTTTCATCACTATCTACCCTGCATGTATCCACATGTTCTTCGGTTCATCGCATGTCTAGATTTGTCTCTTCTATAGTTCTCAGACTAGGGTCATCATCAGTAATGAATGGTTACAAAACTAGCATGCTTATACACTCGGTTTAGGCTGGAAAAAGGTCACCTGCAGACACATGTACGTATTTACATAAATTCTTGTATTAATGATATGTATGTACGTATGTGCACTGTATATACATGTGTGTCAAGACTGCATGTACAAAAGTTTGACTCCGCTGTGGATCACAGTAACCACACTTTTGTCACCCAGCCCTGGGACCGTTGTTGATGAAGGTCTGCCAAAGCAGCTGCTGACCTTCTGCCAAGAGATTGCTGAGTGTATGAGGTACCTCTCAAGGAGAGGGTTCGTCCACAAGGACTTGGCAGCAAGCACATCCTGGTTACTACAGACTATGTTTATTACAAGCCTCATTGATAGACGAATAACTGTTTTGTTTTACCGTGCAAATGCATTGTTGTATGAAAGGGAGCTTAACACAAGTAGCCACTCCCTATAATGCAGCTACCTTGTGGTCATGTCGTCATTTAACATCTTTTAAAACTAACCAACAGAACAGTTGAAGGAAATAGCTATTGATAAGTCATTGACATGTGCTGAATGCCATTATGAATAGCATCCGCCATGAATTACATAGTAGGGGAATGTGTAGTGTATGTATTTGTGAGCTGCTGGCACTTGCAATTGCTGCTGGACGTCACAGCTTGGGGAGAAAAGTAACAGGAGAAACAGGTGACCAAGCCCTCCTTAGGACCTTCGTTCCAACATGGAGTGTCAACCACATGAGCCATCAATCACAGGTGTGCCACTGTCTGCGACCACCTATGGCCCATGCCTCAAGGCTGGTACTTGTGCATTGTGATGATAGTTCACTGCTTATCCAAGAGATTCTGTGGGATTAAGTGCGTGTTCATAGCATTCTAAGTTCCATGGACACTTGTAGGCATTTTTATATACTGTAATTATGATTCCCAAACTTGACTAGCCCATTCAACTCCACTACTCACTCCTCTTGATAATGTCTGTTTCTCTAACAAGTGTTCGGTTATTGCAAAGTTTTCCAAAGCATGCATGTTGCAATTTAGCAGGCGAAGGCTCATTCGTGAAAAATGTACATATTGTACTCTTCGTCTGTTTTGCACTAAGTATACAGCATTATCCTATCTATACAAGGATGTACGTATGTAATTTTGAGATTAGTAACTCACTTCCTTTTATTATGCATGGTTGCATTACTGTTTAACTTGTCCTTTATACAGGCCATTTTCTACAAGAAGTACTTCACAAGCAGTGATGTGTTGATGTATGCTGATGTACGAGATATAGTCACTTGATTTGGTCACTTGGGAAGAAACCTTTTTCTCAGCTTTCACCAACAGAGGTAACAAGACTCCTTTTTTATCTTTACATTGGATAATCACATGCCCATGTGCATGTAGATACGTTGGTATAGGTTCATTGTGTTACTTCACCACAGTATGGTGTTTTCAATGTTTGTCTGGGCACTGCACAGCTGATGTAATTGGGCTGCACAGAGCTCATGAAGATATTGAATGCAGCTGTCTTGCTAGTGTACTGTGTGTAGATCCTATCACACAACCTGTACACAGACCTGCAGCAGTACTACCAGTGAAGTTAAAGGGCATGTGAATATTAAGTTTTTCTAACATTGCTTCATGCAGAATCTGAGAGTGTGATTTGCATTGAAATTTATTATGATACAAGTGAACTTAATGGTGTGTACATGAAGTACTCATGACTGCTGGACAGTTCCCTGACCTGCAGCTGTCCTAATATATAATTATACCTAGAACTGCTTGCTTCATATTGTATACATATAAGAGAGAAAGTGCCTATTGTCAACTATCTGTCTAGATTTATATCTCTATGCATAGGATACATAGTTTTGAAGTCATGTGAACTCCTGTCATATAAAGGACACTGTTATAGTATACATATATGTTAAAATATTTTATACTAGCTAGCTGCAAAACGGAGCAATATATTTTATAGAGCTATGGTATGGTGATGTGCGAGATATGGTCACTTGGAAAGAAGCTGTTGCCTCAGCTTTCCCCACCACAGGTACATGGCATCATCATTGATCATTGGATTTCTATTTGTGTGTGTTCTTTGCTGGAAGTGCATATGAAGTTTGTCATAAGTCATTATATATTATAACTTTTATATTGCTATTATATTTCTGCATTAGGAGATCTTGTTCCTGCCTTTTTACTGTTTCTGTTTTACTGTTTCCCTTTGGATGCTATCTGTATCTACTTCTTGAAAGCTGTATATATGTCAAATATACATAAAGTCCTTTGAAGTTGACGGAAGTGCTATTGTGCACTACTACCACATTTGTAGCATTAATTATGTAGAACCGTTTTGAATGTATATATAGCTGTTTCTTGTACAACTTGCACAAATTTGTCCTGGTTATTAAATACAATGAAACCAAGAATTATAAATATTCATCTTTACATAATTATATATTTTAGAATTTGTCCTTGTTTCATGGTACATTGTGCACGTTTGTACACAAACCAGCAGCAAATCAGCCACAGTTTGTATAACTACTACAGCAGATTGTGTTTGGAATGAAAGGTTCACATTTCTATATAAATATGAGCTAATGCGTGTTTGTGCACTGCATGTAGTCATGTGAATGAACTAGCTGTGTACAAGTGTTAAGTACAAACCAGCTGAAGTGTCAGGTCTGCTAATGAAATACATGTACAGAGCACTTGCCTTTGCCGAGCCCCTTCCTATGCCAACCCAATGTGGATCATTATATATGTATAACTATAAGTAACATAGAAAATGATGTGAATAACTGAGTATGATTGCTTAGCTAATTCTATTGGTATGAAATAGAATAGGCATTCCGCCTTCCTTTTTCTCTTATACACCTTGTAGCTTCTTCAGAGGTTCCAAGTAAAACTAGATACATTCAGCCTCCCCCTCCTGAGTGCCCTAAGACCATTAGCAAAGTGATGGTAAAGTGGTGGTGAGTGAGAGAGACTACTTTACGTAAACAAGATAATGGCTCATGGTATAATGTGCCCTACCTGTTGTTCCTGTCATCTGCTGTGGCCAGCAGATGACATGGAACACTTTCCAGTGACATGAATACATACATTTGGAAATCGGTCACCATTTCGCAAATAACCGCTGACTTTAACTCTCTAGTGGCATTATTGGACTCTTATATCTGCATTGTAGATAGTAAGGCCTATATAATGGAGGGATGTAAGCAGTTCCTTAATAGCTTCCTCATCTCTACATTCCTCGTCCATGTGCCTGGTCAAATCTGGCCTCTTATCTCTACGTACTCAAACTGTTCATAAATCATAACAAACGCATGATGCACTACAGGTGAACCTATATGTAATGTGCATTACATTACTGCAATTGTTTGTTACCATGGTAGCCAAACAAGTTAAAATTTATTCTATGCACATTCTCCAGGAACCTTGACCACCACTCCCACCCCTCCTTCTCTGAGCTCTGCTCCTCACTGAAGGACAACTTTCACAGAGGAGGACCCTCTCTGCTGGATGTCCCACTGGAGGCAGTCAGGGAGCTTGCCAGAGCAACTCAGCTGGGGGCTCCTCTCAGCTGGGCACAGGACCTATACACGGACCTGCAGCAGTACTACCAGTGAACTGATTAACAGAGCAATGTTATATGTAAAGGGCATGACGTGTGTTGGGAGCAGAAGTTCTTGCAAGTACATGTTGCACATGCATAAGTCATAGATAGATAGATAGATAGATAGATAGATAGATAGATAGATATTCTATTGAGTACCCACAATGTATACACTCAACTCACTTCCTCAATCTGCTCACCCTTCACTGAAACCATTACACACCCCTCTCCTTTTTTCACTGCCATTGCCTTAATCTTCCCCCAGTTCATTTTTATCTTCCACTTTGTCATCCACAGCCTCATCTGTATCAGCCACTGGCATTAGGTCATCTTTTTGCAACCACTACGGCGCCGCCATCTTGACAGATATATATATATACATATATATATATATATAATTATATATAATATTATATATATATATACACGAACATGAAGCCATACAAAAACATATTTCTGAAAACAATAATATTATAGGGGCGCCTTTGGCGCCCCAAAAATGCAACTGCAAATGACCCGTGTTAAATTAGTTGACGACATGTGCGATGGACGTCCGTCAACGATGCAGGCCGTATGCACATGCTGCTCTAGCTGGCTACACCGTGGGGACGGGCTAGACTCCAAACTATATATGCAAGTTCGTATTTGGCTGTCCCTGCCCACTCGTATACGCAACGTATAGGCATAGATATGGTTACCGTGTAGAACGTAAGAGTGTATAACAAAACGTGTTTCTTCAAGATGGCAGTGTGTTGGTGGCTGGCTACCAGTTTGTTCCTTTTAACGTGGAACCTGGAGACGACTCTGGTAGACGGAGGTAAGCTATGATTATAATGTCCGGTACGTACGATGATCAGGTCAATGTCTATTGTGTGTTTCGTTCAAAGGAGTTACGTAACTAGGCCTACACGCAGCTTGATACCATGCTGTTACTGATCGCGACGGTGAATGATTTTATCTTTAACTACACTAAAAATATACAGTAAGTACAGATGTGGAACACACACGCTCAGTAGTTAGCTACTAGTAAATGTTAGGCGTTACATTTGTAACAAGTACAGTACCTAGCTAATTGGGTACAGATTTGCCTGACCAACGGACTGTAGGGGAAACGCTTGTTATTATTCAACAGCAGATACAAAAAGTTTAAGCCTCAGACACAGGGATAGATTGACAAATGTGGAAACGTGTCATGGAAAAGCCTGGCAAGGCATAATATTATATGATGGGGTGTGTGGGGTGTGTGGGGGTGTGACGTCATCAAGATGGTGGGGGCCACACGGTCGCTGGAGAACAGCAATTTCGGGGCGATTCCGCGCGGAAGTGGCGCGTTTGCAGCTGATGGGTTGAGCTTTACGCATACAAGGCACACTTGGAGCCAGCGATGCAGCTCCCCGTCGGCAGCCGGCGCCGCTTTTGTTGCTTTTACGCTCAGTTGGACTCCACCTGCCAACCCTAACCTTTCACCACACCCCCTGGGGTCTCTTTAGCTGGCTGTTAGACCGTACCGCCATCCCGGCCACCAGTTGCTACGGCGTACCGTGCGGTCTACCTGGCGTGCCCTGACGGCCATTTTTACGGCCAAGGTGCCCAGCAGCCACTTACCCCAGGGCTGTCTCTGGCCAGCCCACCCTTTTGACAGTCTGTCGGCCTCAGAAACAGGACCCAGGCTACTGCCTGGGTCCTGCCCTACGCCCTTCAGGGCAAGGAGACCAGAAGAAGAGAAGAAGTGTGTGTGTGTGTGTGTGTATGTGTGTGTGTGTGTGTGTGTGTGTGTGTGTGTGTGTGTGTGTGTGTGTGTGTGTGTGTGTGTGTGTGTCTGTGTGTGTGTGTGTGTGTGTGTGTGTGTGTGTGTGTGTGTGTGTGTGTGTGTGTGTGTGTGTGTGTGTGTGTGTGTGTGTGTGTGTGTGTGTGTGTGCGAGTTCAGTGTCGCTCTTGTCCTTCGCCTAAGGCAGTATTTCGCGTAACCTTGAGCTTTTACGCCGTAGAACACAATGCTGTAAGCAAGAACACAACCAACGGCAACCTGGGCGACGTTCAAAGTCCTAATTGTGCCGTCTCCCCTTCACGAACGCTAAGAAAATGGCCGCCTATATAAATGTTTCTTTCGCAATACTTCACCTGTACTTGCCATATGAATTGCAGTGTAACAATACAACCGTAGCTTCACGTATTATATATATATATACATATATATATATATCTTACCGTAACATGAAGCCATACAACAAAATCGCAAAATGAAAACAATATAGGGTGAAAACTCGTGGGGCGCCAATGAGGCGCCCCATACTCAAACTACTTGCTAGTAATAGTGCCCACATATATATATATATAATTTATACATATATATATTAGCTCATCACATTTATATTAAGCATATAATTGTATCTCAAAAAATATATGTATTATATACGAACATGAAGCATACAAAACTTAAATCTGAAAACAATATAGGACAACAAGAAAACTGTCTTGTGAATTCACATTCGCAGCGAAGTTACAGGATCTTTCTTATACATACAGGCTTTAAGAGTGGTAAAGCCATTACTGAAATCTGCTTCGCAGAAAACCACCCTAAAACAGACATGTTGTCAGACTGTGGCAGAGCTAGTATACAACGACTCTGTGCCATGGCACAAAGAACTCACTGTCAATGGAATTGTGCTGGGTATGTGCTGACCACAACAAAGGGATTTGTTAATTAACTTAACTGTGCAGTAACTTGATCTACCAATTAACCACAGCAAGGTCATTAGTAGATCAAGTTACACAGCATAACACAGGCCCGAGGGTTCTGCACTTTAGTGCTTCATTCTACCCAGGAACTTTGCAGGTTTGCAGGTCACGGTAATCAACTTGTCTCCTACATTGAAACACTGGTCAGGAATGTTGGCTTTCCCTGAGAAGCAGCAGGATAGGCACTTGGCAGGCTTCAATACAAGGTCAAGGATTGTGCATGATTGTTGCATGGAATTGAGGATGGATTGATGGTCTGATTTGTTGGATGATAAGACTGGTATATCATCAGCAAAGGTTTTTGCACAGTGGGGCTTGGCAGAGAGTGCCTTGGGTTTCTTCACTTTTTCCCAGACTCGTGGAAGTGCAGCATGTGGTGGGGGCTTCTAGGGAGGGAGATAGCGTGATGCATTGGCTATTGCCAGTTCCCATTTCTGCAGGCAGAGGTCAATGGTCTCTGTACAATGGTTGGGGTAGATGACAATGGAGAGACGGTGGAGAGACCATCTGCGGAGTGGCTAGATATTCGGCATTTGTACCATCCTACAGGTTCTGGTGAAGGTTCCACGTTCCATAGCAGATAGATAGTGAAATCAACGGGAGGCAGTGATTCTGAGTCTGGTATGGGAATATGTGGTACATAATTTCTAAAAGGTTGCTGGTTAGCCAGTTTGAGTGAAGAAAATGATGAGTGAGATGGTTTCACCCTGAAGGACTCAAAGTTGAATGGCAAAGGCATCAGTGTTCCAGTCAGGGGTGAATACAAACACTTGGAGCTTAGAGTACATGTCACCCAGGTACTGTTCAACCGGAGGTGGCAGTTGAATGTGGGTCAACATGTTGTGGATGAGTTGGTGGCTAAGTGAACCAAAGACATTGGCGAGATCGAGAAAGGTAATGTATAAGGAAAACTTCATGCTCCTGGCATTCTCATTAATGGAGGCCATATGCTCCATAGCCCTCTTCATGCCAGTGTGATGAAGCCTTTTTGGGGGAGTTTCTGTCTTGGGTAGGATTCAGGGTGGGAAGCAAGGATATTATGGTAGATCTTCCCTTTGGTGGATGTCAGTGCAATGGGTTGGAAATTGCCTGGGTCGGAGGTTGGGCCATCTTTATGAATGAGGGTGATCTTGCCTATGCACCAAGTTGGGGGTGCAGTATGGCTGTATAATAGAACCATAGAGTACAGTAGGGCTAGGAATAGATGGGTGTATGGTAGATGCTGGATGTGGAGGTAAGATATACCATTTACACCAGGTTTGGAGTTAGAGGAGCATCTCTTCAAGGTTGCTTTTGCGTGTTCTGGAAGGATTGGGGAGGGAGTCAAATGGCACATCTACAAGGATCTCCATGATGTCAACTACCCACTGTGACAGTTTTGTGTATGTGCAGTTGTCATGTGAAAAGTCTTTGGCAAAATTTGCTTGACGTTAACTGGCACTGAAGTTTGGTTGGTTCTGTTGTTGTCCCTGGCAGATGGCCTTGGCGTAGTCAAATCGGTTAGCTTGGAATTTCTTCTCCTATTGATATAAGCTCCTCTTCTTGGGTACTTTAGCTTGATGTCTGAGAACTTTGTTATGGGCTCAAACAGTAAAAATGTGGATGGGTTGCAGTGAAAGTAGTTTCTGGCGGAATTCTGGCCTGTGATATCTTTGTTATTTTTCTTCATTCTTCCTAGATCTCCTCCTATTTCCATATGTCCTGGCAAGCTTCTGTTTCAGTACGCCATGTTTGGTGAGGTGTGAGACGAGTGCTGATACAAAAAATTCTTTGGCTTCTTTGACAGGTGACAGAGGTCACCAAAGATTGGTGCAATATCTTCCCAAAGATCGTCATTTACCTTTTCCCAGCAGATTTGCGGTTGTGAATGCTTACTTTCATTTGTGCACTGATTAGAAGAAGTTGACATGTACTTCATGGTGTTAATTGTGGAGATTTATGACGGCAGCTGCTAATCGCATAAGGGGTCTCTGTTCGCCATTTTGAGTCAAGAATCAAAAGTGGGACAGATTAAGAAATGGGACACCTGGTTCTTTGCCAATATTTGGCCAATCAACTTCAGACAAAGACCAAATTGTAGCTCACATGAAGCCTGGTTTGTATGCTTACGGCAAGACAATTGCGTTAGAAATGTAGACAGTTGCACCAGAAATGGTACACTTGCGTCTGTTGTCTTCACTTATAGACAGACAAGCTTGTAACTTGAAAGGTGGTTTTACACGTCCTCTAAGACATGACCTACTTATATTTGAAACCGAAAGTCTACAAATATGATGAACTATAACAACATGCACAAAGAATCAGAAATGGGACACCCCTGGAATCAGAAATGGAACACTTTTACTCTGCGAGTTATCAACTTCAAACAAAGATAGAAGCGTACGTACACGGCACCAGAAATGGACCACCTCCCAACAGCCCACCTACTTGAAGTTGATTCTCTGTGAATGCTGAAGCTCTTGGCTTCAAACATGGACTGATGTGTACGTAGCTCCCTTCGCAGCTGAAACTTGTACTTGCAATGACACAGTTTTGTTCGGTTTATCTGGATGCCACAGAAGGTAAAATGCGACAGTCGAACAAGAAATAGACCACTCGCGGACATCATTGGTTTTCAATGGACAACTTGCAGAAATGGAAGCACTACATGTTCTCTAAGCTATACCCTACTGGGACCACTGCAAAGTATGTCCTACTTTCAGTGGAATCCGCCAGCATACACACCTTAAGAGAATGGCACCGTTGCTTGCAGCTGGTTCTGTGCAATACTGAAGCTATGTAGTTAAAACAAGGACTCTCTTTGCATGCATTAGATCATTGCATGTCCCACTGTATGCATACGTACATACATGGCACACACACACATGCAGTTAACAGATAGTCTCACTGTTAATGTTAACAGCAATGCCTTATATTTCATGTGGTCATTTTCTTAGGAGCCTTTTATGATTTCCAGTGCGTACCAAATGACAGAGCAGAGGGTGGTTACCAGTACATATCCCTAAACCTCACCTTTCCCTGTGATGGAGCTGTGACCAAATGGAAGATTGGAACAGAAAATCAAACAGCGGAGCAAGTATACCTGCAGATATGGCGACCTACTGGAACAGGCTACATTCGTGTAGCTGAGACTGTTTATAGCCACAGTGGTGTTGCGACAATATCAGAGGTTTGCACAAACATGACTGTATCAGCAATGGATGTGATTGGGTTCTTTATACCTAGACTTGGTGGTCAGGGGCTTAGAGTGGCTTGGGTTCCAGTTCCTGACCACACCCTCCTGCGAGGAATGATGAGAAGTACTAACGGTGAATCTCCAGTAGCATCTTTCACTGGTAGCCCTACAACCTTAAGCGCATCTCCACTTGTGTCAGTCATATTTGGTAAGTGTACTAGGATATCTTGTGGCATGCCATGTATTGTCCTCAGTTCTGTGTATATATATATGTATATATATATATATCTGTAGTTGTGTATTCAATGTTAAAGGGCCACTGACATGTTTGAATTATTTTTGATATGTTGTAGAGCATGAAGAACTATGACATTTGATACCCATCTTAGTATGACCACGCACAAGATGGGGGAGTACTGATTCTGAAATGAGTGTAAAATTCCAGTGCAACGTAATACTTCCGGTATTGCGGTTAAATTATCGGAGTGGACTCGTGACGTAGATAGTGACCAGGAACGTAGTATTTGTAGGCGAACTATGGCGGACGTCGTACACGAAGAAGAAGCGTACCTCTCGAGTCCTGTTCGTCGTCTGACTATGATGAGCACGCTGATTTATCTACGGACGAAGAAGACCTCTCGGACACTGCTTCTGACGGGAGCGCGCAACATCTAGGCATCGAACCATACCAGTACGAGCCCTACTTGAGTGATGCGGGGGCTGGGGAAGACGGAGGCAGCGAAAGCGATGGCACTGGGTCCGACGAGGACGACGAAGGCTCTGAAAGGCTCGGTAATAACGAATGGTTAGTTCCCTTCTATAGCTAGATATGCGTAAGTTTCATTAGATTGCGTCTTTACAAGCTTTGTTCATAATTACGTACAGGTGCTCGTGTGGAGGGAAATGCGTTGCGATGCCCACAGCTAGGGAAAGTGTTTGCTGCCTTGAAATGACAGAAATCGAGGACAAGATGTCAGAACTGCAAACACTTGACCCTAACAGTGAGGCAACTTGTATCACAGAGCACCCAGGTTTTTCTGGTGTGTGTTTGGACATGTGGGTACTGCAGACAACTGCTCACCAAATTTGCCATACCCATGGTCAAGGTGCAATTGCTCGAGCAGGACCTACTCTCAAGAATGTTACCAGCTGCAGTAGACCATTATCAGGACTCGGTGAATTACATTTTGCTCTGTCACACCACACTGTATAGGCAATACCGCTACATCGCGTATCGACAGCTGACAACATGGTGTTGGGGATACCTAGGAAAGCATCGGAGAGTGGTTCTGCCCTCTTGTACTGTAAACAAGATAAGGGAGGCATTTCCTTCAGATGGGTACATAGGTTTTAAGTACCCTCATTTACCAAGATAAAATTGTAAGCTATATGTGTTTTGGTAAGAAACCGTAATGTTACATGGAAATTTTATTTTATTGACTTTGGCTGTAGCGGGACTTGTGTCTAGCAATCACATCTTGTTTGCTTGGCCGTTCATATGCACTGCTTAGAGGAGGGGGCACTGGTGTAGCAGCATGAGATTGACTCTGTGAACGTGCTGAGTGGTTCTTGAAGAGGTCTTCAAGAAGTACATCGACATATCCTGCAAAAGCGCAAGTGTACCAAGGGTTATATGGTGCTGTCTGATGTCAATGCATTGGCAAAATATCTCATAACATACCATAGGTGGGAGGTACTGTGATCTTCCTTACGGTATGTTCACCCTTCTTGTACTTGGGGTGACTGATTTTGTACCGGCCTTCACCAGAGGCAATGACAGTAGCCTGAGCTCTGGTGCTGTTCTCATTGAAGTGGAGTGCAGCCAGTAGTAGTCTATAGGAGGGTGTAAGGTATGTGGCACAAAACATTTACAGTAGCACTGACCAACCAGAGATATGACATACCTGCTACACATTCCCTCGTAACTGAATGATAATCATTTTGGCGCAAAGTGATTCACAACACTGTGGAACGCTTCGACAGAGCTGGTCTGCATACCCGAAGAAAGTTTTCTCACATCACTCCTCAGATATGTGCTGGTGATTATTTTTAGCACTTTCTCACAAACCTTTGTTCCTGTGGATGTAATAGTGGTAGTCAAGGAGTGTACGCAATAGATATGTTCAGATGCACCTGAGCCCACCTGGCTTCAGCCACTTCTTTTTTCTTTCACGACCAGTCAGTCGACCATGCTTGCATCTTGGAAAGAGCTTGTCCTTGTGGCAGTGTTTATTTTGAATGGGGTTGGCAACTGAGTCCCATTTGGCCACCTGGATGTTTCCATTGCCTTCGCTTGATGATCCGCACCAGTACAAATGGTTTATTAGGCTTCTCTTCCATGCAGAGACCAAAGAACAATCCTTTTCTTTTGCAAGTGCATCTAGCTTTTTCTTCAAACCAGATGAGAAGCAGTACATGTAAGTGCATGTTGTCTAGCCAAGCATTGACTAACACTTGCTTCTCTGCTTTTTGAACTAGTTAAATTTACTAACATGCAATGTGCTCACTTTTGGCAACATGCCAGACATCATATTCGTGTTTCACTGATGGTAGCTCTTCCCGGATCCACTTCCCTATCTGTTTGTGCCTCTCTGTCACTATCTTGCTAATGGTAAAGCCACTTTGTTGCAGGAAAGTCACACACCGTATCAGGCCCTCCTTTTCCATATGAGTGCTACCCGGAACTTTATTGCTCTGTAGAAGTAACAAGATCAAAGACTTTAATTGCAAGATATTTACAAACAATATATTGTTGTAAATACTTTGAAATTAAAGTCTATATAATGTTCTGGGCTTACTTGAACAAGTTGCATGTCCAGAACTTTATTAGAGTCACAGTCCAGAACACTGTATGAACCATCAGCCCGCCCGTCACCACCCAAGTTCAGGGGTACACCCTTTGCCTTGATGATCCTCAATATCTCTCCCTGATGTTGTTTCCATACTGACATTACAGTAGGATGTAGATGCTTTGCTTGGTGCCGGAAGAATGTACGTTCGGTGATGGAAGCGCAAGAAAATGTTTTTAGTGCACGAAAGAATTGTGTGGGTGATCCTCCCACAAAGAGGATAGAAGCAGAGAGATCAAGGTTGCCTGCAGGCTGTCTACCTAGCATTGGTTGACTTTGCCACGTCCTCTCATATTTGCTGGACAGTGCACCAAACATGTGGTTTCTCACTCTAAGTCTGCTAAATAAACATCCTCCTCATCACTATCCCCATCAGTGCACTCATCTTCAGAAACTTCCTCGATGACATCAGTGTCCATGATAGATTGGAACGTATCATCAAGATTGTTGCCTCCATTATGGTCCTCGCTCCATGTGTCAGTGTCCTCAATGTCTACATCATCATCACTGACATCAGGAGTTGAGTGAATTGGTTTGTAAAGAGGGCCGCAATTCATTAGGTCACATTGTACTCCGATGCTGAAAGTTGCAGTCCTGACTTGGCACCCTATAAGGACATGCATGCACATATTATTCAATACATAACTACACATGTAACACTCTTGCACAAAAATACATCTACTGCTCATTCTTGGTCTGATACAAGTTTGAATACTTTTTGATGATGTTCTCCGGTCAACGATAACAGGAAGTAGACTTGCCGTCTGTGGAAATAAATTTGAGTGACATGCAGTTATACAAAGAACATATAAGTTGATATAAAAATATAAATAAACTTTATAAGGTGACGAATGAATTCAATAAGACATACCACATGTCCTTCGTCCACACCAGAATGATCACAGTCAACCTCTGCTTGAGTATTATCCCTGTCAAATTTCATCTAAACATGTCAGTGGCCCTTTAATGAATTCCCTATTTTGTCAGTGAGTGTTTGCAAGCTGGTGTGTATCTTGTAGAAGTTGCTCACTTCACAGCATGACAGGGGAAGTGGTGACAGGAGAAAAAGAACCAAGACACAGCGCCTAAACTTGTGACATACGCTCTAACGTGGAGATTTAGCCTTGCAAGCCACCAACCTGGTTGCGATTCTTCTTCTCCGTATGTACGGCGAATGGAGATGAAGAATCGGTACCGAGATCGATGGCTCACTTGGCTGAAACTTTGCGTTAGAGTGTAGGTCACGAGTTTGGGTGCTGGGTCGCTCGGTCTGTTCTTTTTCTCCTGCTGCCACCTTCCCTTTCAAGCTATGAAGTTAGCAACTTGTACAATTCTCTATGTTGTTCAGTGCTTACCTTAAGGCTACTAATAATAAGTAGTACTATACTGCTGTCAGTTTGAATAAGCTAGTATTTGTTGGGTACTAATTCAGGCATTATAATAGTTACTGTGTTAATTATATTTGAAGGACTATAGAACACAACAGATTGTGTTAAGCAGCAGTAATATATAAAATGACAGTGACTGTACTAGCTAACATGTTTCTATAGAAGCAGAGAAAGGGTCTAGGTGGCAGGTAAGTAGAGTTCTATCTAATAGTGCTAGAATTTTAGCTTTATTCCAGCCTGTAATAACACTTTGCTGACACTTTTCAGACATGAAATATTGTACAATGCTTATGAGACTCTAAACTTGAAGGATTTCATTTGAAGGCTAGGGTTAGGGTTAGGTCATGGATCTGAGGAGCACTGGTTCATGGGACAGCGCATGGATTCTGTGGAAGAGGAGAACCATGGAAGCAATCCAGATCCGTACTGAACCCCACAACATGAACCTCAATTGTGGACTTCACCTCTCACCTGCATGGTACCCCATCATTAACGGTAGCACCAGACCACCACCCCCACCTGCCTAATTTCCATGCATGCCCCTCAATTTACTTCATTAGAATATTCATTCCATCATTTTTATCATTTTATTTTATTTTATTTTTATTTTTATTACTTTTAACCACCTAACCCATCAACACCTGTCATGACATCACCCAACGCTGTACTTATAAGGTGCGTCACTCTGTACTACTTCAGTGTAACAGCTGAAGAAGGCCCTCGAGGTCGAAACGTGAATTGCTCACGAATTCACCCACTTCAAGATCTACAATTATTGTTGAAACTTTATTAAGTCACTAGTTACAAGTAACCCAAAGATTCAGTTAATTTCTTTCTAAAGCAGATGAATGCCCTGCATTTTGGCGGGCGTGTGATTAATTAACACATATCCATCAATGTATTATGATACGTTGTATGCATTTATGTGTAGTAGTAATGTATTGTGCATTCAGGCAATTTTGATAAACTTATAAAGCTATTTGTTTGTATGTTGTGTCTACTCATATTGGAGAGAAGCGTCTATGTGGCATCCTTGTAACCGGCTACTGTATCTTTGCTCCTCTTGTCTTCACAAGGCCACACAAAACCGGTTAAGTGTGTTTAATGGCATCAGCTGGGTTTACTGTACTATGAAAGTAGCCAATGAAATTCAATGTGTACATACTGTACGTATAACCAATAAATGGTACTATTTCATTTTTCATTGCCTACAGAACCAAGTGCTCCTTCCTGTGCTATGACTATACCTGTCTCAAATGGAAATGGTGGGTAATACTGGTCTGGGCTGTTGTTTCTAGAAATGCAAATGACATGGAAAAGCACTATCATAGAATGATTCTCCTAATGTGTGCAGTGGTGGTAGACACTAGTGAAATAGTAGGTGCACTGTACGTAGTAGTGCATGAGAAGCAGATGCCGTATGCCAGCTAACTGGTATTTTGTATATCCTTGAAGTAAATCACAACTTCTCTTGCTGCAGGTTGTCTAAGTGCGTTTGCAGACTTCAATTTGGTCTGTGGTGAGAGAGTAGCTGACAGCACTCAGTACATCATACCAGAACTCAACTTCTTCTGTGATGGTATAGTGACCCAGTGGAAGGTGGGACTGGAGGGTGGAGGCAGTGGCCAATCTGTGAACCTTCAGATATGGCGCTCAGTTGGTGCGGGAGAGTACACTAGTGTGACCGAGGTGGTGTACACCAAAACAATATCAGATGAGAGGATAGCTTCTGTTCCAGTGTCCATGTCAGTGATGGCAGGAGACATGGTTGGGTTCTATGTGCCTGGTGTACAGTTGGAACCTCACACTTTACCTGATGTTGGCCTGACCATGTACACTACTGGGGGAAGTCCTGCCTCTTCTCTGAGTTCTCTTAGCTCTGTTGTGGGACCATCTCCGTACATCTCAGTTGTGTTTGGTGAGTGTTTTTTGCATGAATGCCATGTCAGTACTATTCAATGGCAGTACTATTCTATCTAGGCAATAGATACAAGTAGTATACCATAGATACAAGGGGCTTTCACAAGGTTGAATTCAAGTTCAAAGGAAAATCAAACCGTTTATCTAGAAAATGTCTGTGTAATATGGCAATAGTTACATTCTCCTATTGTGATAAATTAATATACATATCAAGTCTGTGGTGCATCTGCCACATTCAGAGGTACATCCCAATTAATGATCCACCTGGTAGTAGCTGTGTGCAGTGAGGTTGTTTAAGATTCAGGCTCATTTGTGGTCGCATAGTGTCTGTGAGAAGGTGTCTATGTGTCTTGTGTGTGTTTGGGTGCACGACTGTCATATATGTTACAATGTGTATATATGTATACGAGTGTGTCTGTGTATGTTGTGTTCACTGGAAGACAGCAAATTTGAGGCCGATTTGTGTGGAAGTGAAGCATTTCCTGCTGACAGATGGAGCTTTACAGACACAGGGCACACTTGAGGCCAGTGATGCAGCTCCCTGACAGTAGCAGGTACCACTTTTGTCATGAGTTTTGACCCTCGGGACCATTGCTGCGCAGCAATATTCGCTTTGTGTCACTCTACCTGTCAACACCTATCCTACCACCACTCCCCGTGGGGTCTCTTATGCTGACAGTCAGACTGGATGACCATCACTGCCACTAGTGCCTACGGTGTTCAGTCTACTTGGTGTTCCTCAATGGCCATTTGTACTGCCATGGAGCCCAGCATCCACTCACCCAGGGCTGTCGTGTGTGGGCCTAGTGAGCCCACCCCTTTGACAATCTTGACTTTATGTCCTATCACAGTGGATTAGTGGAGTTTACTTTTCCTAAGTGTGCATGTACTTACTGTGGAAGTACGCAATGTGTATTCAGTGTATGTTATGAGCATGGCACAATTGCTGGACAAGTTGGTTGTGATGGTGAAAGTGGCCAAAGAGCGTAATCCTGCTTCAGCTTTGGGACCTCACAGCCTTTAGGAACTTGTAATGTCAGGTTTATTCCATACCTAGTATGACATTATGTTTAGAGAATTAGCATGCCCACTGCTCTTGCTGTTGAGCCGCACTCTTCATTTTTGTTTTTTGCTACTTCTATATCCGCCATATACAGTGCCAGATGTGACGAGCAGTTCCACACCAACGACAGTAGCGACAAGTGTCTCACATAGTAGTGCGGCATCATCCCTTCTTGCATCTTCAGATGTGACGAGCAGTTCCATCCTATCAATGACATTAGCTGCTTCACCTTCCCCAATGACTACTGTTGCTGCTATGCCAACAACAGCAGCGATAAGTGTCTCACATAGTAGTACAGCGTTATCCCATCTTGCATCCTCAGATGTGACGAACAGTTCCATCCTATCAATGACATTAGCTGCTTCACCTTCCCCAATGTCTACTGTTGCTGCTATACCAATGACAGTAGTGACAAGTGTCTCACCTAGTAATGCGGCATTATCCCGTCTTGCATCCTCTTCAAACCAACTATCTACTACTGAGATGTCATCCATCCGTGATAATAGCATTACAGCCACGTCATCCCAGGTTCTGCCAGCAAATGATGAAGATGGTCCCTTGGGAAGTGGGTCCGGCACTGTGATAGGAGCAGTGGTTGCTGTGGTGATTGTCCTGGTTGTTGGATCAGTCATTGCTGCTGCTTTGCTAATTGCATGGAGAGTGAGGAGCAGAGGAAAGAAAGGATATGCAGGTAAGCACAGTGATTGAATGTAACTTTTTGCAGTTGGGTTCCTCTGGTACCCACCTGCACCTAAATGTTCCACTTGGCTTCTAATAAATGACAAAGAATGGCATATTCCAATTCATTGTCATTGCTTCTAAAGTCGCCATTACCTGTGATATGGCCATTTATCTCTAGGAAGGTAGGAAGGGTTAAATAGATAATGCTTGAAATCTCACCAGGCAGATGTCCAAGTGTAGTCTCTCCATCCACTACTTTGATGTGTTCGTTTCCCACTCTTGTCAAAAGATTTATTGTGTACCAATTGCGAGTGTCCAAATATCCTAGTAGAGGTGATAGTCATGCAATGCTGTTGCACTTTGAAGTAGAATGCAACCATTTTGAATTTTCATCAGCAACACTGCTGTCAAGAACAGCCTTGAAAGTTTATCTTCTACTTTAGTGGTTCATCGGAATAATAACTGTCGACCTCAGTCATCTTGTTCATTATGCTTCTGAATAGCACAGATGACACAGGTTGGCTCCAGTGAATGTGACAAAAGATTACAGTATACTACATGTATGTGGTGCACATGTGCAAGTGCCTATAACCACTGCTGAAAGAGCATGGCATGTTGTTGCACCAATCTGTGTGTGGTGCATGTAAGCACCCATACGACATCCTACTGTGACACTCTGCATCTATGCTTTCTGCTCTCCTGTGCAGGCAAGGTGTCCATGGGGTACAGCAGTAAAGATGGTCATGGAACAGCAGCAGTGCTAGTCGACATGAGTAGTAATGCTTTGTATGAAGAAGTAGGTTTAGGGTCTAGCAGTGCTGCCAGTAGCTTGTATTACCAGTACGTGCCATCCAAGGTGAGCCCATTTTTGATGCATAGTGCAATGCCTATTTATAACTATCTGTTTGTCTAGAATGAAATCTCCTTTTCCAGGGGGCATCACAGGAAGTTCCAATTATTGAGAGTTTCACTTATTGAAGTATGGTCGATTCTAGCGCAGAAGAGCTCTCCTTGCCATTGCACGTATGTATGTCGGAAAGAATACAAATGATCTCTGGCCTTCGTATCTTGGGCAGATTTTATTTAGCTACTAAAACTTTATTTCCAGTGATGGAAAATTGTGGTAGCAGTCCTGCTAGACATGTGGGGCTGGCTCGCAAGACTAGAGGTGTCCATTAAACCATAATTGAATTACCGTGAATCCACTGTAATTATACACCAGAAGCTGTTTGCTATTCATATATTTATGACTATGACTTTTCCCACTCTCTCTTGTAAGTGTCATCATTCACTTATGAAGGCAGCCGTATTGCTGCCAGAGTATCTGTTCCAATTACGTGACTTGACTACACCTCCACAATGAGAAATAAGAAACTCCTGCGATGTTTGAAAGCATTCAGCTTCTTCCTCCAGGCTGACACTAATGTCCGTACAGTGGTTGTTATGGGCCAAGCGGTACATCTTCGTGAAATTTCACTGAGAGACTACGAAGGGAGTGGCAACTATGGATCAATGATTTATTGACTCTCTTTCACATTTAAGTAAGTAAGCCGTATTCTTCTAGTTAACACGATTGGCAGTCAAACTAACGAGAGATCTTTCTAAACTTTTGTATAGTGCATGTCAAGGAAACGTTTTAGTGCGACGCTAAACCATATTATATGTATATTTATACACCAGAGGCTTTTCCCTATTTATGACTATGACTTTCCCACCACTGCTGCTTGTAAGTGTCAGTATTTACTAATGAAGACAGCCATAGGGCTGCCAAAGTATCTGATCCAATTAAGTAAGTGACTTCAGAAAGTACTACTCTATGAGGACAGTATGGTGCACTCTGTCTTTGGCTTTGGGACTCATTTGTGCTTGTACCAAGTATTACTTGTCTCTTGCACTCTGCAGAGATCTCGACAACAAGGTGTGAGGCCAGGGGATAATCCAAAAAATTCTGCAATACATGGTGAACTGGAAAGTGTGGTTAGTCAATGGCCATCTATCTTGTGTGTTTTATGAGACTAAAATTCTACAGTCTCATTCTCCACATCCCACAGTATGGATCCACCTACAATGACTGTGCTAAAGAAGAGGTCCCGTTTACAGACCCTGCTGAGAATGTGGAGGACATTTATGACCAGTTGGGACATGAGAAGTGCATTGAAATACCACGTGTAGTCTTGAAGTGAGCATATGTGGCATCGTACATGAACACATGAGGCCATTACTTTGCAGATACATTCCTCTTTGATACTGGTTTACCTTCCTTGTACTTTAAGAGCTGAAACTGCCCTTGGTTCGGGTGAATTTGGTGAAGTGTTTAAAGGAACCTGGGAGACCCCTTATGGCCCACAGGAGGTTGCTATCAAGATGCTGAAGGAAGGCTCCACTGACAAGAGTAAGACCACATTTCTCCAAGAAGCAGCCATCATGGCTCAGTTCAGGCATCCCCACATTGTAAGGTTGCTGGGAGCAGTCACTGTGGATGAACCGGTGAGTGACAACTCAGCTTGTGTAGGTGCAGAATGCAGTTATTGTCTGTACCGTGGTCATGTGTCATGTGTAGGGTGCATGAGTGGTATCTAGCAAATTGATTTTGAGCATAGGACATAGCAGATTCAATAACAACTGACCTATACATATAATGGTATTTTATGTATAGTATTTCCCTGTAACATTTGATGTCTGTTGCAGGTGATGATTGTGCTTGAGTTCCTTCACAAGGGTGACCTTATACACTTCCTCCTCAGCCTGACACCAGAGTATGTTGACTGTCTACTACACATGTGCATCACTAACTGATGAATTTGTGAATTTTAACCACCTACTTGTGGTATTTGTTCTGCTTTTGGGATTTTCATCGCTATTTACCCTGCGTGTATCTACATGCTCATCAGTTCACTGCATGTCTGTCTCTTGTATAGTTCTTTCCTCCTGTTCTCCTGTTCAAAGACAGCCTAAGTGCAACAGTAATGCTTGTTGCCATAGAAATAGATATTCGAGTTAGTTACTTCTATAGCCTGGAGTTTGACAGATGTCAGCTGTCGGTTGAATCATTTGTTTTGACACAGACTAGGGTCATCATCAGTAAAGACAAAACAAGCATGCTTATACACTCAGTTTAGGATGGAAAAAGAACAGCTGCAGTAACATATACATATTTACATTAATTCTTTATATTTCTCTGTGTGGTTAGATATACTCATTCCTCTGTAGTCTGAAACTCACTAGCCGGGGGATTGGGCAGGTGGCACTTGTCAGAATGAATCAGACGTTTCGACCCTATCTAGGGTCTTCATCAGTAGTAAATACATGTCAAGGCTGGGGACTTACGTATATACGGGTGGTGGGAGGGACAGGTGAGGCGGGAAATGATTGTTGATGAAGTGCTTTGTGTGGGGGGTAACAGGATTATCACGTGATGCTAAAATATGACAATATAACAGTATCTAGCTATATACTAAAAAGAGAATGAGAAAAAGGGAGTGAAAAGGATATAAAAGGGAAGGAATAAAAGTAATAATTAAGAAATGTGAAATAGTGGAATTGTCAATGCCTAAGGGTAGGTGGAGGTTCACTGGTTGGTGGAATGGGGACGGTGAATAAGGAGGTCATACACTGGAGGGAGATTTCCTTCTTCCCTGTTCATGGCGTTTGTCTCTGACCGAATGTGCCATGACTCCAGTGTACATCTCCGGTGGAAAATCTGCTCAGTGTCAATCACTGTGGCACATTCCCAGTCAATAGCATGTGACTGCTGTGTCGCATGCTCTGCTACCGCTGACTGTGCCAGATTCCCACTTGTCAGGGTCCGCTTGTGCTCCTTCAGCCGGTGGGCCAAAGTTCTGCCTGTCTGGCCTACATACACCTCGGGACAGTCCTTGCAGGGGATCCTGTAGATCACTCCTGCCTTCTGCTGTACCGGGACCCGATCTTTCAACTTGACTAGTACCTGTCTCAGGGTGTGGTATGGTCTGAAGTAGGTGCGGATCCCCAGTGGTGAGAGGATGAGCCGATGGATTCTGAGAGGTGTTGATGAAGGTCTGCCAAAGCAGCTGCTGACCTTCTGCCAAGAGATTGCTGAGGGTATGAGGTACCTCTCAAGGAGAGGGTTCGTCCACAGGGACTTGGCAGCAAGGAACATCCTGCTCAGCAAGGAGCTCAGTTGCAAGGTGAGTGCACTGGCTACTGCAAACTATGTTTTTTTCAAGCCTCGATGATGGACGAATAACTGTATACAATTGGAAGTAACTTCCTGTAGATAGCTGACTTTGGTATGTCAAAGAAGTTGGATGAGACAGAGTACTACGTGACCTCAGGAGGGAAGGTGCCAGTGAAGTGGACGGCACCCGAGGTGTGTGTACAGTTACATTCTGTTTACCGTGCAAATGCATTGTTGTATGGAGCTTAACACAAGTAGCCACTCCCTATAATGTAGCTATCTTGTGGGCATGTCGTCATTTAACATTCTTTAAAACTGACCAACACAACAGTTGAAGAAAATAGCTATTGGTAAGTCATTGTCATATTCTGAAGGCTGCTATGAATAGCATCCACCATGAATTACATAGTAGGGGAATGTGTAGTGTATGTATTTGTGAGCTGGTGAAACTTGCAAGTGCTACTGAATGTCACAGCTTGGGGAGGAAAGGTAACCGGAGAAAATGGAGTAGTGACCAAGCCATGTGTACCAGTGCTATCGATCTGGAATGTGACCCTCAATCTATTGTTTCTCTTATGTAACCAGTCACGGGTGTGCCGCTGTCTGAGGCCACCAATGGCCCATGCCTGAAGGCTGATACTTGTGCATTGTGATGATGGTTTACTGCTTATCCAAGAGATTCTGTGGGATTTATTGCATGTTCATAGCATTCTAAGTTCCATAAATACTTGTTGAGGGCATTTTTGTATAATTATGAATCCCATTCAACTCCACTACTCACTCTCTGTCTGTTTCTCTAACAAGTGTTCAGTAATTGTACTGTTCTCCAAAGCTTGCATTTTGCAATTTAGAAGGTGGATGCTCATTCATGAAAAATGTACATATTGTACTCCTTGTATGTTTTGCACTAAGTGTACAGCATTATCCTATCTATACAAGAATGTATGTATGTAATTTTGTGATTAGCAACTCAATTCCTTTTTATACATGGTAGCACTACTATTTAACTCGTCTTTTATACAGGCCATTTTCCACAAGAAGTACAGCACAAGCAGTGATGTGTGGAGCTATGGTATGCTGATGTACGAGATATGGTCACTTGGGAAGAAACCCTTTTCTCAGCTTTCACTAACAGAGGTAAAAAGACTTCTCTTATCGTCAGTAATTGTTATGCAAGCTGGTGTAACTTATACGAGCTTTTGCTCTAACACGCATTATAGAGAGAGGATCTTTCAGGCGTGGGTCCTAAGTGGTTGCAGTATTGTGGCCCACTCGTGACCGTATAATTATGTGGCGATTGGAGACGAAGGATCGTGGCCACAATGGTGGCTCACATGGCTGAAAGTCCGCATTAGAGCGTAGGCCGCGCGTTCGGGCGCCAGGTCATTTAGCAAAAGCTTGTACAAGACTTCTCTTGTTATCTTTACACTGGATAATCACAAACCTATGCGTATGTAGATACGTTGGTATAGGTTCATTGTGTTACTCACTGGTGTTTTCAATGTTTGTCTGGGCACTGCACAGCTGATGTAATTGGGCTGCACAGAGCTACAAATCATGAAGATATTAAATGCACCTGTCTTGCTAGTGTACTGTATGCAGACCCTATCCATGTAGACAGGAGTCCACACAGGGCAAAGTGAACAGTTCACACAAACACACAAGCATAAGTGTGTTTTAGTACCATCAAATGTGAATATATACATCCTACAGTGTATCATGATTGTTATATATTATCTGAAGCAAATGCTTTTTGTTGTACATTATGTATTACAATATAGTATATCCTTATGGTTGCATTGGTAGAGTGTATGCAGTGTAAAATGCAACATTTCTTGTTACTCCGTTGCTCCAACCTGCAGCTTATTGCCATCCTTCAAGCCGAAACTGGTCACATCCAGCCTCCCCCTCCTGGGTGCCCCAAGGCCATTTACAAAGTGATGGTGCAGTGCTGGTGAGTGAGCTATGTAGTTGAGTACCATGTAGTTCTGAGTGGTGAGAGCTGTAAACTTGCAAAAGTTGCTGTTGCTGGTTTAGACTGCTTTTTATAATAGCTACTTTGTGTTGGAATTGCACGTTCATCCTTTTAGTGAACAATTAGTGATTAAATGTCAGGGTGTTGTGCATTAAGCAATTCTGAGATCAAATTAAGTTCTGAGGCCCATAAACAAACTATCATTAAACTATATACTATATACTTGGTATCGTAATTATTGCTTCAGCCACTATTGCAAAAATGCACTATCGCTCAGCCCTAGTACCATGTCTATTTCCGACAGTATCTCCTTCACCACCATCACTATCTCCTTCATCACTATTGAGAAGTTGGATCTAGCAGTCAGACTACCGTGATGGAGATGCTAAGATGGAAGGTACTGAAGCCTACCTTACAGTTCTAATTTGACAGGTCCACGCCACTATTAACTCTTGATTAAGAGTTCTAGTACCATGCTAGCTGAGCCAAAGACGGATAGTTGGGATTTGGCAGTAACCAAACGTTACAACCACAACCTAGAGGTCCTCAGTGATGATGATCTTTGTACAAGATAAATACTTTATACTTGTTATAATGTGGAGATGGTGGGAGTGGGGAGTAAAAAAGAGGCAGGAATATAAAAATGGACACAGGAAAGTAATAGCGAGGCAGGGGTGCGGTAATGTAATGGTGAAGGTCCAGAGTCTGTGTGTTTAGTGGCTATGATGATTTTAAGAAGGGGTTGTGGAAATGATTAGAGGGATACATGAGGATGGCAGTGGACCTACATTCTTATCCAGGTTGTTCCTTTCTAATCTGATATGCCAGGCAATGCATGTACGTCTAAAGTGCTGCCTTGTACGTACGTAAAACGTCACCCCTGATGAAGACCCCGGACTTGGGTAGAAACATTTGGTTATTGGCAAATTCCAACTGTCTGTTTCACACATCTATACCACTGGAACCTCGGTTATGTGACAAGACTATTTTTGTACTAGCGTAACAGTGTGGCATCTGAGTCTAAGGGACCCCAGTTGTTATTTTGTGCAAATTCATCCTCTGTATATACATAGCTTATGCCTTCTACTTACTGACCCCACCCTATGCACGCCCAATCATTGTCTGCCAGTGTCACTTTCTTGAACAGTGAATGACCAGCATCAGTTAATCCATTTCTTTATAGTGTAAAGCTAACAGATTCACTCTGAAGAATTGAGTGCCAAGTTGACTAAACGGTGTCTCAGCACTGTATACATTGTGTGGAGTATATTAGGAATTGCGTTAGCCAGCAGTTTTGCACCATCCTCCTTGGATGTTAGTGTGGCTAGATTGTTCAGACATTATGGGCATGCACAGTATGTTTACTGTTTTACAATATTTCTGTACTGTCACAGGAACTTTGACCATCACTCCCGCCCCTCCTTCTCGGAGCTCTGCTCCTCACTGAAGGACCACTCTGACAGAGGTGCTTCCTCTCTGCTGGATGTCCCAGTGGAGGCAGTCAGAGAGCCTGCCAGAGCAGCCCAGTTGGGGGCTCCTCTCAGCTGAACACAGAACCTATACACAGACTTGCATCAGTACCACCAGTAAACTGATTAACAGAGCAATGTTATACGTAAAGGACATGACATGTGTTGGGAACAGAAGTTCTTGCCAGTCCCTTGCACATCCTTAAGTCATATATATATATATATATTTTATATATATTATATTGAGTACACACAATGTATACACACGTACTACATGAGAAAATGGTTGTACATGTACTACGTATTAATATTGCATAAAAGTCCACTCTGAAAGAGGTGGACCCTCTCTGCTGGATGTCCCACTGGAGGCAGTCAGGGATCCTGAATGAGCAACCCAGCTGGGGGCTCCTCTCAGCTGGGCACAGGACCTGTACACAGACCTTCAGCAGTACTACCAGTGAAGTTAAAGGGCATGTGAATATTAAGTTTTTTTAACATTTGTTTCACGCAGAATCTGAGAATGTGATTTACATTGAAATTTATTGGGGCAAGTGAAGCGAAGTCCTTCTCTTCTGGGTGGTGTGAAAACCGGAAGTTTGGGTCCTTGGGTGCACGTGGGTGGTTGGTTGGTTGGTTGGGTCTTGCGTCGTGTCAATAGTATATTATTATTATGGTATGTACGTTCGTACGTCGCGTCCACACCATTGATGGTACGTACGTCGTGCATATACCAATCCTGGTCCATTTTTTTTTTTTTTACGGATTTCATGACACCATTTTAGGGCATATACAGACGTAGGCACACATGCGCACTGCCTGAGATAGTTAGTAAAAAACAAAAAGTACAAGTACAGTTGCAGACAAATATAGATTGCAGTTGTGTAGATCTTGTGGAGAGGCAAATTTGATTGAGGGGACACGCCCCTCACTGGCAATCATGCAGTCCATACGTCCATACGTCCTCATTGGAGCGCGCCTTAAACCCAGCAAATAGACGCGGCCACCTGACAAGGAGTTCGTTTCATCGCGGCCTACACAAGGCCACATCCGGGGAGGTACGCAGGGTGCGCGCTGTATCCTTCGAGTTCATGGTTAGTTGTCACCGCAGATAGCTATGTCTACATTATTGTAGCGCTTCACACCCTGTTCGCAGCCTCCACAAGAACATGTAGCGCAGGGAAGGTGAGCAGTGTGCTGTACCCTTCGTGGTTAGGTTCTACAGCTAGCAATCACCGAAGTTGGGCCTGTCTAACGTTGTATGCTCCACCTATTTAAGACTGGGTTGGACAGTGGCCTCCTTGTGACAGGAGGGGGTGGGTGAGGAATTCTAAAGCACACACATGGACAAAAAGAGAAAGGCTGCAGCAGATGAAGGCACACTCAAGGCACAAAGGCCACTGCCGCGTCAGCACAGGGACAGAGAGAGAAGGGCTTTGGAGAGTGCTGAGGCTGGCACAATACAGCAAAGTCCATTGCCATCATTGGAGCAGCCTTGGGTGCAGGAGTCCCCTGCAGCTATTGAGGAAGTTTATGCCATGCCAGACATTGGAGCTCCTGGTAGAAATACTTCATAAATTATTGTTGAACTCTCTGACAAAAACAGTCAGCAATATATAGCAGGATATCGATTTTGGAACATGTACTATAGTTAATGTATACGTATATACTCTCATGATTTTGTTTTGCCATTGATAAATTATATATAATTATGTGCTGCAACGAAAATTGTGCCAACTGTGTATGTAAGCATGTGGCTATGTGTGTGTGGATGTGGCCCAGGGCATGTCCATGTGTTTGTATTTGCTCGCCCCCACAATACCTTGCATTTCACTAGTTATAATACAAGTGAACATGAACTGGTGTGTACATGAACTACTCATGACTCCTGGACAGTTCAATGAACTAGTCATGACTCCTGGACAGTTCAATGACCTAGTCATGACTCCTGGACAGTTCAATGAACTAGTCATGACTCCTGGACAGTTCAATGAACTAGTCATGACTCCTGGACAGTTCAATGAACTAGTCATGACTCCTGGACAGTTCAATGAACTAGTCATGACTCCTGGACAGTTCAATGAACTAGTCATGACTCCTGGACAGTTCAATGAACTAGTCATGACTCCTGGACAGTTCAATGAACTAGTCATGACTCCTGGACAGTTCAATGAACTAGTCATGACTCCTGGACAGTTCAATGAACTAGTCATGACTCCTGGACAGTTCAATGAACTAGTCATGACTCCTGGACAGTTCAATGAACTAGTCATGACTCCTGGACAGTTCAATGAACTAGTCATGACTCCTGGACAGTTCAATGAACTAGTCATGACTCCTGGACAGTTCAATGAACTAGTCATGACTCCTGGACAGTTCAGTGTTAGTATGTGTGTGTACATATGCAATTCTCCTTACTAATTGAGTTAATGTATTACGTATGGAATATTGTACAGACATAATATAGCAAGAAGCTAGTGCATGCACACATGATGCGGCTTTTGGACAGGCCAGAAAAACTAATTGTTTCACCATAATCATAATGTTTTTTTCCTGACCTGCAGCTCTCCGGATATATAATTATACCTACAACTCTTCATATTGTATACGTACATATAAAAGAGAAAGTGCATATATATTGTCAATTATCAGTCTAGATTTATATCTATATACATAGGATGCATAGATTTGAAGTCATGTGAACTCCTGTCATATAAAGGAAATTGTTATAGTATATATGTATTTTATACTAGCTAGCTGCAAAATGGAGCAATATTTCATAATTCACTCAGACAATTAACTGTGTGCACTCTTCTATACTGATATAAAGAGGTTACATCTCGTGTATGGCATGATATGTCTCGTGCCTGACTGCAGTTTAGTCATTCCGTCTAACGAGTATTGTATACATCTGTGTACCCTGTGCTATTTGTATTATTCCACTATTAGATTTAAAACCATTGTGGCATTCATGTATTGTTAAATTCTCTAACATTAACAATAACTTAAGTAGGCAATATTAGAACGGTACTGCTCTGTGCATGTCATTGTACAAACTAGAAAGAATTGTAATATCTCTGGATTAGGCACATGTAGCATGCACTGTTTTACGTTGTGGTAGTGTGGAGTGTGCACATACATGCACTGTGTGCTGTGTGCATGTGGTGGTACTTGTGCCCATTACACATGCCTGTTAGTATGCATGATGTACGTAGTATGATGCATGATGACAGCAACGGCATCCCAGATGACCATGGCAATATGTGTAACAGCAAAACATACACATGTGCCTGGTCTGTAATGTCCACTTCTTCTGTAGTGTAGTAGTAGTGTAGGCTTTATATACAATAGGATTATAAACTCTCATCTTGTGGTCTTGCGTAACTCCCTACAGTGGGCCATTACCTTCCTCAGCGCCCCAAAGATTCATATGTCACCCCATTCTGCTCACAACATCATTCTCACATAACCTGGACCCTCCTCGTTGAACATTGCCTTCTTCATTATTATGCTCAACTCACTTCCTCAATCTGCTCACCCTTCACTGAAACCATTACACACCCCTTTCCCCTTTTGACTGCTATTGCCTTATAGTCTCCCCGCAGTTCATTCTTATCATCCACTTTGTCATTATTGCATTGAGGATCATTAGATTCCTCTCCACAGCCTCATCTGTATCAGCCACTGGCATTACGTCATCTTCTTGCAACTACTTCTACTCATGTTATAGTATATGGCTATACAATCTACAAGAGCAAATTTGCACAAAATAATTGTACAAGGAAATGCAACTGCAAATAACCAATGATAAACTAGTTATGATGACATGTGCGATCGACGTCCATCAACGATGCAGCCCGTATGTACATGCTGCTCTAGCTGACTACACAGTGGAGACGGTCTAGAGTCCAAACTATGCCAGTCCATATTTGGCTGTCCCTGCCCACTTGTATACGCAACATATAATAATAGGAATGTAAGTGTTCAGTTCGTGGGTTCGTCAAGATGGCAGTGTGTTGGTGTCTGGCTACCAGTTTGTTCCTTTTAACGCGGAACCTGGAGACGACTCTGGTAGACAGAGGTAAACTATGATTATAATGCCCGGTACGTACGATGACTAGGTCAATTGTCTGTTTCTCAAGGGAACTCTAGGCCTACTTGTAGCTAGCTATCATGCTGTTATATACTGATGCGATAAGTGAATGATTTTAGACAACACAAGTACAGATGTGAAGCACAACACTCTCAGTTTAGTAGATACTTAGTAGCTACTGGTTCTCTGCCAATATTTGGCCCATCGACTTCAAACAAAGACCGAATTGTAGCTCACATGAAGGCTGGTTTGCATGCATACGGCGAGACAATTGTGTTTCGATTTCGCAGAGTTGGAGCGGTTCTTCTGCATGTCCCATTTGCATTAGAAACGAAATGGCTGCTGCCTCCGAAATGTCGGTGGCAGCATTGGCCATAAATTCGCTCGTGCCACCGACCCGTATTGAATTGTATTGTATTGTATTGTATTGTATTGTATTGTTATACTGGTACTGTGTTGTGTATGTTTGTTGTTCTACCTTCACAGGGCTCCCTGAAAAGTAGTCCTCTGGACTACGTATTGTATTGTATTGTATTGAATTATTATACTGGTACTCCACTTAGTCCAGAGGACTACTTTCCAGGGAGCCCAGTGAAGGTAGAACAACAAACATACACAACACATAACACAGTCAAGCAGTTAGTAAATCAGTCAATCAGTCAATCAGTCAGCAGTGTTGATGGTAGGGGGGTGCTACTTTTCCCAATGCTTCTGGAGGTGAGCCCCTGCATCCCATTTCTTTTGATCATTGGTCGTCACTTGAGCTTCTAGGCCACCTGCACCTGCACCCCCCAATGCATGCCTGCATCACCACAAACGTGCTGGTCCCATCGACCTGTGCCCATACTCGCCATAAGCGTTTTGGTTCCACCGATCGATGCCCGTACTCACCAAAAGGTGCTGGTTCTACCGAGCGGTGCACAAACAAGCCAACCTACGACTTCCAAAACTGTCCTATGTATACACAGACAAACATCGAATATTCGGTTGACCCTTCCGCTGGGGGGGAGGGTCGGCTACGCCTGACTACCCGGTGCCTTGATAGGTAGCTAGGCCATATGGTATAGCTATTGCTCCATAGATATCTACATCATGGCTGTGGTAACACTATGTCAAGCTGCAGTGTCTCAGCACTATCCATCCGTTGTTATGCATCTGAAAATAGTCCAAATCGCCAAGTAAATGAATGCATTCATATAGCTCCTGTACAAGACAATGAAATTAAAGGATAGTAAATGAATTCACATAATACAAGTCATTGCACAAGGTACAAATACATGCAGTGGTTACATGACATGTTCTGGTACACAATCATGTTCCTGTTTTAATGTTGCCCTCTAAAAACAAGTGTCCAGTTCAACACATACAAAATGATACCATTCCCTGCACTGATCACAGTTGACCATTTTGTCCCCACAATTACGCAGGCAGCACACACCATAAATCTTGAAGCTGGCTGTGAGTGGTTTGCCTGGGTTATACAACACTTTGTTGAAGGGAAAGGAGTCATTCTTCTATCCTTAAGGCACTGAAGGTAGTGAGGTTGCAGGTTTGAGTGGTCATAGTGAGTCTTTGCAGGATCTATTCCGTCACATAGAGTGTGAGCATAGGCTAGTGAGAAAAGTCCACAGCTGGATGAGTCTGACTGCTGCTGAATGTCAGAAAATAGAAGGTGAATTTCTTTTCTGCTTGCTTTTAACAGGGCAGCAACAACCTAGCTCTTTAGCTGAAAGTGGCAAGTCTCCTGTTCGTCTACTGTCGTATACTTAACTGTGGCAGGCTTACAATGTTTGTTTGAGTGTATGCCAGCCACCTTCAAGATCTGTATGAAGTCACTTTGAGACTCACCTGGGTAAACTAGTGTATCCGAGAGGCCCACATCATAAAACCAGCTGTGTTAGGATAGTCCTTTGCAAGCATTCTTTGTCAAGCGTTTAATTTATTAATCGTTCATTTAACCGCTTAGACTTTGACTTCATAATTAATGTGGATATATATCTTCACCCAGTATATCCTGGCCAAACTGTGAATTCAACAGATGCCACTCTGTCCTCAGATGTACCAGACTGTTCACATTCATCTGTCTCCAGTTCAATAACAGCTGCAGGTGAAAATGCACAAGATTCCTTTCTCTTTTGTTTCAATCTTTGTTTCATCAGATAGGCAGCTGTTCCTGCTTGTGGTGCACGTTTCTTGACACTTGGTTTATTAACACATATCTATTTAGCATGAGGAAGTTCATCAGAGTTCTGATTCTCATGATTCTCCTATGAGCATTGCTTCTCCTTCTTGTTTTGTGATGGCCAGGTGTGCTTTGGCCTTCCACAAGCTTTCACATAAAGTTTAATTATCGTGTTAGTCTTAAGGAGGCCAAGTTTCAATCTAGCTTGATGTTGATCACGTTCTGCCAAGTCCATCATTGAGCCATCATCCCTGACACTAGGATTCATCTCTGTGGAAACCATAGGCTGAAGTGATGATGTAACTGCTGAAGTGATCTGCTCCGACTATTCACCAGATAGCTCAGGGTAAGGTGGCAGACAGTTATCCTTGGTGACAATCATTGCCTCGTCTTGTTGCCTGTCAGATGGCAAATGCTCCTCCTCTGTCACAACCATCTGCCCATGAACAAAACTTGCTGCAACCAGTAGGTGATCTGCTTGGGTGAAGAACTAGCTCCTCATTAGATTCATCAGTGTTGACTGGTGAAGGATCTTCTTCAATGACAGCCACCTGCCCAGCATCATCCAATTGTTGTGGATTCCAGGCCTTCATGTTGCCAGATTTTTTATGTTTGTCATCAGCAGTTATGACCACGGTAACATTATTTTCTCATAAACTAACTAGAGTCTCTAGCCATTTGTGCATACTTCTCTCTGAATTGAGGCATTCCACAGAGAGATGCAATGGTAGCTAGTTTCTGACACAGAGTTTGCATTTTCTGGAAAATTGATTACGAGCCAGTGTTCAGGAAAGCTTAGATTTTGTGCTGAGATTTGACACATAAACACGATCTTGCTCTGACACAAGGCCTAGGGCACATGATGCATGGTTATTGGTACTACACACAGCTTGGTCAAACATGCCATTACTTTGGTGTGACCTCAGCCATCGCTTAGGCACCATTCCTTCTTCAAAAATTGGAATGTGCAATGACGAATGCACATTGAAGATATGACAGCAAGAATTAACCATGTCCTCCTGGAGTTGCACGAGCAAGTGTTTTCTGTGAAATTGATGTTATGCACAGTGCCCCCGCTAACTGCAAGAGTGTATTGATTGGATTCACCACTTGTCATTTCATCTTAACAGAATGAGCAAGCTTCAATTCAGCAACCCTGATGTCAGCTGCGTATTTTGTATAAGCAGGTCTATGTTTTAGTGCTCCTTGGAGTGAATTGTCAGCTACAATATGGATAAATGTAGTGAATTCCTCTTGAGACAGAATGTGAGTACCCCATACTGTCATACGTGTGAATCTAAGAAGAATTATTGGTGGTGTAACCCAGGTGTGCATTGTAATCTCTTTTAATTGTGATCCACATTTCCTGACATAACTTGAAAGGTAGCCTCTAAGACACGATCTACTGATATTTGAAACCGAAATGGGACACTTTGTTATCCGCGAATGCTAGAGCTATCGACTTCAAAGAAAGATTAAAGTGTGCGTAGCTCTCCTCATAGGTCATCGGCAGATGCAGAACAAGACCATTACATTCCAATGTCGCAGAGAGCAAAAGATCATTGCATGTGGCCACTGTATACCATCGTACGTTGCACACACACACACACACACACTGTTAACAGATAGTCTCACTGTTAATGTTAATAGCAATGCGTTGTATTTCATGTGGTCATTCTGTTTTGCTTTTGGTTTCCACTGCGTACCAAATGACAGAGCAGAGGATGGTTACCAGTACATATCCCCAAACCTCACCTTTCCATGTGATGGAGCTGTGACCAAGTGAAAGATTGGAATAGAGAATAAGGATGATCGAGTGTACAGCCGTGTAACTGAGACTTCTCATACCAACAGTGGTGGTGCGACAATATCAGAGTTTACCACAAATATGACTCAGCAGGTGATGTGGTTGGGTTCTTTATACCAAGAGGTTGTGGAGGGCTTCGAGTGGCTTGGGCTTCAGTTCCTGACCACACCCTTCTGCAAGGAAGGGAGAGTGCTGAAGGTGACTATCCAGTAGCAACTTTCAGTGGCAGCCCTACAACCTTATAAGCTCATCTCCTTTTGTGCCAGTCATATTTGGTAAGCGAGCTAGGATATCTTGTGGCATGCCATGTATTGTTCTCGGCTCTGTGTGTGTATATATGTAGTTGTGTATTCAACGTTCATTAATTTCCTATGATGTCAGTGAGTGTTTTCAAGCTGGTGTGTAACTTGTAGAAGTTGCTAACTTTACAGCGTAACAGGGGAAATAATGACAGGAGAAAGAGATCCAGTACCCGAACTTGTGACCTACTCTCTAATGCAGAGTTTTAGCCATGCAAGCCTCTGATCTGGTTACGATTCTTCATTTCCATATCAACAACGATTTGAGATGATGAATTGTGAACAGGATTGATTGCTCACTTTGCATTAGAGGATAGGTCACTAGTCTGGGTGCTGCGTCTCGGTCTGTTCTTTTTCTCCTGTCACCACTTCCCTTTCAAGCTGTGAAGTTAGCAACTTGTACAATTCTCTATGTTGTTCAGTGCTTACCTGTATGACATGAATTGTTTTCGCATGTAGTTTCGCTTGACCCATTGACTGTGAAGTCCAATGGCTGAGAAATGGGTCGTGCTTGCTGGCACAGGCACAAGCTGTATAAATTATGCAGTAACTCCAACATTTCCAGCACCGTCTGTTTCTTCAAAGAAGGTTTCTTGGAATGGAACATACGTAGGTGGATTGTAAGCAACTGAAGTGGTTGTAATACAGCAAAAGAGTTGGGTTGGACAGAGAAGATGCAGACATATGTCTTGGACAATGAAGACTTTTTGGAGAGAAACACTTCAAAGGAGATTAGTGGGGCACAGAAACAAATGTTAAGGTACAGTACTAACTTAGCAGTCATTGTTATTTGTGAGGACAGTGTTTGGCAGGGACAATTTTAGCGATAATTGCATTGCTCGCTAATTTCACTTAAATGAGCATATACCTGTTAAAATTAGTTAGATCAGTACCTTTTGGTACCACCCATGCACAATGTGAGGCTTGCCAATTTGCTGCTGTTAACAGCTAATCGTTTTGATGTGTTGCTCCCGAGGTATCTCAGCACTGTTTCAGTGGAGCAGTATATATATCATACCAGAACTCAGCTTTTCCTATGATGGTACTGTAACCCAGTGGAAGGTAGGAATAGAGGTGGGTGGTGATAGGAAGCCTCAATCTGTGAACCTTCATATATGGCGCTCAGTTGGTGCAGGACAGTATACCAGTGTGACTAAGGTGGTGTACAACAAAACAGCAGATAAGAGAATAGCTTTTGTTCCAGCGTCAATGTCAGTGATTGCTGGAGACATGGTTGGGTATATACTATGTTCCTGAAAAACAGTCTCACACTTTACGTCGACCTTACCATGTACACTACTGGGGGAAGTCCTGCCTCTTCTCTGAGTTCCCTTGGCTTTGTTGTGGGACCATCTCCGTACATCTCAGTTGTGTTTGGTGAGTGCTTTTTGCAAGGATGCTAGGCAGTACTATTCTATCTAGACCAGACACATAAGGGACATTCACAGGGGTGTGCACAAAGTTGGATTCAAGTTCAAAGGAAAGTCAAATCATTTATCTATAAACTGTCCGTGTAACATGGCAACAGTTACTTTCTCCTATTGTGGTTAATGAATATACATATCAAGTCGGTGGTGCATCTGCCACATTCAGAGGTACATCCCAATTAATGATCCACCTGGTAGCAGCTGTGTGCAGTGAGGTTGTGTCATATTCAGGTTCATATTTGTGGTCACATAGTAGAATGTCATATATGTGAGAAGGTGTCTTGTGTGTGTTTGGTGTGTCTTGTGTCGTATATATGTATATAGTGCATGTGTGCGCGCGCGTGTGTGTGTGTGTGTTGCTAATGAGTTCACTAGATGACAGCAAATTCGGGGGCGATTCGTGCGGAAGTGGCGCATTTCCTGCTGACAGATGGAGCTGTACACAGGCAGGGCACACTTGGAGCCAGTGATGCAGCTCCCTGACAGTAGCAGGTGCCACTTTTGTCATGGGTTTTGACCCTTGGCACCATAGCTGTGCAGCAATTTTCGCTGTGGCACTTCACCTGTCAACACCCATCCTCCCACCACACCCCATGGGGTCTCTTGTGCTGACAGTCAGACTGGATGACCATCACTGCCACTAGTGTCTACGGTATGTGTCCAGTCTACTTACCAGCAGCCACTCACCCCAGGGCATACGGTCTGGGCCTAGCCAGCCCACCCCTTTGATAGTCTTTTGACTTCGTGTCCTGGCACAGTAGATGAGTGGAGTTTACCCTTTCTTATGTGTGCATGTACTTACTGTGGAAGTACGCAATGTGTATTCAGTGTATGTTATGAGCATGGCACAACTACTGGACAAGTTGCTTGTTGTGGTGAAAGTGGCCAAAGAATATAACCCTACTTCAGGTTTGGGACCTCACAGCCTTTAGGAACTTGTAATGTCAGGTTTATTCCATACCTAGTATGACATTATGTTTAGAGAATTAGCATGCCCACTGCTCTTGCTGTGAAGCTGCACTCTTCATTTTTGTTTTTTGCTACTCCTAAGTATATCTTCTACAGTGCCAGATGTCACGAGCAGTTTAATCCTATATGTCAATGACATTAGTTGCTCCACCTTCCCCAATGACTACTTTTGCTGCTATACCAATGAGAGTAGCGACAAGTGTCTCACATAGTAGTACAGCATTATCCCATCTTGCATCCTCTTTAAACCAGCTACCTGTTACTGAGATGTCATCCATCCGTGATAATAGCATTGCAGCCACATCATCGGGAAGTGGGCCCGGCACTGTGATAGGAGCAGTGGTTGCTGTAGTGATTGTCCTGGTTGGTGGATCAATCATATTTGCTGCTTTGCTAATTGCATGGAGATTGAGGAGCAGAGAAAAAAAGGGATTCACAGGTACGTAAGCACAGTGATTGAATGTAACCATTGCAATTGGGCTCCTGTGATACATATTTGCACCTTGTCCTTAGTTGACTGCTAACTGTTCCTGTTATTAGAATTCATAGTATGATTTTGACAAACAGTACAATTGTATGAAGTTGTGGAAGCCATTTTATTTAAACAAGGGCAATGACTGCCTTTGTTTTGCGCACTGTTATCTTGAATGCAGCCAGTGTCTCTAGGATACTCCGATTGCGTCCGTTGTATCTGATACACTGGACAGCAGATCAGTGTCTTGTGTTTGACTTTGCTGCCTTTGCCGTTGTTCCTGTAGCTCTGGCCACTACTTCCAGTAGTGGTCATATTCCATAAAATAACCAAAGAATGGCGAGTTGTAATTTCTTTGCAGAAGTACTACTCTCGTGCATTTTCTGTGTGTCTTGTAATTTTGGCTATTGTGCCATCAAAACTTGAAATGTACCATACTCATTTTGGCCTTCTAATCATTTTCCACCTGCACCTAAATGTTCCAGTTGGATTCTAATGGATGACAAAGAATGACATATTTCAATTCATTATCACTGCTTCTAAAGTCACCAATGCCTACCTGTGATATGGCCATTTTACTCTAGGAAGGGTTAAATAGATAATGCTTGAAATCTCACCAGGCAGATGTCCAAGTATAGTCCCTCCATTCATCACTTTGATGTGTTCGTTGCCCACTCTTGTCAAAAGATTTCTTCTGTACCAATTGCGAGTGTCCAAATATCCTAGTGGAGGTGATAGTCATGCAGTGCTGTAGCACTTACAAGTGGAGTGTAGCCATTTTGAATTTTCATCGGCAACTCTGCTGTTAAAAGCAGCCTTGAACGTTTATCTTCTACTTTAATGGTTCATCGAAATAATAACTGTCAACCTCAGTCATCTTGTTCATTATGCTTCTGATCACCACAAATGACAAAGTTTTGCTTCTCAGAATGTGACAAAAGATTACAGTATAGTGTACGTATGTGGTGCACATGTACAAATGCCTTTAACCACTGCTGAAGGAGCATGGCATATGTTGTTGCACCTATGTGTGTATGTGTAGTGCATGTATGCACTCCTACAACATCCTTCTGTCACACTTTGCATCTATGCTTTGTGTTCTCCTTGTGCAGGCGAGGTGTCCGTGGGGTACAGCAGTAGAGATGGCTATGGAACAGCAGCAGAGCTAGTTGGCATGAGTAGTGCAGAGTATGAGAGTCTGGTGAAACGCAACACTTATGCCAACACAGATGATGTGGCTCCAGCCCTGTATGAAGTGCCTGTTCAGGATACAACTCAGTATGAAGTAGTAAATAGAGCACACCACCTCTGCCGAGACGTATGATACTGGTCATGGTTGTTATGAGGTACCTATTTCAGAGAATGATCGACAGTACGAGATAGTAGTGGAGCACAGAACAGAGAATGCCAATGCTGTGTATGAAGAAGTAGGTTTAGGGTCAAGCAGTGCTGCCAGTAGCTTGTTCTACCAGTACGTGCCATCCAAGGTGAGCACCCTCTTACAGATGCATAATGCAATGTCTCTTATATGAGGATACTTTAAAGGCTGGGTAACAATATAATAACTACTTAGGCAAACTGTAGCTTGTATCTACGTATTTTTAACTACAACTGTCTACAGTGGAATCCCATTAATTTGAAACCTCCAAAAGGCACGACAAAAGTTCCAATTATTGAGAGTTCCAGTTAGTGAAAGTACTGAAGTTCAATAGCTATAAAATAGACTGCGTATGTTAACGCAACCAAAACATCCTGACAATGACAGTTACTGTCATTGTACAATGTACTGGCAAAAACATATTCAATGACATTAAATTTTTTGCCAAGACAGTGACCGACGTGCGTCCTATGCTTTCACATCAAAATATACTCGGTGGACTACCTTTTGTGGTACAGTGAATGTCGCATGAAAAATTCTAGCGCAAAAGAGCTCTACTTGCCACCATATGTAGGTTTGAAGGAATGCAATAATCTCTGGACTTTGTATCTTTGGTAGAACTTAACTACTGAAAGAGCAACTTTTAATCCCGTGGCCAAATTTTTTGATAGCAGTCCAGCTAGACGAAGACATGGCTGGACAACCCTAGTCTTGCGAACCAGCCCCACAAAGGGGCTGGCTTGCGACTTGAACACCTCCCCATAGGGAGGCTCCTGCAAAGACATTCAGCCAGGCCATATAGCATACGTATAACATATCTCCAAAGACCTAGAACTGTGTTCAATTTTGTGCAATGTTTGAGTTTATGCATAGTCGAATTACCGTGATTCCGCTGTAATTATACACCAGAAGCAGTTTGCTATATACTTATGACTGACTTTCCCACTCTCTCTTGTAAGTGTCATTAGTCACTGATGAAGGCAGTCATATCAATATCATATCATATCAATCATAGTGCTGCCAAAGTATCTGATCCAATTAAATAACTGACTTCAGAAAGTACTACTCTATGAGGACAGTATGGTGCACTCTGTCATTGGCTTTGGGATTCATTTGTGCTTGTACCAAGTATTTCTTGCCTTTTGCACTCTGCAGAGATCTCGACAACAAGGTGTGAGGCCAGGGGATAATCTGGAAAATTCTGCAATACGTACATGGTGAGCTAGAGAGTATGGTTAGTCAATGACCATCTATGTTGCATGTTTTATGAGACTAACATTCTACAGTCTCGTTCTCCACATCCCACAGTATGAATCCAGCTACACTGAGTCTGCTAATGAAGAGGTCCCTCTTACAGACCCTGCTGAGGATGTGGAAGACATCTATGACCAGTTGGCACATGAGAAGCTCATTGAAATACCATGTGTAGGCTTGAAGTAAGTATAAGTGGCATCGTACGTCAACACATCAGGCCATTACATTGCAGATACATTCCTCTTTAATAATGGTTTACCTTCCTTGTACGTTAAGAGCTGAAACTGCCCTTGGTTCGGGTGAATTTAGTGAGGTGTTTAAAGGAACCTGGGAGACCCCTTATGGCCAACAAGAGGTTGCTATCAAGATGCTGAAGGAAGGCGCTACTGACAAAAGTAAGACCACATTTCTCCAAGAAGAAGCCATCATGGCTCAGTTCAGGCATCCCCACATTGTGAGGTTGCTGGGAGCAGTCACTGTGGATGAGCCGGTGAGTGACAACTCAGCTTGATTAGTTGCAGAATGCAATTAATGTCTGTACCATGGTCATGTGTCATGTGTGGAGTGCATGAATGGTAACTAGCATATTGATTTTGATCATAGGACGTAGCAGATTCAATCAATAGCAACTGATCTAATATGTATATGCATATGGTATTTTTCTATAGTATTTTTCTATAGTATTTCCCTGTAACATTTCATGTCTGTTGCAGGTGATGATTGTGCTTGAGTTCCTTCACAAGGGTGACCTTAGACACTTCCTCCTCAGCCTGACAGCAGAGTATGTCAACTGTCTGCTACACATGTGCATCACTAACCAATAAATATGTGAATTTTAATCGCCTAGTTATGGTATTTGTTCTGCTATTGAGATTTTCAGCTATTCACCCCACATGTATCCACATGTTCATCAGTTCACTAAGGTCAAAGGAGCTTAACACAAGTAGCCACTCCCTATAATGCAGCTACCTTGTGGGCATGTCGTCATGTAACATCTTTTAATTAAAACTAACCAACAGAACAGTTGAAGGAAATAGCTATTGATAAGTCATTGACATGTGCTGAATGCCATTATGAATAGCATCCACCGTGAAGTACATAGTAGGGGAATGTGTAATGTATGTATTTGTGAGCTGGTGGCACTTGCAATTGCTGCTGGACGTCACAGCTTGGGGAGAAAAGTAACAGGAGAAACAGGTGACCAAGCCCTCCCTTAGGACCTATGCTCCAACATGGAGTGTCAACCACATGAGCCATCAATCCGGGACGTTACCTTCAATCTATCGTTTCTCTTATGTACCAGTCACGGGTGTGCCGCTGTCTGCGACCACCTATGGCCCATGTCTCAAGGCTGCATTATGATGATAGTTCACCGCTTATCCAATAGATTCTGTGGGATTTAGTGCATGTTCATAGCATTCTAAGTTCCATGGACACTTGTAGGCATTTTTATATACTGTAATTATGAATCCCAAGCTTGACTAGCCCATTCAACTCCACTACTCACTCCTCTTGATAATGTCTGTTTCTCTAACAAGTGTTCGGTTATTGCAAAGGTAATGCATGTTGTAATTTAGCAGGCGAAGGCTCATTCGTGAAAAATGTACATATTGTACTCTTTGTCTGTTTTGCACATACAGCATACAGCATTATCCTATCTATACAAGGATGTACGTATGTAATTTTGAGATTAGTAGCTCACTTCCTTTTATTATGCATGGTTGCATTACTGTTTAACTTGTCCTTTATACAGGCCATTTTCTACAAGAAGTACTTCACAAGCAGTGATGTGTTGATGTATGCTGATGTACGAGATATGGTCACTTGATTTGGTCACTTGGGAAGGAACCTTTTTCTCAGCTTTCACCAACAGAGGTAACAAGACTCCTTTTTTATCTTTACATTGGATAATCACATGCCCATGTGCATGTAGATACGTTGGTATAGGTTCATTGTGTTACTTCACCACAGTATGGTGTTTTCAATGTTTGTCTGGGCACTGCACAGCTGATGTAATTGGGCTGCACAGAGCTCATGAAGATATTGAATGCAGCTGTCTTGCTAGTGTACTGTGTGTAGATCCTATCACACAACCTGTACACAGACCTGCAGCAGTACTACCAGTGAAGTTAAAGGGCATGTGAATATTAAGTTTTTCTAACATTGCTTCATGCAGAATCTGAGAGTGTGATTTGCATTGAAATTTATTATGATACAAGTGAACTTAATGGTGTGTACATGAAGTACTCATGACTGCTGGACAGTTCCCTGACCTGCAGCTGTCCTAATATATAATTATACCTAGAACTGCTTGCTTCATATTGTATACATATAAGAGAGAAAGTGCCTATTGTCAACTATCTGTCTAGATTTATATCTCTATGCATAGGTTACATAGTTTTGAAGTCATGTGAACTCCTGTCATATAAAGGACACTGTTATAGTATACATATATGTTAAAATATTTTACACTAGCTATAGCTGCAAAACGGAGCAATATATTTTATAGAGCTATGGTATGGTGATGTGCGAGATATGGTCACTTGGAAAGAAGCTGTTGCCTCAGCTTTCCCCACCACAGGTACATGGCATCATCATTGATCATTGGATTTCTATTTGTGTGTGTTCTTTGCTGGAAGTGCATATGAAGTTTGTCATAAGTCATTATATATTATATAACTTTTATATTGCTATTATATTTCTGCATTAGGAGATCTTGTTCCTGCCTTTTTACTGTTTCTGTTTTACTGTTTCCCTTTGGATGCTATCTGTATCTACTTCTTGAAAGCTGTGTGTCAAATATACATAAAGTCCTTCGAAGTTGACGGAAGTGCTATTGTGCACTACTACCACATTTGTAGCATTAATTATGTAGAACCGTTTTGAATATATATATAGCTGTTTCTTGTACAACTTGTACAAATTTTGTCCTGATTATTAAATACAATGAACCAAGAATTATAAATATTCATCTTTACATAAATATATATTTTAGAATTTGTCCTTGTTTCATGGTACATTGTGCACGTTTGTACACAAACCAGCACCAAATCAGCCACAGTTTATATAACTACTACAGCAGATAGTGTTTGGAATGAAAGGTTCACATTTCTATATAAATATGAGCTAATGCTTGTTTGTGCACTGCATGTAGGCATGTGAATGAACTAGCTGTGGACAAGTGTTAAGTTCATACCAGCTGAAGTGTCAGGTCTGCTAATGAAATACATGTACAGAGCACTTGCCTTTGCCGAGCCCCTTCCTATGCCAACCCAATGTGGATCATTATATATGTATAACTATAAGTAACATGGAAAATGATGTGAATAACTGAGTATGATTGCTTAGCTAATTCTATTGGTATGAAATAGAATAGGCATTCCGCCTTCCTTTTTCTCTTATACACCTTGTAGCTTTTTCAGAGGTTCCAAGTACAACTGGATACATTCAGCCTCCCCCTCCTGAGTGCCCTAAGACCATTAGCAAAGTGATGGTAAAGTGGTGGTGAGTGAGAGAGACTACTTTACGTAAACAAGATAATGGCTCATGGTATAATGTGCCCTACCTGTTGTTCCTGTCATCTGCTGTGGCCAGCAGATGACATGGAACACTTTCCAGTGACATGAATGCATACATTTGGAAGTCGGTCACCATTTCACAAATAACCGCTGACTTTAACTCTCTAGTCGTATTATTGGACTCTTATATCTGCATTGTAGATAGTAAGACCTACATAATGGAGGGATGTAAGCAGTGCCTTAATAGCTTCCTCGTCTCTACATTCCTCGTCCATGTGCCTGGTCAAATCTGGCCTCTTATCTCTACGTGCTCAAACTGTTCATAAATCATAACAAACGCATGATGCACTACAGGTGAACCTATATGTAATGTGAATTACATTACTGCAATAGTTTGTTACCATGGTAGCCAAACAAGTTAAAATTTATTCTATGCACATTCTCCAGGAACCTTGACCACCACTCCCACCCCTCCTTCTCTGAGCTCTGCTCCTCACTGACGGATAACTCTCACAGAGTATATTCAGAATTGCATTAGCCAGCAGTTTTGCACCATCCTCCTTAGCTGTTGGTGTGAAAAGCTAGATTGTTGAGACAGTATGGACATGCACAGTATGTTTACTGTTTTGCTATATTTCTGTACCGTCACAGGAACCTTGACCATCACTGCCGCCCCTCCTTCTCTGAGCTCTGCTCCTCCCTGAAGGACCACTCTGACAGAGGAGGCCCCTCTCTGCTGGATGTCCCACTGGAGGCAGTCAGGGAGCTTCCCAGAGCAACTCAGCTGGGGGCTCCTCTCAGCTGGGCACAGGACATAGATAGATATTCTATTGAGTACCCACAATGTATACACTCAACTCACTTCCTCAATCTGCTCACCCTTCACTGAAACCATTACACACCCCTCTCCTTTTTTCACTGCCATTGCCTTAATCTTCCCCCAGTTCATTTTTATCTCCCACTTTGTCATCATTGCATTGAGGATCATTAGATTCCTCTCCACGCCTCATCTGTATCAGCCACTGGCATTAGGTCATCTTCTTGCAACCACTCTTAGTAGTATATAGCTAGCTATACAATCTACAAGTACAGATATACCCAAATTGTACAAGAAAATGCAACTGCAAATGACCCATGTTAAATCAGTTATGACGACATGTGCGATGGACGTCCGTCAACGATGCAGGCCGTATGCACATGCTGCTCTGGCTGGCTACACCGTGGGGACGGGCTATAGACTCCAAACTATATTTGCAAGTTCGTATTTGGCTGTCCCTGCCCACTCGTATACGCAACGTATAGGCATAGATATGGTACCGTATAGAACGTAAGAGTGCATAACAAAACGTGTTTCTTCAAGATGACAGTGTGTTGGTGGCTGGCTACCAGTTTATTCCTTTTAACGTGGAACCTGGAGACGACTCTGGTAGACGGAGGTAAGCTATGATTATAATGTCCGGTACGTACGATGATCAGGTCAATGTCTATTGTGTGTTACGTTCGAAGGAGTTACGTAACTAGGCCTACACGTAGCTTGATACCATGCTGTTACTGATCGCGACAGTGAATGATTTTATCTTTAACTACACTAAAAATATACAGTAAGTACAGATGTGGAACACACACGCTCAGTAGTTAGCTAATAGTAACTGTTAGGCATTACATTTGTAACAAGTACAGCATCTAGCTAATTGGGTACAGATTTGCCTGACCAACGGACTGTAGGGGAAACGTTTGTTATTATTCAACAGCAGATACAAAAAGTTTAAGCCTCAGACACAGGGATAGATTGACAAATGTGGAAACATGTGTCATGGAAAAGCATGGCAAGGCATATTATATGATGGGGTGTGTGAGGGTGTGTGGGGTGTGTGTTACGTCATCAAGATGGCGGCGGGGGCCACACGGTCGCTTGAGAACAGCAATTTCGGGGCGATTCCGCGCGGAAGTGGCGCGTTTGCAGCTGATGGGTTGAGCTTTACGCATACAAGGCACACTTGGAGCCAGCGATGCAGCTCCCCGTCGGCAGCCGGCGCCGCTTTTGTTGCGGTTGCGTATCCATTTCCATCGAAGCCCAGCAACTTTTACGCTCAGTTGGACTCCACCTACAAACCGTAACCTTTCACCACGCCCCCTGGGGTCTCTTTAGCTGGCTGTTAGACCGTACCACCATCACGGCCACCAGTTGCTACGGCGTACCGTGCGGTCTACCTGGCGTGCCCTGACGGCCATTTTCACGGCCAAGGTGCCCAGCAGCCACTCACCCCAGGGCTGTCTGGCGTGGGCCTGGCCAGCCCACCCATTTGACAGTCTGTCGGCCTCAGAAACACCCTACGCCCTTCAGGGCAAGGAGACCAGAAGAAAAGTGTGTGTGTGTGTGTGTGTGTGTGTGTGTGTGTGTGTGTGTGTGTGTGTGTGTGTGTGTGTGTGTGTGTGTGTGTGTGTGTGTGTGTGTGTGTGTGTGTGTGTGTGTGTGTGTGTGTGTGTGTGTGTGTGTGTGTGTGTGTGTGTGTGTTGTGTGTGTGTGTGTGTGTGTGTGTGTGTGTGTGTGTGTGTACGCATGTACAAGAGATTAACCAAAATGTATGCATAGTAAGGACAAAATAAAATAAGCAGTTGGTATACAGCATATATATACAGGACAAATGTGGTACAGACATGTGATATATAGATAACCTAGCTAGGTCCATGTAGGGTTTCTGTGGGCTCGAATTCTTCAAGGGATTTGGGTCTTCACGGTAGAAGCTTCATCTCTCAGCTTCTTAGCGGTCGCTTTTCCTGTTTGTAGCAGACAGAGACCAATGATTAACCAACCCTCAGCGGCGCGTAGTGCAACGAGGGTTACGGTAATTGGTCTTTGTGTGTGTGTGTGTGTGTGTGTGTGTGTGTATGTGTGTGTGTGTTTGTGTGTGTGTGTGTGTGTGTGTGTGTGTGTGTGTGTCTGTGTGTGTCTGTGTGTCTGTGTGTCTGTGTGTGTGTGTGTGTGCGTGTGTGTGTGTGTGTGTGTATGTATGTGTGTGTGTGTGTGTGTGCCCGAGTCTAATCTGGCACGGCTACAAGGCGACTTATGAGCGATACCAGTGGATTCAGAAGGACAAAGTAGGAAGTTATAAAAAGGCGATTGTCTCGAAATGACTGCGTTCAGGAGATATGGCGTGGAAAAAGCGAAAAAGCCAATATGCGGCTTACTCTTTCCGAGAACGACTAAATCGAGCTCAATGGAGGGATGTAATCAAGAGGTGCCGAGTCCAGCATTCTATTCTAGTGGTGCGAGCCTTCGCTGTGGCGTCTGGTGGTAGCGCGGGGCAGTGTGGGTATATACGAACTTATAATTGTCAAGCTCCACCATAGATACTCAACACTACGTAATCGGAATGGAATCGTTTATTATTGCGTACTTTGCGATATTGTAACTATGCCTGCCTCATGTATAAAATATCTACATGACGTCACTTCCTGTGTGACTATATAAATAACATTGGAAGAGGACAAGTATTTCGAGTTAAAAAAAGTCGTGGGGCGCCAATGAGGCGCCCCATACTCAAACTACTTGCTAGTAATAGTGCCCACATATATATATTAGCTCATCACACATTTATATTAAGCATATAATTGTATCTCAAAAAAATATATGTATTGTATACGAACATGAAGCATACAAAACTTAAATGTGAAAACAATATAGGGGTGCCTTTGGCGCCCCAACAAGAAAACTGAAGCGAAGCTACAGGACATCTTTCTTATACATATAGGCTTCAAGAGTGGTAAAGCCATTACTGAAATCTGCTTCGCAGAAAACCACCCTAAAACAGACTGTGGCAGAGCTAGTATACAACGACTCTGTGCCATGGCGCAAAGAACTCACTGTCAATGGAATTGTGCTGGGTATGTGCTGACCACAACAAAGGGATTTGTTGTCTTGACTGTGCAGTAACTTGATCTACTAATAACCACAGCAAGGTCATTAGTAGATCAAGTTACACAGCATAACACAGGCCCGAGGGTTCTGCACTTTAGTGCTTCATTCTACCCAGGAACTTTGCAGGTTTGCAGGTCACGTCGGTAATCAACTTGTCTCCTACATTGAAACACTGGTCAGGAATATTGGCTTTCCCTGAGAAGCAGCAGGATAGGCACTTGGCAGGCTTCAATACAAGGTCCAGGGTTGTGCATGATTGTTGGATGGAGTTGAGGATGAATTGATGATCTGATTTGTTGGATGATAAGACTGGTATATCATCAGCAAAGGTTTTTGCACAGTGGGGCTTGGCAGAGAGTGCCTTGGGTTTCTTCACTTTTTCCCAGACTCGTGGAAGTGCAGCATGTGGTGGGGGCTTCTTGGGAGGGAGATAGCGTGGTGCATTGGCTCTTGTCAGTTCCCATTTCTGCAGGCAGAGGTCAATGGTATCTGTACAATGGTTGGGGTAGATGACAATGGAGAGACCATCTGCAGAGTGGCTGGATATTTGGCATTTGTACCATCCTACAGGTTCTGGTGAAGGTTCCACGTCCCATAGCAGATAGATAGTTAAATCAATGGGAGGCAGTGTTTCTGAGTCTGGTATGGGAATATGTGGTACATATTTTCTAAAAGGTTGCTGGTTAGCCAGTTTGACCAGAGGGTCAAAGCAGTGGAGAAAATAATAAGTGAGATGGTTTCGCCCTGAAGGACTCAAAGTTGAATGGCAAAGGCATCAGTGTCCCAGTCAGGGGTGAATACAAACACTTGGAGCTTAGAGTACATATCACCCAGGTACTGTTCAACCGTAGGTGGCAGTTGAATGTGGGTCAACATGTTGTGGATGAGTTGGTGGCTAAGTGAACCAAAGACATTGGTGAAATCAAGAAAGGTAATGTATAAGGAAAACTTCATGCTCCTGGCATTCTCATTAATGGAGGCCATATGCTCCACAGCCCTCTTCATGCCTGTGTGGTGAAGCCTAGGCCTTTTTGGGGGAGTTCTGTCTTGGGTAGGATTCAGGGTGGGAAGCAAGGATATTATGGTAGATCTTCCCTTTGGTGGATGTCAGTACAATGGGTTGGAAATTGCCTGGGTCTGAGGTTGGGCCATCTTTATGAATGAGGGTGATCTTGCCTGTGCACCAAGTTGGGGGTGCATAAGTATGGCTGTATAATAGAACCATAGAGTACAGTAGGGCTAGGAATAGATGGGTGTATGGTAGATGCTGGACGTGGAGGTAAGATATACCATTTACACCAGGTTTGGAGTTAGAGGAGCATCTCTTCAAGGTTGCTTTTGCATGTCTTGGAAGGATTGGGGAGGGAGTCAAATGGCACATCTACATGGACCTCCATGATGTCAACTACACACTGTGACAGTTTTGTGTATGTGCAGTTGTCACGTGAAAGGTCTTTGGCAAAATTGGCATGACGTTAACTGGCACTGAAGTTTGGTTGGTTCTGTTGTTGTCCCTGGCAGATGGCCTTGGCATAGTCAAATCGGTTAGCTTGGAATTTCTTCTCCTATTGATATATACAAGCTCCTCCTCTCGGGTACTTTAGCTTGATGTCTGAGAACTTTGTTATGGGCTCAAACTGTAAAAATGTGGATGGGTTGCAGTGAAAGTGGTTTCTAGTGGAATTCTGGCCTGTGATATCTTTGTTATTACTCTTCATTCTTTCTAGATCTCCTCCTATTTCCATATGTCCTGGCAAGCTTCTGTTTCAGTACGCCATGTTTGGTGAGGTGTGAGACGAGTGCTGATACGAAAATTCTTCGGCTTCAATGACAGGTGACAGAGGTCACGATAGATTGGTGCAATATTTTCCCTAAGATCGTCATTTACCTTTTCCCAGCAGATTTGCGGTTGTGAATACTTACTTTCATTGGTGCACTGATTAGAAGAAGTTGACATGTACTTCATGGTGTTAATTGTGGAGATTTATGACGGCAGCTGCTAATCACATAAGGGGTCTCTGTTTGCCATTTTGAGTCAAGAATCAAAAGTGGGACAGATTAAGAAATGGGACACCTGGTTCTTTGCCAATATTTGGCCAATCAACTTCAAACAATGACCAAATTGTAGCTCACATGAAGCCTGGTTTGTATGCTTACGGCAAGACAATTGCGTTAGAACTGTAGACAGTTGCACCAGAAATGGTACACTTGCGTCTGTTGTCTTCACTTATAGACGGACAAGCTTGTAACTTGAATGGTGGTTCTACACGTCCTCTAAGACATGACCTACTTATATTTGAAACCGAAAGTCAACAAATATGATGAACTATAACAACATGCACAAAGAATCAGAAATGGGACACCCCTGGAATCAGAAATGGAACACTTTTACTCTGCAAGTTATCAACTTCAAACAAAGATAGAAGCGTACGTACACGGCACCAGAAATGGACCACCTCCCAACAGCCCACCTACTTGAAGCTGGTTCTCTGTGAATACTGAAGCTCTTGGCTTCAAACATGGACTGATGTGTACGTAGCTCCCTTCGCAGCTGAAACTTGTACTTGCAATGACACAGTTTTGTTCTTACTTTGAAGATAGAGCAAGCGGTTTATCTGGATACCACAGAAGGTAAAATGCGACAGTCGAACAAGAAATAGAACACTCCCAGACATCATTGGTTTTCAATGGACAACTTGCAGAAATGGAAGCACTACATGTTCTCTAAGCTATACCCTACTGGGACCATTTTGCAAAGTATGTCCTACTTTCAGTGGAATCCGCCAGCATACACACCTTAAGAGAATGGCACCGTTGCTTGCAGCTGTTTCTGTGCAATACTGAAGCTATGTAGTTAAAACAAGGACTCTCTTTGCATGCATTAGATCATTGCATGTCCCACTGTATGCATACGTACATACATGGCACACACACACACATGCAGTTAACAGATAGTCTCACTGTTAATGTTAACAGTAATGCCTCATATTTCATGTGGTCATTTTTTTAGGAGCCTTTTATGATTTCCAGTGCGTACCAGATGACAGAGCAGAGGGTGGTTACCAGTACATATCCCTAAACCTCACCTTTCCCTGTGATGGAGCGGTGACCAAATGGAAGATTGGAACAGAGAATCAAACAGCGGAGCAAGTATACCTGCAGATATGGTGACCTACTGGAACAGGCTACATACGTGTAGCTGAGACTGTTTATAGCCACAGTGGTGTTGCGACAATATCAGAGGTTTGCACAAACATGACTGTATCAGCAGGGGATGTGATTGGGTTCTTTATACCTAGACTTGGTGGTCAGGGGCTTAGAGTGGCTTGGGTTCCAGTTCCTGACCACACCCTCCTGCGAGGAATGATGAGAAGTACTGAAGGTGAATCTCCAGTAGCAACTTTCAGTGGCAGCCATACAACCTTAAGCTCATCTCCTCTTGTGTCAGTCATATTTGGTAAGTGTACCAGATATCTTGTGGTATGCCATGTATTGTCCTCAATTCTGTATATATATATATATATCTGTAGTTGTGTATTCACTGTTAATGAATTCCCTATTTTGTCAGTGAGTGTGAAAGGTAATATTACGCAATCACGAAAATGGCGGGATTCCAGCTGTGTTAGGTGAAAAGCGTCTTGAGTGACAGCCTGCCAGCATTCATGGAGCCGCAAAAGAATAAGCAAGATCCTAAGTTAGTAAATAGTAATGATTGTTACCGATTTGGAACGTGGAATGTGAGGACACTGACAGGGAAGGAGCTTGAGCTGATTGGAGAAATGAAGAGGTACAGGTTAGATGTGCTAGGAGTAAGTGAGGGGAAGATGAGAGGAAATGGAATGAAATCAGTGGAAGGTGTCACCTGTGTATACTCTGGGGTGCAGGAGGGAAGAGCTAAGGCTGGTGTAGCTATCTATGTGACGGAAGAATTGGGAGTGTACATTAAGGAGTGGAAATGTATTAGTGAGAGAATGGTGTTAGTGAAGCTGAGGATAAGAGAGGAATGGTTGTGTTTTGTCCAAGTGTATGCCCCTACGGAGGATAGTTCGGTTGAGGAAACGGAAGAGTTTTTTCAGTACGCTACAGGAGACAGTGTCGGGGCTACAATGTAGAGATAGGGTGATTATTCTGGGAGACTTCAATGCTAGAGTGGGGAATAGAAGAGGAAAATGGCGAGAGGTGAATGGAGGGTGTGGAGAAGAGACATGCAATGATAATGGAAGGAGGTTACTAGAGTTCTGTGCCTCGAATGGTATGATTATATCAAATACATGGTACCAGCATAAAGAAATCCACCAGTTTACATGGGAGTGCCGTGGCAGAGGGCTCAAATCAATTATTGATTACTTCCTGGTAAAAAAAGGAGAGAGAAGTACGGTTAGGGACACAAAGGTTGTGAGAGAAGCAGAAATTAGTAGTGACCACTACTTAGTTCTATTGGTGATGAAACGATTTAGGAGGGAGGCAAGACAGAAAGACCCAGTAGTGCAGAACACCTCGAAGTGGAATGTAAAGAAGTTACGGGAGATGAAATGTAGAAAGGAGTTTGAGAGAAAGATCACACAGAAATTTTTGGCAAGTATGCACTCTCAGGGGAGCTCAGTGGAATTGGCATGGGAAGAACTAAAAGGGGCTGTGGTAGAAGTGGCTACTGAAATGTGTAGAGTGAGTAGAAGGAAGAGAGGTATCAAAAGAACAAAGTGGTGGAATGAAGAAGTACAAAAAGCGGTAGTTGCAAAGAAAGTGGCGTACAGAAAGATGCTGGAAGTAGAAACGGATGAATCTAGGCAGAGATATGTAGAAGCGAAGAGAGAGGCCAAGAGAGTAGTGAGGAGAGCTAAGAATGAAGAGTGGAATGACCTTGGAAGAGAGCTGGAAGCAGACGCTCAGGGGGGGCAGAAGAGATTTTGATCTAGATTGAGAAGCCTGGGAGATAGGGGGAGAGGTGAAGTATGCAGTAGGGTGAAGGATGAGGATGGATTGATAGTAGGTGAGGGGGAGCTGGTAGTGGATAGATGGAAGAGATACTTTACTGGCTTGTATGAGGGGGAAGGAGAGGAGGTGGAGAGCAGTCGGGTGAGAGAAGGTTCAGGAGAAGAGATTGAGAAGATTGAGATGGAGGAAATGGTAAGAGAGCTGAGAAAGATGAAGAATGGGAAAAGCCCAGGAGTGTGTGGGATCCAAGTGGAGCTGTTGAAGGCAGGAGGATTGAGTCTAATGAAGTGGATGCAGATGGTGTTCAATCTGGTGATGAAGTGTGGTAAGGCCCCAAGGGATAGGTAGAGAGGAATAAGTCTGTTAAGCGTGGCCGGGAAATGGTTTGGTAAGGTTTTGAACACTAGGTTGAGAGAGAGTACAGAGGGAAGAGTTATGGAGGAGCAAGGTGGGTTTAGAGCGAAGAGAAGCTGTGTAGATCAAGTGTTCACCTTGAGACAAGTAATGGAGAAGGTAATTGAAAAGAGAAGAGAGATATTTGTAGCATTTATTGATTTGGAGAAAGCGTATGATAGAGTGAATAGGATGAAGATGTGGGAGGCATTGAGACAGGCACAGGTGGGAGAGGGACTTGTGAGGGCGGTAAAATCCCTGTTCATTGAGTGTGAGGCGAGAGTGAAGGTGGGGGAGAAGCATTCGGAGTGGTTTAAAGTGGACCAGGGGGTGAGGCAGGGATGTACTCTCTCACCGTGGCTGTTTAATGTGTTTCTGGACAATATTGTGAAGGAGGCAAGAAAGGGTTTCAAGGAAGGTGTGAGACTGGGGAATGAAACTGTCGATGTTCTACTTTTTGCTGACGACATGGTGTTGGTGGCAGACAGTGAAGAGTCCCTGCAAGTGAATTTGAAGAAATTGGATGAGACGTTGACAAAGTGGGAAATGAAAATGAATTGGGAGAAGACAGAAGTAATGAAGGTGGGGAGAGAGAGAGGGCATTGCTGTGTGGAGGTCGGGGACAGGAAGTTGGAATCAGTGGAGGTAGCGAAGTATTTGGGGATCATGATAAGTGGGGATGGAAGGATAGAGGAGGAGATCAGGAGTAGGATTGGGAAGGCAGCTAAGGTAATAGGGGTGTTGAATGAACCGGTATGGAAGCAAAAGGAATTGAGTAGGAAGACGAAAATGAAAGTGTACAATGCCATCGTAGTACCCACGCTAGTGTATGGAAGTGAAACGTGGGTACTAAACAAACATCCAGAGTCAGCGATACAGGCGACAGAAATGAGAGTGTTGAGGCGAATAGCAGGGAAGAGAAGGGTGGACAGGGCGAGAAATATGGACATTAGAGAGGAGCTGAGGCAGGAGGGGGTGTTGGAGAAAGTGAGAAGGAGGCAAGTGAGTTGGAGAGAAGCCCTGGCAGAGATGGGTCCAGAGAGGCTAGTAAGGAGAGTGTATGAAGCTGAGATGGAAGGAAGAAGAGGAAGAGGGAGGCCCAGAAAGAAATGGATTGATAATTTTAAGCAATGACACATTAATACTACATAGCTATCTACATATAACGTATACCTGTCATAGTTAGTGTAAGGTCAACCTCCTGCATAAGAGATACTGTCCATTGGTTGATTGATTGATTGATTGATTGATTGAGTGTTTGCAAGCTGGTGTGTATCTTGTAGAAGTTGCTCACTTCACAGCATGACAGGGAAAGTGGTGACAGGAGAAAAAGGCGAATGGAGATGAAGAATCGGTATCGAGATCGACGGCTCACTTGGCTGAAACTTTGCATTAGAGTGTAGGTCACGAGTTTGGGTGCTGGGTCGCTCGGTCTGTTCTTTTTCTCCTGCTGCCACCTTCCCTTTCAAGCTATGAAGTTAGCTATGAAGTTAGCAACTTGTACAATTCTCTATGTTGTTCAGTGCTTACCTTAAGGCTACTAATAATAAGTGGTACTATACTGCTGTCAGTTTGAATAAGCTAGTATTTGGCGGGTACTAATTCAGGCATTATAATACGTAGTTACTGTGTTAATTATATTTGAAGGACTATAGAACACAACAGATTGTGTTAAGCAGCAGTAATATATAAAATGACAGTGACTGTACTAGCTAACATGTTTCTATAGAAGCAGAGAAAGGGTATAGGTGGCAGGTAAGTAGAGTTCTATCTAATAATGCTAGAATTTTAGCTTTAGTCAAGCCTGTAATAACACTTTGCTGACACTTTTCAGACATGAAAAATTGTACAATGCTTATGAGACTCTAAACTTGAAGGATTTCATTTGAAGGTTAGGGTTAGGGTTAGGTCATGGATCTGAGGAGCACGGGTTCATGGGACAGCGCATGGATTCTGTGGAAGAGGAGAACCATGGAAGCAATCCAGATCCGTACTGAACCCCACAACATGAACCTCAATTGTGGACTTCACCTCTCACCTGCATGGTACCCCATCATTAACGGTAGCACCAGACCACCACCCCCACCCGCCTAATTTCCATGCATGCCCCTCAATTTACTTCATTAGAATATCCATTTCATCATTTTTATCATTTTATTTTATTTTATTTTGATTTTCATTACTTTTAACCACCCATCAACACCTGTCATGACATCACCCAACGCTGTACTTATAAGGTGCGTCACTCTGTACTACTTCAGTGTAACAGCTGAAGAAGGCCCTCGAGGTCGAAACGTGAATTGCTCACGAATTCACCCACTTCAAGATCTACAATTATTGTTGAAACTTTATTAAGTCACTAGTTATTAGTAACCCAAAGATTCACTTAATTCCTTTCTAAAGTAGATGAATGCCCTGCATTTTGCCAGGCGTGTGATTAACACATATCCATGCAATGTATTATGATACGTTGTATGCATTTATGTGTAGTAGTAATGTATTGTGCATTCAGGCAATTTTGATAAACTTATACAGCTATTTGTATGTATGTTGTGTGTACTCATATTGGAGAGAAGCGTCTATGTGGCATCCTTGTAACCGGCTACTGTATCTTTGCTCCTCTTGTCGTAGACCATTTAAGGGCCCTTTCACAAGGCCACACAAAACCGGTTAAGTGTGTTTAATGACATCAGCTGGGTTTACCGTACTATGAAAGTAGCCAATGAAATTCAATGTGTACATACTGTACGTATAACTAATAAATGGTACTATTTCATTTTTCATTATATTATACAGAACCAAGTCCTTCCAGTGCTACGACTATACCTGTCTCAAATGGAAATGGTAGGTAATACTGGTCTGGGGTGTTGTTTCTAGAAATGCAAATGACATGGAAAAGCACTATCATAGAATGATTCTTCTAATGTGTGCAGTGGTGGTAGACACTAGTGAAATAGTAGGTGCACTGTATGTAGTAGTGCATGAGAAGCAGATGGCGTATGCCAGCTAACTGGTATTTTGTATATCCTTGAAGTGAATCACAACTTCTCTTGCTGCAGGTTGTCTAAGTGCGTTTGCAGACTTCAATTTGGTCTGTGGTGAGAGAGTAGCTGACAGCACTCAGTACATCTTACCAGAACTCAACTTCTTCTGTGATGGTACTGTGACCCAGTGGAAGGTGGGACTGGAGGGTGGAGGCAGTGGCCAATCTGTGAACCTTCAGATATGGCGCTCAGTTGGTGCGGGAGAGTACACCAGTGTGACCGAGGTGGTGTACACCAAAACAATAGCAGATGAGAGAATAGCTTCTGTTCCAGTGTCCATGTCAGTGATGGCAGGAGACATGGTTGGGTTCTATGTGCCTGGTGGACAGTTGCAACCTCACACTTTACCTGATGTTGGCCTGACCATGTACACTACTGGGGGAAGTCCTGCCTCTTCTCTGAGTTCCCTTAGCTCTGTTGTGGGACCATCTCCGTACATCTCAGTTGTGTTTGGTGAGTGATTTTGCATGAATGCCATGTCAGTACTATTCAATGTCAGTACTATTCTATGTAGGCAAATGATACAAGTAGTATACCATAGATACAAGAGGCTTTCACAAGGTTGAATTCAAGTTCAAAGGAAAATCAAACCGTTTATCTAGAAAATGTCTGTGTAATATGGCAATAGTTACATTCTCCTATTGTGACAAATTAATATACATATCAAGTCTGTGGTGCATCTGCCACATTCAGAGGTACATCCCAATTAATGATCCACCTGGTAGTAGCTGTGTGCAGTGAGGTTGTGCCAGATTCAGGCTCATTTGTGGTCGCATAGTGTCTGTGAGAAGATGTCTATGTGTCTTGTGTGTGTTTGGGTGTACGAGTGTCGTATATAGTGTGTCTGTGTATGTTAAGTTCACTGGAAGACAGCAAATTTGAGGGCGATTTGTGTGGAAGTGAAGCATTTCCTGCTGACAGATGGAGCTTTACAGACACAGGGCACACTTGGAGCAGGTGATGCAGCTCCCTGACAGTAGCAGGTACCACTTTTGTCGTCACTTTTGACCCTCGGGATCATTGCTGCGCAGCAATATTCGCTTTGTGTCACTCTACCTGTCAACACCCATCCTACCATCACACCCCGTGGGGTCTCTTGTGCTGACAGTCAGACTGGATGACCATCACTGCCACTAGTGAATACTGTGTCCAGTATACTTGGTACTCCTCAATGGCCAATTGCCATGGTACCCAGCAGCTACTCACCCAGGGCTGTCGTGTGTAGGCCTAGCCATCCCACCCCTTTGACAGTCTTTGACTTTATGTCATATCACAGTGAATTAGTGGAGTTTACCCTTTCTTATGTGTGCATGTACTTACAATGCATGTACGCAATGTGTATTCAGTGTATGTTATGAGCATGGCACAACTGCTGGACAAGTTGGTTGTGATGGTGAAAATGGCCAAAGAATATAACCCTACTTCAGGTTTGGGACCTAAGAACCTTTAGGAACTTGTAATGTCAGGTTTATTCCATACCTAGTATGACATTATGTTTAGAGAATTAGCATGCCCACTGCTCTTGCTGTTGAGTTGCACTCTTCATTTTTGTTTTTTGCTACTTCTATATCCGCCATATACAGTGCCAGATGTGACGAGCAGTTCCACACCAACGACAGTAGCGACAAGTGTCTCACATAGTAGTACAGCGTTATCCCTTCTTGCATCCTCAGATGTGACGAGCAGTTCCACACCAATGAGAGTAGCGACAAGTGTCTCACATAGTAGTACAGCATTATCCCTTCTTGCATCCTCAGATGTGACGAGCAGTTCCATCCTATCAATGACATTAGTTGCTCCACCATCCCCAATGACTACTTTTGCTGCTATATCAACGACAGTAGTGACAAGTGTCTCACCTAGTAATGCAGCATCATCCCATCTTGCATCCTCTTCAAACCAGTCACCTATTACTGAGATGTCATCCATCCGTGATAATAGCATTACAGCCACGTCATCCCAGGTTCTGCCAGCAAATGGTGAAGATGGTCCCTTGGGAAGTGGGTCCGGCACTGTGATAGGAGCAGTGGTTGCTGTGGTGATTATCCTGGTTGTTGGATCAGTCATTGCTGCTGCTTTGCTAATTGCGTGGAGATTGAGGAGCAGAGGAAAGAAAGGATATGCAGGTAAGTACAGTGATTGAATGTAACTTTTTGCAGTTGGGTTCCTCTGGCACACATGCACACCTTGACTTTATTGGATATGTTTTGCTCAAGGGTATCAGGATATTTTGAAACTATTTTTGCTATATAGTAGTTTATGATTCAAAGAAGCAGTAGTTTACCTTCTAACTGTTCCTGTTACCAGAATTCATAGTATATGATTGTGGCAAACAGTACAATTGTATGAAGTCGAGGAAGCCATTTTATTTGAACAAGAGCGATGACTACCTTTGTTTTGCGTACCGTTATCTTGAATGCAGCCTGGATCTCTAGGTAACTTGAGACTCTGCACAACAGATCAGTGTCTTGTGTTTGACTTTGTTACCTTCACCATTCGCCAATTATTTTCCACCTGCACCTAAATGTTCCACTTGGCTTCTAATAAATGACAAAGAATGGCATATTCCAATTCATTGTCATTGCTTCTAAAGTCGCCATTACCTGTGATATGGCCATTTATCTCTAGGAGGTAGGAAGGGTTAAAAAGATAATGCTTGAAATCTCACCAGGCAGATGTCCAAGTGTAGTCTCTCCATCCACCACTATGATGTGTTCGTTGCCCACTCATGTCAAAAGATTTATTGTGTACCAATTGCGAGTGTCCAAATATCCTAGTAGAGATGATAGTCATGCAATGCTGTTGCACTTTGAAGTGGAATGCAACCATTTTGAATTTTCATCGGCAACTCTGCTGTCAAGAACAGCCTCGAAAGTTTATCTTCTACTTTAGTGGTTCATCGGAATAATAACTGTCAACCTCCGTCATCTTGTTCATTATGCTTCTGATCAGCACAGATGATACAGGTTGGCTCCAAAGAATGTGACAAAAGATTACAATATACTACATGTATGTGGTACACATGTGCAAGTGCCTATAACCACTGCTGAAAGAGCATGGCATGTTGTTGCACCAATCTGTGTGTGGTGCATGTAAGTACCCATACTCATACGACACGTATGCACTCATGCAACATCCTACTGTCACACTCTATGCTTTGTGCTCGCCTGTACAGGCAAGGTATCCATGGGGTACAGCAGTAAAGATGGTCATGGAACAGCAGCAGTGCTAGTCGACATGAGTAGTAATGCTTTGTATGAAGAAGTAGGTTTAGGGTCAACCAGTGCTGCCAGTAGCTTGTACTACCAGTACGTGCCATCCAAGGTGAGCCCATTTTTGATGCATAGTGCAATGCCTATTTATAACTATCTGTTTGTCTAGAATGAAATCTCCTTCTCCAGGGGGCATCACAGGAAGTTCCAATTATTGAGAGTTTCACTTATTGAAGTATGGTCGATTCTAGCGCAGAAGAGCTCTCCTTGCCATTGTACGTATGTATGTCGGAAAGAATACAATGATCTCTGGCCTTCGTATCTTGGGCAGATTTTATTTAGCTACTAAAACTTTAATTCCAGTGATGGAAAATTGTGGTAGCAGTCCTGCTAGACATGTGGGGCTGGCACGCAAGACTAGAGGTGTCCGTTAAACCATAATTGAATTACCGTGAATCCACTGTAATTATACACCAGAAGCTGTTTGCTATACGTATATTTATGACTATGACTTTCCCACTCTCTCTTGTAAGTGTCATCATTCACTTATGAAGGCAGCCATAGTGCTGCCAGAGTATCTGTTCCAATTACGTGACTTGACTACACCTCCACAATGAGAAACTCCTGCGATGTTTGAAAGCATTCAGCTTCTTCCTCCAGGCTGACACTAATGTCTGTACAGTGGTTGTTATGGGCCAAGCGGTACATCTTCGTGAAATTTCATTGAGAGGCTATGAAGGGAGTTGGCAACTATGGATCAATGATTTATTGACTCCCTTTCACATTTAAGTAAGTAAGCCGTATTCTTCTAGTTAACACGATTGGCAGTCAAACTAACGAGAGATCTTTCTAAACTTTTGTATAGTGCATGTCAAGGAAACGTTTTAGTGCGATGCTAAACCATATTATGTATATATTTATACACCAGAAGCTTTTCCCTATTTATGAATATGACTTTCCCACCACCGCTGCTTGTAAGTGTCAGTATTTACTAATGAAGACAGCCATAGTGCTGCCAAAGTATCTGATCCAATTAAGTAAGTGACTTCAGAAAGTACTACTCTATGAGGACAGTATGGTGCACTCTGTCATTGACTTTGGGACTCATTTGTGCTTGTACCAAGTATTTCTTGCCTCTTGCAATCTGCAGAGATCTCGACAACAAGGTGTGAGGCCAGGGGATAATCCAAAAAATTCTGCAATACATAGTGAACTGGAGAGTGTGGTTAGTCAATGGCCATCTATCTTGCATGTTTTATGAGACTAAAATTCTACAGTCTCATTCTCCACATCCCACAGTATGGATCCACCTACACTGACTGTGCTAAAGAAGAGGTCCCGTTTACAGACCCTGCTGAGAATGTGGAGGACATTTATGACCAGTTGGGACATGAGAAGTGCATTGAAATACCACGTGTAGTCTTGAAGTGAGTATATGTGGCATCGTACGTCAACACATCAGGCCATTACTTTGCAGATACATACCTCTTTGATACTGGTTTACCTTCCTTATACTTTAAGAGCTGAAACTGCCCTTGGTTCGGGTGAATTTGGTGAAGTGTTTAAAGGAACCTGGGAGACCCCTTATGGCCCACAGGAGGTTGCTATCAAGAGGCTGAAGGAAGGCTCCACTGACAAGAGTAAGACCACATTTCTCCAAGAAGCAGCCATCATGGCTCAATTCAGGCATCCCCACATTGTAAGGTTGCTGGGAGCAGTCACTGTGGATGAACCGGTGAGTGACAACTCAGCTTGTGTACATGCAGAATGCAGTTATTGTCTGTACCGTGGTCATGTGTCATGTGTAGGGTGCATGAGTGGTATCTAGCAAATTGATCTAGGGTATAGGACATAGCAGATTCAATAACAACTGACCTATACATATAATGGTATTTTATGTATAGTTTCCTTGTAACGTTTCATGTCGGTTGCAGGTGATGATTGTGCTTGAGTTCCTTCACAAGGGTGACCTTATACACTTCCTCCTCAGCCTAAAACCAGAGTATGTTAACTGTCTACTACACATGTGCATCACTAACTGATGAATTTGTGAATTTTAACCACCTACTTGTGGTATTTGTTCTGCTTTTGGGATTTTCATCGCTATCCACACACGTGTATCCACATGCTCATCAGTTCACTGCATGTCTGTCTCTTCTATAGTTCTTTCCTCCTGTTCTCCTGTTCAAACACAACCTAAGTGCAGCAGTAATGCTTGTTGCCATGGAAATAGATATTCGAGTTAGTTACTTCTATAGCCTGGAGTTTGACAGATGTCAGCTGTCGGTTGAATCATTTGTTTTGACACAGACTATATGCTCATTCCTCTTTAGTCTGAAACTACACTAGCCGGGGGATTGGGCAGGTGGCACTTGTCAGAATCAATCAGACGTTTCGACCCAATCTAGGGTCTTCATCAGTGTTAAATACATGTCAAGGTTGGGGACTTATATATGGGTGGTGGGAGGGACAGGTGAGGCGGGAAATGATTGTTGATGAAGCGCTTTGTGTGGGGGGTAACATGATTATCACGTGATGCTAAAATATGACAATATAACAGTAGCTAGCTATATACTAAAAAGAGAATGAGAAAAAAAGAAAGTGAAAAGGATATAAAAGGGAAGGAATAAAAGTAATAAGTAAAAAATGTGAAATAGTGGAATTGTCAATGCCTAAGGGTAGGTGGAGGTTCACTGGTTGGTGGAATGGGGGCGGTGGATAAGGAGGTCATACACTGCATGGAGGGAGATTTCCTTCTTCCCTGTTCATGGCGTTTGTCTCTGACCGAATGTGCCATGACTCTAGTGTACATCTCCGGTGGAAATGCTGCTCAGTGTCAATCACTGTGGCACATTCCCAGTCAATAGCATGTGACTGCTGTGTCGCATGCTCTGCTACCGCTGACTGTGCCAGATTGCCACTTGTCAGGGTCCGCTTGTGCTCCTTCAGCCGGTGGGCCAAAGTTCTGCCTGTCTGGCCTACATACACCTCGGGGCAGTCCTTGCAGGGGATCCTGTAGATCACTCCTGCCCTCTGCTGTACCGGGACTTGATCCTTCAACTTGACTAGTACCTGTCTCAGGGTGTGGTATGGTCTGAAGTAGGTGCGGATCCCCAGTAGTGAGAGGATGCGTCGGATGGATTCTGAGAAGTGTCGGATGTATGGGACAACCACCACCGCTTTGCAAGTATCCGGTTCAGGGGTCGAAGTAGGTCGGGGGGATGGTTGCCAGTTTCTCTTCACCAGTCGTGTGGGGTAACCATTGTTGCTTAGGGCTCCAGCAACCTGTTTCTTCTCGACATCTCTATCTGGGACATTGGAGCATATCCGGTCCGCCCGGGTGAGAAGTGTCCGGACTACTGCCACCTTGTGTGCTAGTGAGTGGTGGAAGTCAAAGTCTAGGTACCAATCTGAGTGGGTCTTCTTCCTGAAGACAGTGGTGGTCAGTGAACCATCACTGTGCTATGTCACTCTGGTGTCTAGAAATGGGAGCGATCCTTCCTGTTCCAACTCAATCGTGAACTTGGTGGTTTCAATAGAGTTTAGGTGATCATGGAATTGTTGGATTTGTTCTGTGGGTAACCCGTGAAAGTGTCATCCACATAGCCTTTCCAGAACGGGGTGGAGATGCATAGGTAGGGAGTGCTCTCTGCTCCACATCCTCCATTACTAGATTGACCACCGTGACTGAAACGGGGGACCCCATTGCTGTACCGTAGACTTGCTGGTACACCTCTCCTCTGTATGCTAGGTACGTGTCATCCAGGCAGAACTTCAGAAGGGTGACAATCTCATCGAGTGATAGTGCTGATTGTTCAACCAGTGATGGGTCTGCCGTGGCGCGATGATGTGCCACCCTGGTAGCCAGGTCAAAGAGACACCACATCAAAGGATACCATGGTCATCTCCTGGTGTATGAGTTTTCCTGTAATGAAAGAAGCAAACTCAGTTGAGTTTCTTACATGTGACGGAGACTTACCGACCAGGGTGGACAAGATGGAGACATAGGTGGGGGAGTTGACGAATGACACAATTGGCCTGAGGGGTGTCCCTGGCTTATGCACCTTAGGGAGTCCATACAGGAGGGGAACTTTCCCAGCAGAACTCCTCAATCGTTGATAAAGGCTTTCAGGGATGGCCCCGGATCTCATCAGTCACAAGAGTAGGGCATTCATCCTCCTCTCTTGGGCCAATGTCGGGTCTTTCACTAGTCTCTTGTAGGTCACCGTGTCTGCCAACAGGGACCTAATTTTCCCATCGTAGTCCTCACTGTTCATCACTACCGTCACGTTTCCCTTGTCAGCCATGGCAATAATGATCGAATCATCCTCCCTCAGGAGTTTGATTGCTTGTGTTCAGCTGGGCTGAGGTTGGTGGGAGGTGGCCTGGCCTTGTTCAGACATCTCACGATCCTTGTTCTTCCTAGCTGTACTTCAGTTTGGTTGGTGTTCCTAAGGCCATTTTCCACAGCAGTAATGATTTCCGTCACAGGAATCCTTTTGGGGGCTGGTGCAAAGTTCAGACGAAACATCTGATTGATTCTGACAAATACCACCTACCCAATCCCCGGCTAGTGTAGTTTCAGATTACAGAGGAATACATTAATTCTTAGGGTTAATGATTTGTATATACGTATGTGCACTGTATATACATGTGTGTCAAGACTGCATGTACAAACGTTTGACTCCACTGTGGATCACAGTAACCACACTTTGTCACCCAGCTCTGGCACCATTGTTGATGAAGGTCTGCCAAAGCAGCTGCTGACCTTCTGCCAAGAGATTGCTGAGGGTATGAGGTACCTCTCAAGGAGAGGGTTCGTCCACAGGGACTTGGCAGCAAGGAACATCCTGCTCAGCAAGGAGCTCAGTTGCAAGGTGAGTGCGCTGGCTACAACAGACTATGTTTATTACAAGCCTCGATGATGGACGAATAACTGTATACAATTGGAAGTAACTGCCTGTAGATTGCTGACTTTGGTATGTCAAAGAAGTTGGACGAGACAGAGTACTACGTGACCTCAGGAGGGAAGGTGCCAGTGAAGTGGACGGCACCCGAGGTGTGTGTACAGTTACATTCTGTTTACCATACATGTGCATTGTTGTATGAAAGGGAGCTTAGCACAAGTAGCCACTCCCTATAATGCAGCTACCTTGTGGTCATGTCGTCATTTAACATTCTTTAAAACTAACCAACACAACAGTTGAAGAAAATATCTATTGGTAAGTCATTGTCATGTGCTGAAGGCCGCTATGAATAGCATCCGCCGTAAATTACATATATAGTAGGGGAATGTGTAGTGTATGTATTTGTGAGCTGGTGAAACTTGCAAGTGCTACTGAATGTCACAGCTTGGGGAGGAAAGGTAACAGGAGAAAATGGAGTAGTGACCAAGCCTTATTTACCAGTGCTATCGATCTGGAATGTGACCCTCAATCTATCGTTTCTCTTATGTACCAGTCACGGGTGTGCCACTGTCTGAGGCCACCTATGGCCCATGCCTGAAGGCTGATACTTGTGCATTGTGATGATGGTTTACTGCTTATCCAAGAGATTCTGTGGGATTTATTGCATGTTCATAGCATTCTAAGTTCCATAAATACTTGTTGAGGGCATTTTTGTATAATTATGATTCTCAAACTTGTCTAGCCCATTCAACTCCACTACTCACTCCTCTTGATGATGTCTGCTTCTCTAACAAGTGGTCAGTAATTGTACTGTTCTCCAAAGCTTGCATTTTGCAATTTAGAAGGCGGATGCTCATTCATGAAAAATGTACATATTGTACTCCTTGTATGTTTTGCACTAAGTATACAGCATTATCCTATCTATACAAGCATGTACATATGTAATTTTGTGATTAGCAACTCAATTACTTTTTTATACATGGTAACACTACTATTTAACTCGTCTTTTATACAGGCCATTTTCCACAAGAAGTACAGCACAAGCAGTGATGTGTGGAGCTATGGTATGCTGATGTACGAGATATGGTCACTTGGGAAGAAACCCTTTTCTCAGCTTTCACTAACAGAGGTAAAAAGACTTCTCTTATCGTCAGTAATTGTTATGCAAGCTGGTGTAACTTATACAAGCTTTTGCTCTAACACGCATTATAGAGAGAGGATCTTTCAGGCGTGGGTCCTAAGTGGTTGCAGTATTGTGGCCCACTCGTGACCGTATATTTATGTGGCGATTGGAGGCGAAGAATCGTGGCCACAATGGTGGCTCACGTGGCTGAAAGTCCGCGTTAGAGCGATGGCCGCACGTTCAGGCGCCAGGTCATTTCGCAAAAGCTTGTACAAGACTTCTCTTGTTGTCTTTGCACTGGATAATCGCAAACCTATGCGTATGTAGATACGTTGGAATAGGTTCATTGTGTTACTCACTGGTGTTTTCAATGTTTGTCTGGGCACTGCACAGCTGATGTAATTGGGCTGCACAGAGCTACAAATCATGAAGATATTAAATGCACCTGTCTTGCTAGTGTACTGTATGCAGATCCTATCCATGTAGACAGGAGTCCACACAGGGCAAAGTGAACGGTTCACACAAACACACAAGCATAAGTGTGTTTTAGTACCATCAAATGTGAATATATGCATCCTACAGTGTATCATGATTATTATATATTATCTGAAGCAAATGCTTTTTGTTGTACATTATGTATTACAATATAGTATATCCTTATGGTTGCATTGGTAGAGTGTATGCTGTGTAAAATGCAACATTTCTTGTTACTCCGTTGCTCCAACCTGCAGCTTATTGCCATCCTTCAAGCCGAAACTGGTCACATCCAGCCTCCCCCTCCTGGGTGCCCCAAGGCCATTTACAAAGTGATGGTGCAGTGCTGGTGAGTGAGCTATGTAGTTGAGTACCATGTAGTTCTGAGTGGTGAGAGCTGTAAACTTGCAAAAGTTGCTGTTGCTGGTTTAGACTGCTTTTTATACTAGCTACTTTGTGTTGGAATTGTACGTTCATCCTGAACAATTAGTAATTAAATGTCAGGGTGTTGTGCATTAAGCAATTCTGAGATCAAATTAACAGGCCCATGAACAAACTATCATTAAACTATATACTATATACTTGGTATCATAATTATTGCTTCAGCCACTATTGCAAAAATGCACTATCGCTCAGCCCTAGTACCATGTCTATTTCCAACAGTATCTCCTTCACCACCACAATGGTATTGAGAAGTTGGATCTAGCAGTCAGACTAATGTGATGGAGATGCTAAGATGGAAGGTACTGAAGCCTACCTTACAGATTTAATTTGACAGGTCCACGCCACTATTAACTCTTGATTAAGAGTTCTAGTACCATGCTAGCTGAGCCAAAGACGGATAGTTGGGATTTGGCAGTAACCAAACGTTACATAGGAAAAAATGGCGGCCGATAGATCGCTCGCGTTGGGGACCCTGCCGTGATTTGGCAACCTACCGATGTGATGGCGCCGGCAACGAAGAGGAGATTGGATGTAGAGTACCTTAGAGTGGGAGCATGGAATGTGAGATCAATGAAAAACAAAGAAGAAGAGATCGGGGAAGAAATGAAGAAGTATAGGTTAGATATCTTGGGTGTTAGCGAAACGCACTTGCGAGGAAGCGGGCAGAGAGAAGTAGGCAGTATGGTGATGGTGTATTCAGGTGTTGTGGAGGGTAGGGCGAAAGGTGGTGTGGCAATATTGATTTCAGAGCAGTTAAGCAGTTGTTTGAAGGAGTGGAAGTGCGAAAATGAAAGGTTAATGAAGGTGAGAATGCGAATCGATGGTAAATGGGTCACACTAATACAGGCATATGCCCCAACAGAAGACAGTGAAGAAGGGTTGAAGGACAGTTTCTATGATAGCCTCGAAGAGATGATAGGAAGAACACTGAAAAATGATCAGCTAGTTGTGATGGGAGACCTGAATGCTAGGGTTGGAAGAGATGGTGAAGCATGGGGTGAGGTGATAGGCAGACATGGGGAGGAGACAAAGAACAGGAATGGGCAGAGATTGCTAAGTGTTTGTGCTGCAAATGAGCTGGTGATTCTAAATACCTTCTTCCAGCATAAAGATATACACAAATACACCTGGGAAAGTAGGGGGCGAGGTCTCAGATCAATCATAGATTACTTTGTGGTCAAGAAAGCACTGAGAACTGGAGTGGCTGCATGATGTCAAGGTGATCAGAGGAGCTGAAGTGGGTAGTGATCATTACCTGGTATTGATGAAGCTGAACTTAAAGTTGAAGAAGCAGAGAAAGCCGATAGAACCCACCAAACAGATATTGAGACTGAGCAGGTTAATGGAGAAGGAGGTTAGGAGGAAGTTCCAGAGGGAGTTAGCCATTCGACTCAGACAAGGGGCATGCAAGAGGGAGGAGGGAGTGGAGAAGGCATGGCAGAGTTTCAGAGACACTATCAAGGATGTGGCAGAAAAAGTGGTAGGCAAAAGTAGGAAGAGAGGGCAGAGAAAGGCAACAAGTTGGTGGAATGAAGAAGTCAAGTCAGCTGTGAGAAGGAAGAAAGAATTGTATAATAGGGCACTGGGTGAAAAGAGTGAAAGAGCATGGGAAGACTACAAGAGGGCAAGCTAGGAAGCAAAACGTGTTGTGAGAGAGGCAAAGGAGGAAGATTGGTTGCGATGCGGGAAGGAGCTGCAGAAGAGTTTCCTTGAGAATAGAAGATCATTTTGGAAAAAGATAAATGGGAAAGAAGAAGGGCATAGGCTGAAATTGGGGGTTGAGAGCAAGGATGGCATTCTGTTGACTGAAAATGAAGAAGTGAAGAATAGATGGAAGGAGTATTTCAGAGAATTGCTTAATGGTGAAGAGAGAGAGATAAGTATAAGGAGGGAAGATGAGGAGGGCGAAGAAGAAATGCCAGATGAGATCACAGAAGATGAAGTCAGGAGATCAATATGGAAGCTGAAGAGTGGTAAATCTAGTGGAGTTTGTGGCATCCGGGGTGAACTGCTGAAGGCTGGTGGTGAGGTTACAGTTAAGTGGCTACAAAGAATTTATAGTATGGTATGGCGGACAGGTGTGGTCCCAAGAGACTGGAGAAGAGCGGTCATTGTGCCTATACATAAGAAAGGAAGCAAGAAATTGTGTAAAAACTACAGGGGGATCAGCTTGTTGAGTATCCCTGGTAAAGTTTTTGCAAGTATACTCAACCACCGAGTGTGTACAGTGACAGAAGACAAGATAATGGAAGAGCAAGCAGGGTTCAGGAGAGGCAGAGGGTGTGCAGAACAGATATTTGTGATGAGACAGCTGACAGAGAAGATGATTGAAAAGGGCAAAAAGTTGTGTGCAGTGCTTGTGGATTTAGAAAAAGCTTATGATAAGGTATGCAGGGAGGAGTTGTGGGAAGCTCTGCGGAGGTATGGTGTGTCCGGTGGTCTATTGAGAGTGATAAAGTCAATGTACCAGGCTAGTGAGGCATGTGTGAGGGTGGATGGAGAAATGTCAGAATGGTTTGAAGTGAAACAGGGAGTGAGGCAGGGATGCCCATTGTCACCATGGCTATTCAATATCTTCCTAGATATGGTAGTCAGAGAAGCACGGACAAACTTTCATGGAGGAGTGAAGTTAGACACATGCCAAGTGCAGGTTCTACTATTTGCAGACGACACAGTCTTGGTCACAGAAAGAGAGGAGGACCTGCAACACAACATCAGGGCATTGCAAACAGCAGTGAAGGAACACAAGCTGGCAGTAAATTGGACAAAAACCAACACGATGGCAATTGGCAGAGAGATCACTGGATGTAAGGTAGAGGTAGATGGGCACAATGTGGAGAATGTGAGTGAGGCAGTGTATCTGGGGGTAAAGTTCAGTGAAGATGGAAGAATGGAAGGAGAATTAGAGAGAAGAATTGGGATTGGAATGAGCACAGTCGGGGCAATGAAAGCAAAAGTATTTGAGAATAGAGGATTGAGTTGGAAAGCAAAGATGCAAGTATACAATGCAATGGTGGTGCCAATGATGACATATGGGTGTGAATCGTGGGTGTTGAGGGAGAAGGAGAAATTCAGGCTACAGGCAACAGAAATGAGCATTTTGAGGAAGGTTGCAGGAGTGACTAGAATAGATCACATCAGAAATGAGGAGATCAGGCACAGGTTACAGCAGAGGTCTATTGTGGATGTAGTGAGGGAGAGGAGAGAGAGGTGGAGAGTGAAGGTGATGGAGAAACCAGAAAGTTTAGTGGAAAGAGTAATGGTGGGAGAGATAGAAGGAAGGCGGCCCAGGGGAAGACCCAGGAAGCGGTGGGGTGATGCTTTCTAACGCAAAGAAGATGATAGTATTGTTATTATTATTCCACCCTACATGTATGTAAACATATATTCTGATATACAGAACGACCCCCAGGACTGGGGATTTTTAACGTTCTTATGATGTTGATTGATTGATTGATTGATTGACCAAACGTTACAACCCCAACCTAGAGGTCCTCAGTGATGATGATCTTTGTACAAGATAAATACTTTATACTTGTTATAATGTGGAGATGGTGGGAGTGGGGAGTAAACAAGAGGCAGGAATATAAAAATGGACACAGGAAAGTAAAAGCGAGGCAGGGGTGCGGTAATGTAATGGTGAAGGTCCAGAGTCTGTGTGTTTAGTGGCTATTCTGATTTTGATTTTAAGAAGAGGTTGTGGAAATGATTAGAGGGATACATGAGGATGGCAGTGGACCTACATTCTTATTCAGGTTGCTCCTTTCTAATCTGATATGTCAGGCAATGCATGTACGCTAAAGTGCTGCCTTGTACATACGTAAAACGTCACCCCTGATGAAGACCCCCGGACTTGGGTAGAAACATTTGGCAAATTCCAACTGTCTGTTTCACACATCTATACCACTGGAACCTCGGTCATGTGACAACACTATTTTTGTACTAGCGTAACAGTGTGGCATCTGAGTCTAAGGGACACCAGTTGTTATTTTGTACAAATTCATCCTCTTTATATACATAGCTTATGCCTTCTACTTACTGACCCCACTCTATGCACGCCCAATCATTGTCTGCCAGTGTCACTTTCTTGAACAGTGAATGACCAGCATCAGTCGATCCATTTCTTTATAGTGTAAAGCTAACAGATTCACTCTGAAGAATTGAGTGCCAAGTTGACTAAACTGTGTCTCAGCACTGTATACATTGTGTGGAGTATATTAGGAATTGCGTTAGCCAGCAGTTTTGCACCATCCTCCTTGGATGTTAGTGTGGCTAGATTGTTCAGACATTATGGGCATGCACAGTATGTTTACTGTTTTGCTATATTTCTGTACTGTCACAGGAACTTTGACCATCACTCCCGCCCCTCCTTCTCTGAGCTCTGCTCCTCCCTGAAGGACCACTCTGACAGAGGTGGACCCTCTCTGCTGGAGGTCCCAGTGGAGGCAGTCAGAGAGCCTGCCAGAGCAGCCCAGCTGGGGGCTCCTCTCAGCTGAACACAGGACCTATACACAGACTTGCATCAGTACCACCAGTAAACTGATTAAAAGAGCAATGTTATACGTAAAGGGTATGACATGTGTTGGGAACAGAAGTTCTTGCCAGTCCCTTGCACATGTTTAAATATATATATCTATATATATATTATATTGAGTACACACAATGTTTACACACGTACTACATGAGAAAATGATTGTATACGTACTACGTATTAATATTGCATAAAAAGTCCACTCTGACAGAGGTGGACCCTCTCTGCTGGATGTCCCACTAGAGGCAGTCAGGGAGCCTGCCAGAGCAGCCCAGCTGGGGGCTCCTCTGAGCTGGGCACAGGACCTGTACACAGACCTGCAGCAGTACTACCAGTGAAGTTAAAGGGCATGTGAATATTAAGTTTTTCTAACATTGTTTCACGCAGAATCTGAGAGTGTGATTTACAGTGAAATTTATTACAATACAAGTGAACATGAACTGGTGTGTACATGAACTATATACTCATGACTGCTGGACAGTTCAGTGTTTGTAGGTGTGTGTACATATGCATTTCTCTTTACTAATAGAGTTAATGTATTTCGTATGGAATATTGTACAGAATTAATATTAGCAAGAAGCTAGTGCATGCACACATGGTGTGGCTTTTGGACAGGCCAGAAAAACTAATAGATTCACCATAATCATAAGGTTATTTTTCCCTGACCTGCAGCTCTCCTAATACATAGTTATACCTACAACTCTTCATATTGTGTACATATAAAAGAGAAAGTGCTTATTGTCAACATCTGTCTAGATTTATATCTATATACATAGGATGCATAGATTTGAAGTCATGTGAACTCCTGTCATATAAAGGAAATTGTTATAGTACATATGTATTTTACTCTAGCTAGCTAGCTGCAAAACGGAGCAATATATTTTATGTGTATACAAGGTTAGCTACCCATATCACAGCAATAGGCAACTTTCCACAAATTTCATTATGGTATAATGACTGTGCTGTTTCACACAAGCGCTAGCTAATTATAGTATACCTCACTAGCTATATACACAATCTAGCATAGTAAGGTATTCTATAGGTGCTGTTGGTGACCTCTTTTGCATGAATAGTGCACAGGTCCATCAAATCAATGGGCCATACTGCAGTGTAACCATAGTTAAGCATTGCATTATCATGCAGCATCATGGTTTGTGATGAATACCCACTAAACTCACTGCTCCAGCCTTGGTGGTCCACTGCACAACCATATAGCCACCTGATTGAGGTTCTGTACACTAACCAAAAGAGTCACAAATTCCAGACATTTTGGCAGCCTTCAGCTACCTTCATCAGCGATGAAGGTAGCTGAAGGCTGCCGAAACATCTGAAATTTGTGACTCTTTTGGCTAGTGTGTACGAACCTCAATCATGTCAGAATTACCTACCCACTCAGGATTGTTCAAACATATAGCCACCCACCATCTATATACGGCCAATAGAGAGTCGTCATTGAACAATTAAGCTGGCATAGTTCAACTTCACAGAAGGTCTCATCCCAGACATCATGCACGACATCCTTTAGGGTATACGAACTTCTTCTGGCAATGAAGTACATCCTAGAACACTTGCTGGCATTGACATACCTCACTGTGGTTTAAATGAATTGAGGGATAGAGAGATTTGACTAAATATAAGGTGATTGAGGAATCCAAACAGTTTAACACACTGAGGGAAAACTGAAAAGTTCCCAACTGAGACAGCCTCAAGAAATCTGGTAAGCAATGCACTCTCACAGCACACAAAAGTGGTGATCCCTGTAACAAATGCATGCATTGCCATCCCTACACACAACACTGAGGCACTATGTGTAGAGACATTATTAAAGTACGTACAACAACACCCTACAAATGCAGAGGTAGTTATAATGCATTTTCTCATTTGTGTCCTGCTATCTAACCACCAAAATATGGTGCATGAGTGGGCTTACCTCCTGTCTTTAGAGATGTTGTAGAGCCTAATGATATCCACTGGCAACACTACTGTGACCTGCTAACCATAGTTAATGGACTATATCTTTTGCATTACTTATGTACAGGCGCTTGGATGTAAGAAATCAAACTTCAACGCTCAGTTTAGCTGCCAGCCTGCTTCTTTGTTAGCTTCACCTAACTAAGTACTAATAAAATTAAATTCTAATAAGTGACAGTTAGGATCCTTTCGCTGGTGTGCACGTGTTGGCCTAGTCACCCTGTCAGAAATCAAGTCTGTGCACAGAAATAGACAATCATTATATCAATAGTATAGATAGGCGATCCATTCAGTTGGTGTAAATGAGCTACATACTTCATACTTCAATTACTTCACAACATGACTTCACTTTGATTGATTGCACTAGCTAGCTACATATGCATAAACCTAGCCTGCCTCAGTCACTAATGCATCATCCCTAGGATCTAAACACGGAAGTCTCAGGCTAGGTGCCTATCCGGCTTAGAAAATGTCACTAGGTTATCTTGACTATGCTGATCATGACATACAGAAAGAGGCTCTAGTCTGGCTAGCTAGATCGTCCCATCTAATTGCTGGGCGTTTAAGTGGGACGGTCTAGCTGGCTGAACTAGGCTATACCAAGTTCAAAAAATTACTTGAAGTGGGTGGTATAAAGATATCGATAGATATGTTGTCTGGCTTGTTAGACCGACTCCAGTGACATCCTATATAGGCTCCCTGCGTGCATAGTGTGTGCATGCCTGCGGGCGAAAGTCGTCAGCAGCCGAACAGTAAACCATATAACGGTACATGAGCGGTACATGAAGTACTAAGCAAACGTTCGCACGCCACACCGAACATAGCCACATGCCGTAAGTGCTATATATGGCGTGGCGTCATATCTATCGCAAAGGAGTGGCATTGAGGATGGCCGTCAAGGAAGGCTCGTTTCTAGTGATCCTGACAACTTTAGTCCTCTCTGTTTACTTTGAAGGCTGAACTGCTCTGGCTGAAGAAGGTAAATGCATGTGGTGTGGCATGTTCCCAAATCCGAATTAAGACAGCTAGCTAGCTACGGAAATGCAGCCTGCTGGACCTGCTGACCTCGACTCGACTCAGCTGCGATATCAACTATATATGTGGCGATATATAATGTTTAGACAACATATCAACTAGCTCTGCAAAGCCTCCCGCAGGAAGGGAATGGGATCGGCTGCGCGGTTACTAAAGCTCATCACAAAAATGGGTAACTCGAGGCAATTTTGACCTCATTTTGTGGCACTATTTGATGGTTACTAACGAAGATCACCTTTGCTATATACAATTATGACAGCATTTTACTTTGCCGCTATGTATATGCAGGATCTATGTAACCCTTCATATGAACACTGTGGTGTATGTTGTAGATCTTTGGTTACATTTGGGACTACCATGTACTATCTGTTCCAAGTTTGATGAAAGTGTGATGGTGCGTAAAAACCTTTGTGGCTAGGCGCAGACATGAAGGTAGCAAGGAAACTTCACTAGCCAGGATCAAGGGTAAGAAATATAATTGCCAAACATTTCGACAGCTATGCAGCTGTCATCATCAGTGGCTCATACAGGAAAGCAGGTGAGATGCTTGCTTAAATACATTAGGGTGCCAAGAAAAAGGCGGACTAAAGGGGGATGAAAGTGACAGGAGGTGATGACTGTGAATTTAATTAAAAAATATGAATCTAATTAATGCTAAAAAGGAATTAAAAATCCCGAATTCAATTAATACTAAAAAGAATTATGTGAGTGGTAGGGGGGATGGCGAAATGGGATAGTACAGGGTGGGTAATCAATCAGTTGTAAGGTGAAGTTGGGATGCTAGTTGAACAAGGGGTTATAGACCTGGGGCATGGTCCCAAGGTCCCTGTTCACTGGGTTGGACTGTGACCTAATGTGCACAGACTCCAAGGTCAGTCTCTGGTACAGGTGGGGGTGGCCATCCAGGACTCTTACGTGGTCCCAGTCGACAGGGTGATGGCAGCCCCAGGCATGCTCTGCCAGTGCCGGGTTTGCACAGTCACCCGACTCCACCGCCCGGCGGTGCTCCCTCAATCGCTGGTTGAGTTGCCTTCCTGTTTGTCCTACGTAAGTGGCTGGACTGTTGGCACAGGGGACTTGGTACACCACGTTCGCCCTCTCCCTATCTGGGACTTGGTCCTTTGGCTTCACTAAGAGCTGCTTCAGGGTGATGGTTGGCTTGAAGGTGACCCTCACACCTAGGGGTCTCAGGATCCTCCTCACTGCCTCTGAAATGCCTCGGACATAGGGAAGTGTGATGGGAGGGCCTCTGGTCATCTGGTTATCCTCGTGGGCTGCTCTGGTAGTACCAGAGTACCTTTCCACTACCCCCCTGGGGGGAACTGATGGCTTCCGCCCTGCCATGAAGGGTCTTGACCACTGCAATTTTGTGTGCCAGGGGGTGGTGCGATGAGAAGTCCAGGTACCTGTCAGTGTGCGTTGGTTTCCTGTACACGGTGGTGGAGATCGAGCCATCCTCCTCATGTTCCAACAATACATCCAGGAAAGGCAATCTTCCATTCGACTCAACCTCCACTGTGAACTGGATTGATGGTTCCACACTGTTCAGGTGCACGTGGTTCAGGAATTCATCTATGCGGTGGGAAGGCAGTGCTGTGCATGTGTCGTCCACATAACGTTTCCAGAACCTGGGCGGGTGATCCGGTGGTTGTGGTCAATCCGGGCGCACAGGAACTGCCTGCTGGCGCGCTCAGCGATCTGGCTACTGTCGTACGAGGGAACCATGGTTGTCACTCTCAGATACTTTGGGATAAACCGGTAGCGTTTACACCTAGAGTTGGAGGCTAAATGCTGCCGC